>JBBGZY010000423.1:1200000-1588899 GCA_037952925.1 Lithobates clamitans
GCAAGGCGGCCCTGTGTAGTGTGTTCCGGCGTTGAGAGAGAGATAGATAGACAGAGAGACAGTGTCATTTGATTTAAGTTAGGCAGGCGAGTCAGTTAGCTGCACTTACAGTGTATTGTGTATATATATACATCCTAGGTGTTTTATATATATATATATATATATATACACTGTATTCAGTTTAGCTAGATCCGTTCCTGTTATTCTCTTCCTACTACTGACAGTCAGGCAGGTGTTTTTACAGTATTTACAGCTACCTGAAGAAAATTGCTGGTGTTCTTCTGATCCTATTAGTCCTATTAGCTACAGTATTTACAGTTAGTGTAGTGTGTCCTCTGCACATTGTGCACCTAAAGCTGCCTGAAGAAAATTAGTGGTGTTCTTCTCATCCTATTAGTACAGTACCACAGGCAGCTGTAGTATTTACAAGTTAGTGTAGTGTGTCCTCTGCACAGTGTGCACCTAAAGCTACCTGAAGAAAATTAGTGGTGTTCTTTGGATCCTGTTAGTACAGTACCGCAGGCAGCTGCAATATTTACAAGTTAGTGTAGTGCGTCCTCTGCACAGTGTGCACCTAAAGCTACCTGAGGAAAATTAGTGGTGTTCTTCTGATCCTATTAGTACAGTACTGCAGGCAGCTGCAGTATTTACCAGTTAGTGTAGTGCGTCCTCTGCACATTGTGCACCTAAAGCTACCTGAAAAAATTAGTGGTGTTCTTCTGATCCTATTAGTACAGTACCACAGGCAGCTGCAGTATTTACAAGTTAGTGTAGTGCGTTCTCTGCACAGTGTGCACCTAAAGCTACCTGAAGAAAATTAGTGGTGTTCTTCTGATCCTATTAGTACAGTACCGCAGGCAGCTGCAGTAATTACAAGTTAGTGTAATGCATCCTCTGCACAGTGTGCACCTAAAGCTACCTGAAAAAAATTAGTGGTGTTCTGATCCTAGTAATACCACAGGCAGGCAGCTACAGTATTTACAGTTAGTTTAGTGCATCCTCTGCACCGTGTGCACCTAAAGCTACCTGGAGACAATTGCTGTTGTTCTGCTCCTATTAATACCATAGGCAGGTAGCTACAGTATTTACAGTTAGTGCACTGTGTCCTCTGCACAGTGTGCACCTAAAGCTACCTGAAGAAAATGAGTGGTGTTCTTCTGATCCTATTAATACCACAGGCAGGCAGCTACAGTATTTACAGTTAGTGTAGTGCGTCTTCTGCACAGTGTGCACCTAAAGCTACCTGGAGACAATTGCTGTTGTTCTGCTCCTATTAATACCACAGGCAGGCAGCTACAGTATTCACAGTTAGTGTACTGCGTCCTCTGCACAGTGTGCACCTAAAGCTGCCTGAATAAAATTGGTGGTGTTCTTCTGATCCTATATTAATACCACAGGCAGGCAGCTACAGTATTTACAGTTAGTGTACTGTGTCCTCTGCACAGTGTGCACCTAAAGCTACCTGAATAAAATTGGTGGTGTTCTTCTGATCCTATTAATACCACAGGCAGGCAGCTACAGTATTTACAGTTAGTGTACTGCGTCCTCTGCACAGTGTGCACCTAAAGCTAACTGAAGACAATTGCTGTTGTTCTGCTCCTATTATTACCACAGGCAGGCAGTTACAGTATTTACAGTTAGTGTACTGCGTCCTCTGCACAGTCTGCACCTAAATCTACCTGAAGACAATTGCTGGTGTTCTCATACTAATAATACTACAGGCAGGCAGTTGATTCTGCTAGCTGCAGTATCAGTATATATATAGATCCCAGCTTTGTGCAGCTACATCTCACTGCAGGCCATTAGTATGTCTGGAAGGCCAACAAGGAGAGGCAGATAGTCACAAGCCAATAAAAGAGGGCAAGTAGGCTCTGTGTCTAGAGGCAACAGTGCTGGTCGTGGAGACAGTGCATCCTCATCAGCACATAGCCGTGGGACACGCTTGTCCTTTTTTTCAGCAGCTGGCCGTGTTGAACAACATGCGGAAGACTTGGTAGAGTGGATGACCAAGCCGTCCTCATCCTCCTCATCCTCTCTCACCCAGGCTCAGGGTACTTTGACAAAGCAGCTGCCAACGCGGCCTTTTCCCTAGGCTCAATGGCATCAGTCACTCCTTCCCTAGCCCCACCAAGTCCTCCTGAGGAGTCCCCCGAACTGTTTGACCACAGTGTTGGGTACATGCTCCAGGAGGATCCCCAGTGTTTTGAAGGCTCTGATGATGATACCCAGCTAGAGGAAGGCAGTAACGTGAGCCCAGAGAGAGGGGGTGCCCAAGAAGGACAGCAATCTGGCAGTCATGTTCCCCCAGCTGCAGCATACTGCCAGCTTTGCTCCAGTGATGAGGAGGGAGGGGATGATGAGGTCACTGACTCCACGTGGGTGCCTGATAGGAGAGGTGGAGGAGGAGGAGACACATCACCAACGAGGCAGGATGCCCTCCAGGGGCCAGCTTAAGGGCAGCACACCAACTGCATCACACCGCAGATCTCCGCATGTGCAGGGCACTGCTGTCTGCACGTTATTCCAAAAGTTCTTTGGTGTGGGCCTTTTTTGAGACAAGTGCATCAGATCCCACCGCTGCTATTTGCAACATACGTCTCAAACGTATCTCTCGTGGCCAAAACATCTCCCGCTTGGGCACCACATGCTTAACCAGACATATGTTGACCTGCCATGCAGTTCGTTGGCAAGCGTACCTAAAAAACCCACACCAAAGAACAAAGAGGACCTCTCCTTGCTCCTCATCAGCTGGGATCTCCAACCCCACTATACCTTCAGTCCTCTCGGAGACCTGCACTGAGAGGAATGAAGGTGTAGAATTAGGTGTGTCACAGCCAAGTACTTGGGGGCAATCTGCTATCGGTACACCGACGTCAGATTGTACCAGGCAAATTTCAATGCCCCAGCTGCTGCACCGCCAAAAGAAGTTCGCTCCCAGCCATCCACATGCCCAGCGGTTGAATGCTAGCTTGGATAAATTGCTAGCACTTCAACTGCTGCCTTTTCAGTTGGTAGACTCTGTCCCCTTCCGTGAGTTTGTGGAATGTGCGGTTCCTCAGTGACAGGTTCCCAAACACCACTTTTTCTCACGGAAGGTGATTCCGGCTCTCTACCGGCATGTGGAAGGCAATGTCTTGGCCTCGCTGGACAGGGCGGTCAGCGGTAAGGTGCATATTACCGCTGACTCATGGTCCAGCAGGCATGGACAGGGACGTTACCTATCTTTCACCGCGCACTGGGTGACCCTTCTGGCAGCTGGGAAGGATGCAGGACAGGGTGCAGTAGTGTTGGAGGTTGTTCTGCCACCACGCCTCCAAAATACTACTAGTGGTGATTCTGCCACACCTCTCACCTCCACTCCCTCCTCTTCTTCTTCCTCCATGGCCTCTTCCTGTGCTGATTTGACTTCGGAACCAGTGGTGCTCTGTAGGCGTTCAAGGGGCTACGCAAGCACGCAGGCCAAAAGATGCCATGCGGTGCTTGAGCTGGTGTGCTTGTGGGACAGGAGCTTCACTGGGGCAGAGATTCTGTCAGCTCTGCAGGGGCAGGTTCAGAGGTGGTTGACGCCACGCCAGCTTAAGGCACGTATGGTGGTTTGCGACAATGATACCAACCTCCTCTCCGCCCTCCGACAGGGACAACTGACCCATATGCCCTGTTTGGCTCACGTCCTTACCTTGGTGGTGCAGCGGTTCTTGGGCAGGTACCTGGGCTTACAGGATGTCCTGAGGCAGGCAAGGAAAGTCTGTGTGCATTTCCGCAGGTCATATAATGCCAGTGCTCGGCTGGCTAACCTCCAAAAGGAACTTAACCTGCCCAAGAACCGCCTAATCTGTGACATGCCCACCAGGTGGAACTCAACGTTGGCCATGCTGCAGCGGCTGCACACGCAGCAGAGGGCCATCAATGAGTACCTGTGCGACTATGGCACCAGGACAGGGTCAGGGGAGCTTGTTTTTTTTCCCCCACGCCAGTGGACCATGATCAGGGATGCATGCACTGTCCTGTCACCATTTGAGGAGGCCACGAGGATGGTGAGCAGTGACAGTGCATGCATCAGTGACACTGTCCCCCTTGACTTACAGTGTTGTGGCACCAGCACCACCACCACCAAAGGCCCAATTTTTCTGCCCCTGTTCAACAGGTGCATGTAATTACAATTCTTGATCTAATATTTCACAGCAGTACCCATTCCAGCTCCCACCAAGAGTGACTGTGAGGACTTACAATGTTGTGGCAACACCACCACCACCAAAGGCCCAATTTTTCTGCCCCTGTTCAACAGGTGCATGTAATTACAATTCTTGATCTAATATTTCACAGCAGGGCCCGTTTCTGCGCCCACCAAGAGTAACTGTGAGGACTTACAGTGTTGTGGCACCAGCACCATCACCAAAGGCCCAATTTTTATGACCCTGTTTAACTCTGAGGGCTTACAGTGTTGTGGCAACACCAACACCTAAGGCCCCAATTTCTGCAGAGTATATAGGGCAGGCCCCTACTTTCAAACATCCAACTTACAAACATCTCCTACTTGCAAACGGAAGGAGACAACAGGAAGTGAGATGAAATCTACCCCTAGGAAGGGAAATTCTCTCCTGTAAGAGTTAATATGGGAAAAACGTGTCTCCTCTCCACTGATGCTTTATCACCAATCCTTGTTTCACTAAAAACCCCAAATTGTCAAAAAACATTTGTCATTAGGACAGAAAGTGAGGTAAAATCTTCTGAAGAGGTGCACAGACAGCAAAACAAATGTCACGGGGGTGATAACCCTTCCCTATGTTTTCCAAAAAGCTTAAAAATAGATTTTTTTGGCTGGAGCTACATTTTAAAAATGTACCAGTTCAAAATTACAAACAGATTCTACTTAAAAATAAACCTACAGTCCCTGGCTTGTTTGCACCGCCTGTATACTGCTGTTCAGAGGCCCACGCCTATCCTTTTTTTAATTTGGGTGCGGCGTTCCCCTTAATATCCATACAAGACCCAAAGAGCCTGGTAATGGACTGGGGAGGGGGTACCCATGCCATTTGTCTCACTGATTTTCATCCATATTACCAGGACCGGACATTACATTAAAGCCGTAAACAGTTTTAAATGACTTTTATTACTTTAAAAATGTCATTTTGTGCAGGGACTGTTCTAAGCAAGGGAAACATGCGCCACTTTACAGGCATACTATAGACACCCCCCAGGTACGATATTTAAAGGAATATTTCACTTTTTTTTCACTTTAAGCATCATTAAAATCACTGCTCCCGAAAAAACAGCCTTTTTAAAACTTTTTTTTTGCACTGATACATGTCCCCTGGGGCAGGACCCGGGTCCCCAAACCCTTTTTAGGACAATACCATGCAAATTAGCCTTTAAAATTAGCACTTTTGATTTCAAACGTTCGAGTACCATAGACTTCAATGGGGTTCTAACGTTCATGCGAATTTTCGGTCCATTCACAGGTTCTGGTGCGAACCAAATGGGGGGTGTTCAGCTCATCCCTAGTAGAGATTCTCTGCATGGAAGTTTCCTAGGAACTTGAAGCAGAGTCCAGCACTAAGTAGATGTAAACAATGGTATTTTAATAAAGTTCTAGCCAAGCCAACATAAACATTACGCTGTTCAAACATCTTGGAAGTTGCTGCAAAGACTGCCAGAAATAATGAAAACCTCAATATTTATATGTCAAGGAAGTTTAAACAACATGAGTATACAATAAAATAGAATGGGAAAATAGCAATGATTATAAACAGTAGAAAATTATTATAGCAATCATTCTAGTTTATCAGTACTACATTGTATTACACCCTCTACATTGAGCTTTTTCTTATGTGATAATGGACACTGTGGGAGAACATGTATAATCAACTGATTAACTTTATCTTGCATTATTTTTCTCGTGAACCTCTCCTTGCATTGAATATGTTATATTATTTTTCAACACCAAAACCTCCATATCAAACAAAAGACCTTCTCTTTCCACAAAAAAACTTTTGTAGAACACTAACTCTGAATCAATATCTGGAGAAACAATTCCATTTACTTCTGTTGTGTTGAAGTTTTGGCTCACACAATAGTAAAAACAACATGATTTCTTTGTAATAAGGCAAATGTATACAGTACAACAACCATTAAATGTCGGTTTTATACATACAACCGCTAAGTCTCCCAGTGGAAGAATTTTGGCCCACCCTTCTTTGCAGAATTGTTTTAATCCAGCCACATTTTCGAGCATGAATTGTCTGTTTAAGGTCCTGCCACAGCATCTCAATTGGACTTTGACTAGGTCACTCCAAAACCTTAATTTTGTTTTTTGTTTTTTGAAGGGATTCAGAGGTGGACATGCTGGCGTGTTTCAGATCATTGTCCTGCTGCATAACCCAAGTCCCCTAAGTTTGAGGTCGGAGATGCCAGACATTCTCCTTCAGGATTTTCTGGTAGAGCTCAGAATTCATGGTTCCCTCAATTATGGCAAGTCGTCCAGGTCCTGAAGCTGCAAAGCAGCCCCAGACATCACACTACTACCACAATGTTTGACTGTTGGTATGATGTTCTTTTTATGAAATGCTATTTTAGTTTTACACCAGATGTAACGGGACACACTACTTCTAAAAAGTTTAACTTTTGTCTCATCAGTCCACAAAATATTTGCCCAAAAGTCATGTGGATAATCAAGATATTTTTTGGCAAATGTGAGATGAGCCTTTGTGTTCTTTTTGATCAGCTGTGGCTTTTACCTTGGAATTCTCCCATGGATGCCATTTTTGCCCAGTCTCTTTCTTATTGGTGAACACTGACCTTAACTGAGGCAAGTGAGGCCTGCAGTTCTTTAGATGTTGTTTTGGGTTTTTTTACAACCTCCTGGTTAAGTCGTCGTTGTGCACTTGAAGTAATTTTGGCAGGCCGTCCACTCCTGGGAAGGGTCACTGTTCCAAGTTTTCTATATTTGTGGATAATGGCTCTCACCATGGTTTGCTGGAGTCCCAAAGCCTTTAAAATAGTTTTGTAACCCTATGCAGATGTATGATACGTGTCAATTACTTTGTTTCTCATCTGTTCCTGAATGATGTGTTGCTTTTTGAGATCTTCACTTTGGCAGACAACTTAAACAGATTCAACAGGTCTGGCAGTAATCAGGCCTGGGTGTGGCAAGTAAAAATGGACTCAGCTTTCCAAAAAATGTGGTTAAACGCAGTGCATTCATGATTTAGCAAAGGGGGGCATTACTTTTTCACATAGGGCCAGGTGGGTTTGGACAGCTTTTTTCCCTTAATGAATGAAATCATTGTTTAGAAACTGCATTGTGTATTTACTTGTGTTATCTTTGTGTAATATTAAAATTTGTGCGATGATCTGAATGATATAAGTGTGACAAATATGCAGAAACATCCAAAATCAGGAAGGGGCAAATACTTTTTCACAGCACTATATATATATATATATATATATATATATATATATATATATATATATATATACAGTACTGTTTTAGGCAGATGTGAATAAATGCTGAAAATTAAGAATGCTTTAAAAAAATTAATATTTTAATTGTTTTTTGTTTTTTTTATCAACTTAAAAAAGTGAGCAAATGGAAGAAAAATCTAAATCAAAACAATATTTGGTGCGAATACCACTTTGGCTTTTCAAACCAGCATCAATTCTTGCACTTGCACACTTTGTACGCTTGCACAAAGTTAGGGATTTTGGAAGAAGCACATAGAAATGGGCAATGTTGAGGACCATAGATGCAGTGGTCGGCCAAGGAAACTTAATGCCGCAGATGAAAGACACATCATGCTTACTCTTCTTCGACATCGGAATATGTCTAGCAGAGCCATCAGCACAGAACTGGAAGAAACCAGTGGGGCCCAAGTACACCCATTCACTGTCTGGAGAAGTCTGGCCAGAAGTGGTCTTCATTATAAAAATTGCAGCCAAAAAGTCATATTGCCAATGTCGAAACAAGGCTAAGCGACTCAAGGATTGCACGAAAACATTGGAACTGGGATGCAGAAAATGGCTAGTACACACTATAGAAGGATATGCTTTGTTAATTTTTCACTTCAGGGGTTTACAACCACTTCAAGGCCTCTTGCACATGGACATCTGAGCCTGTGCAACATCAGTTCCAGCATTTCCCCCACCCAGAAGTCCGGGTGCTGCATAAGCCTTTCATAGATGCCTGTATGCAACTTTACTAGGATATAAGCCAGTACTATCATAAATATATACATATAGTTTATGGGTGTATGCAAAAAAATAGAAAATGTTTTTGCCTTTGACTGTACACTATACTAATTTTTTTTATGAGCACCAGCATATACCGGAGTATGGACAAATACAGCCATTCAAGTCTATGGGCGGCTGTACGCAGCACCTGGGCTTTCAGGGTGGAAGAAATACTCAGAAATGAATGCTGCATGGGCTCAGGTGCTGTGTGCAAACCTAGAGGAAATCTGTCACAAACTTAATATGGATGTTTAGGGATGCCACCAACAATATTTTGAATGTTATTTAATTGTAAGCCTCTTGCACACTGCAGCTTGAAAAAGCTCAGTACAGTTTTTTTTTTTACTGAGCTAAAATACAGCCCATTAATTGTAATGTGCCTATGCACAGGGACGCATAAACAATCGCTGTGCCTTCTTCAGTAAAAAAATTAAATAAATAGATAAATCTGCTTTTTTGGTCAGTAATCTATGCCTCATGTGCGCAAATGCGCGCAAATACACACGAATGCGCACAAATGTGCGCAAATGCTCATTTCCATATTGTGCGGAAAGAGAACAGGAGAATAAGTTTGCGTGTATTTGCATAAAAACCCGAGTGAGTGCAAAAATGCGCAAACGCATATACGCTCAAATGCTCAAATGCATATACACGAAGATGTGCATAGATAAACGCAAATATATACCAAAAAAAAAATCTGAAAAAGTAGATGCTCAAACAGGATTATCATGTGCAAGAGGCCTAACAATCTTTCCAGTTTATCATTTGTTTATTTTTTTAAAATTGTTATGAAAACTTGTTTGGGTTTTTTTCTTTGTCCTGGTTCACAGTAGCACAATGAGTTTTAAATGTTATTTAAAGTGTGATTAAAGTGTGATTATATTTTGCTAGTGCTTTGCTATTGCTATGCGATTTTAATGACAAATGTATGGATATTAGTTTAGTCAAGTGTGTTTTGGATGCAATTACTACAATTAATACTCTGGACAAGAGGAGAAAACTGCATCACAACATGCACCAAGATTACATCAAGAATCCATGTAGATGTGTTTTTTGATACGATTTTATTCAAGTCTGTGGACCACTGCATCGCAGCAAAGTAGCACAGGACACTTCCCCACACTCACAGTTGTACTGCCCATTAAATTGGGTTGAACTTGGGAATGAGATGCTGCATTTTATGACTTGAGGTGAGGGTGTAAGGTTTTTTGTGGGTGCTTGCAGTGTTACTGATCACTTTCATTAACTGTTGTGTGTCCATATTGACCAATGGCTGGAGATTGCACTGGGGTGCCACATATGTCATGTCTGAGAGGGCCTTCACCATAATGAAGGGAATTTGTGACTGAGAAGCTGCATTTTAATTACCCAAGGTGAAGGTATGTGCTGTTTTAGGTACACAGTTTGTAATATCAACAATTCACTTATGTGGTCCATTTCACACCAATCTAAATGTTTTATTTGCAATCATTATTGTCAGAAATATTTTACAGATTTGGTTCGCAGTATGAAAGCAGTTACAACGCTGCAACTTCAAAGGGGGAAATAAGGCAGATTTACTTACACAATCAAAATTAAAGTATGATTTCAATGAAAAAATCATGACATATTGCACAGATTTGATGCACATAACATAAACAGTTTAAGTAGGCCACAGTTTAGGAGGAAACATCAGGCAGGTTTTAACAGCCGTATCAAAATTGGACCACATGATTTCAATTGATCTCTGTTCGCTTTATTAGGCCACCGATTAGGAGTGAGACAAAAGACTGGCTTATAATCAGGAAATTCAATCAATTTTATTTTATTTAACCACTTCAATATCAGGCACATTCACCCCTTCCTGCCCAGGACAATTTTCAGCTTTCAGTGCTGTTGCACTTTGAATGACAGTTGCACAGTCCTGCAACACTCTACCCAAAATACATTTTTATCATTTTCTTCCCACAAATTTATTCACCACTGGGTTTTTTTTTGCTAAACAAACGAAAAAAGACCGAAAATTTTTGATAAAAAACTTTTTCTTTGTTTCGGTTTTAACATTTTGTTTTCTCCTTCACTGACGGGCACTGATGAAACAGAACTGATGGGCACTAAAAAGGTGGCACTGATGGGCACTGATGAGGAGGCACTGATATGTAGAATTGATGGGCACTGATAGGCGGCACTGATATGCAGCACTGATGGGCACCAATAGGCGCACTGATATGCAGCACTGATGGGCACTGATAGGCGGCACTGATGGGCACCGATAGGTGGCACTGATGGGCACTGACAGGCAGCTGTGATGGGCACTGGTAGGCAGTACTGATTGGCACTGACAGGTGGCAGTGATAGGTGGCACTAATGGGCAGCACTGATGAGGTACTGACAGGTGTTACTACTGGGCACTGATTGGCACTGTGGTGGGCAATGATTCGCACTGATATGTGCACTGATATGGGCACTGACATCCGTTTCTGATGGGGCACTGACTGGCAACTGATGGGCACTTATTGGCAGCTGTGGTGGCACATCTGATGCGGCTGTGCTGATAATCAATGTGCTGATTATCAGCACAGACCCCCCCCCCGCTTCTGACTGGGAGAGTCGCCGATCGGCTCTCCCTGTCAGCGCGAACCAAGGAATGCCGTTTACCCGCACTTCCTGGTTCACGCGATGATCAGCTGTGATTGGTCACAGCTGATCACGTGGTAAGGAGGCTCCGTTAGGAGCTCCATACCACAATCAGAGATGCAGTGTGTCAGACTGACACACAACTCCTTTGATCGCCGCACTGCGCATCCTGGCGGGCGCGCGACGGCATGTTATACCGCTGGACATCATATGACGTCCAGTCAGGATAACAGAACCACCGCCCAGTCGTCGATCTGCTATAGGCCGGGCAGGAAGTGGTTAAAAAAGCCAGAAATATTGTACTGACTTAATGCACAGAATTTAAGCAATCTTACTAGACCACTGTTTCAGAGGGAGCGACCAGGCAGGTTTCAAGCACAATATCAAAATAGAACATATTATTTTAAGGAAAAAATGCCAAAAATTCCAACGAAGGGCAGCAAAAATAATAAAGAGGCTGGAGGACCTCAATTATGTGAAATGACTATAAACGTATTCTCTCTGGAGAAGACACTTATGAAAGGACTTAAGGATTTAAATATACAAATTTTTTAATGGTGACTGTATCATTGGGGGAAAACATTTTAATTTTAGGTGTCTAAAGAGTACAATGAAGTTGAACGAGATGGGATTCAATCTTAAACTGCATAAGGGGTTCTTTACTGTTAAAGTGGTGATTAGAAATCACTTCCACAGTTGGTGGTGTCACCAGGGAGTGTAGATAAATTCAAAAACTTTTAGATGTGTTTCTTAGTGAATACAATGTGCAGGGATATTGAAAATGGGAGTGACATAAACACACTCACACTGTCATGGTTATGCAGTAATCTTTCTCTGTCAGCTTACCTCATATCATGTGTTCAGACCAGCCAGCCACTCTCACCTGGTTGTTTTTATAACCTCTCCTCTAAGCATGGCTCCACCCCAGGCCCTATCAGGGAACCCTATATTAACCTGTGCACTGCAAGCCAGCGTTGCTGATCAACCATTGTGTGTTTGGCTTCCTGTTTGCCGTGTGCTCTGCGATTGTCTCTGTTACCGACCTTGGCATGTTCTCGACTATTCCTGTCTGCTTGTGACCCTGAACTTCTGGCATGTCCCCGACTATCCCTGTTTGCTTGTGACCCTGAACCTTTGGCGTGTACTCTGTTGTCCTTGTCTGCTAGTGGCCCCGACTTTGGCTTATTCCCTTACTATCTCTATCCTCCTGTTGCCTACTGTGGGCGTGAGCTTTGGGACCCTGGGGGCCGCGACCTGGATCCAGTTGCAGCCCAGTCCATCCTCACCACTAGAGGCTCTGGTGAACACCTGCTGGCTCTTAGACTCTGCGCCCTAGGGAATCTTACGCTTTAACCCCGGTGGGATCCATGTTGGTGCTCCAGCGGCCCTGCCTTCCTTTACCACCCTGACTCTCATCTGCAGCAATCAGCCGTAGGGTCCACTACCTTGCGATGCACTCCTGATCCCAATGGTGTGCATCTGTCACCTGGCCTCAGGTGGCCTGACAGTTTGATCAGCCATGGACCCGGCTGATGTGCCGCTACCCGCAGATGATCCATTGCAGGCCTTAGTTCGCAGACTTGAGACCCAGGAATCGCATCAGACCCAGGTGATGCGATTCCTTCAGGATTTGGCATCCCGTTTTGAACAGGTTCAGGCCTCATTAGGACCCCTGGTTCAACAACCTCAACCACTATCTGCTGCTGCACCTATCGAACCAGTCGCAGCCACACATTCATTACAACAGCCAGCTCCGGCCCGTTTCTCTGGTGACTCCAAGGCTTGCAGGGGTTCCTTAGCCAGTGCACAATTCATTTTGAACTTCAGCCTCAAAACTTCCTGTCCGATCGGGCAAAAGTAGCCTATATTATATCCCTCCTGTCCGGTGAGGCGCTAGCTTGGGCTGCCCCTCTGTGGGAACTGAATGATCCAGTGGTTTCTAGCCTGCCTGATTTCTTGAAACTTTTTTGGAATATCTACGAGGAACTGGGTCGTGCCTCCTCAGCGGCTAGCGCTCTTTTACGTCTCCATCAAGAGTTCGCTTCTGTGGGACAGTATGCTCTTCAGTTCCGTATCCTCACAGCTGAATTGAGCTGGAATAATGAGGCCCTAGTTGCAACCTTTTTACATGGCCTCTCTGATAGAGTGAAGGATGAATTAGCAGGAAGATCCCTTCCTGCTGATCTGGACGGTGTCATCACCTTGTGTAACCAGATCGATCCTGGCTTGGGGTTCCTCCTGTTCCTTTTCTTGCCTACTCAAGGTTACCCCAAAAGAGAAACTTCCTGTTGCCACCATCCCAGTATCTTCTGCTCTTCCCGCTGTATATAACGATTTCTGGTATGTGTCCTGCAATAGTTGGACTGATGCACTCTCTAGATCATGTGGCACTCTGGCTGAGGAGCCCACCTTTGAAACCTGAGCCGATCATTCACTCCAGTTTGCAAAACCATTTACCTTTGCCTGTGAGGCACAGATGGAGCAAGAATGAAGCACAGATGAGGCATGGATGAGGCCCAGATGGCCATGGTGAGGCACGGGTAAGGTACGGGTGAGTACTGCTGCTGTCTCCCTACTCTCCTCGCTAGATGTACCGATCAGTGTGTACAACACGTGAGGAGAGAGCTGAACCGGATATTTTTTGTTGGAAAATGATCGCTCTGTCATTGGACGGAGTGATCATTTGGTAAAGGGCCGCTATCATTGGCCCTTTACCCCAACCAGAGGACCCGACGGTCACGGATATTCCCTGGAAGCGCGATTCTGGGAGGACGACGCTGTAGCCATCATTCGGCTATGGCCCGGTCGGCAAGTGGTTAATTGGGAAATGTGTACATTTAAAGGTTAATAAGTGGTAAACAGAGGAACATTTTATTTAAAAAACACACTTTTTTAATGTCAGGTTGCTAACTGACATCTTTTGCATATCTAAGTTCATTCTTTTAATCTGCAGATGAATTAACAGAAAGATACAAAAGTAATATTATGTTAGATTGTATTGTTTTATATTCGAGCAAGTGTTATTTATAAACACTGATTCAGACTGTTTTTTTTTTGACAGCTGAAGTTGCAACACCTTCTCTGAGTATACAGGGATCCTGGCTTTGCTTAATCAAAGCCGACAATTACTGTATACTAGGAGAGGAGTCTCTGAAGCAGGGCAGAGAGATTGTACATGCTACACGTGTCCTGTGTACAATGAAGACGTTTTCTTGGGTGTATGTAGCATGCCCAAAATCTAGAACTGGGTAATGAGTGGCATGGTACCACTGGATTTGCATAAGGCCAATGTGGTGCCTATATTTAAAAAGGGATCAAAGTCTTTACTAAGTAACCACAGACCAGCTAGTTTAACTTCTATAGTTGGGAAAATACTTGAGAGTTTAATAAAGGACCATTTAGAAAAGTTTTTGCTAGAAAATTATATTTTAAGCACATTCTCCAAAGAATAAAGTTGCTAAACAAATTTGATTTGTTTTTTGAGGAGGTTAGAAAAAACTTAGACAAAGGAAAGGCTGTGGATATAATATGCTTGGACTTTGCCAAAGCTTTTGACACAGTTCCACACATGCAACTAATGTATAAATTAATGTCTACAGGCTTAGAAAATTCAGTTTGTAAATGGATAGAAAACGACCTAAAAGACCGTATTCAGAGAGTAGTGATTAATGATTCATACTCTGGTCTAGCCTTATTAGTGGTGGACCCCAAGGTTCTGTGCTGGGACCCTTATTTTTTAACATGTTTATAAATGCTATAGGGCAGTGGTTCTCAACTCCTGTCCTCAGGACCCACTAACAGGCCAGGTTTGCAAGATAACTGAAATGCATCACAGGTGATATAGTTTGCTGCTCAGTGATTGCAGTATTGTAGTCTGTATCTCCCTAAGGTAATACTTATGCCGCGTACACACGGTCGGACTTTTCGTCTACAAAAGTCCAACGGACGCTGACGGACTAAAGCTGGCTGGTAATCCGATCGTGTGTGGGCTTCTCCGGACTTTCAACTGACTTTTTTAGCCTCAAATCCGACGTACTTTAGATTTGAAACATGCTTCAAATCTTTCCGACGGACTCGAGTCCGGTCGAAAAATCCGCTCGTCTGTATGCTAGTCCGACGGACAAAAACCCACGCTAGGGCAGCTATTGGCTACTGGCTATGAACTTCCTTATTTTAGTCCGGTGTACGTCATCACGTAAGAATTCGACGGACTTTTGTGTGATCGTGTGTAGGCAAGTCTGTTCGTTAGAAAGTCCGCCGCAAGTCCGTCGAAAGTCCGCCAAAAGTCCGTCGAAAGTCTGTCGGACAGGCTGTCGGACTTTTGTAGCTGAAAAGTCCGACCGTGTGTACGCGGCATTAAAGTCTGGCCTATTAGTGGGTCCTGACGACAGGAGTTGAGAACCACTGCTATAGGGTTTGTGATTAAGAGTACCATTTCAGTGTTTGCAGATGACACCAAGCTATGCATTACAGGATGTCTCCAACTTACAAGCTGACCTCAATTCACTGTTTAACTGGGCAACTATGTGGCAAATGAGGTTTAATGTTGACAAATGTAAATGTAGGCACTTGGGGCTAAAAACATGCATGCATCATACACACTAGGAGGAAAACAGTAAAGACATCCCAGTGCAGACCCATCTCAGTAAGGACTAAAAATGCTGAATGAACCCTCTGCACACTGTTATGTACCCTCTATAGTAAACGTTGCTCAACAGGGATTTTTAGTTAACATGCATTGCAATTCATGTTTCAGCTGGCCAACTGCATCTAAGAAATCCCTCTCTGGTCAGTCTCTACTCTGCTCTGCAAAATGTAAATGCTCCACTGGATATAGTGCCAATACAGACCCACCTTGTACAGATCCCCCCAAGTACAAACCCCCTCCATTAGTACAGACCCTCAGTAACCATCAGTACAAGCCCCCCTCAGTATAGACACCCCAGTACAGACCCCCCTAGTTATAGATGCCCCTCAGTAAAGATATCACAGTGCAGACCCTCCTCAGTAAGGACTCCCTCAGTACAGTCCCCCCTCAGCACAGACCCCCAATACCCCAGTACAGAAATGCCAAGTAGAGCCTCCCTCAGTATAAACCTCAATAGTACAGATCAACTCTGTACAGGCCCCATCAGTATAGACCCCTCAATACAGACCCCTTCTCAGTACAAACCCCCCCCAGTAGACACTCCCAGTACAGACCCACCCAGTAAAGACAACCCTCAGAACAGAACCCCTTGATATACCCACATTTGATGTGTTGATGATGCTCCGATTATAAAGGTGCTGCTGTCTGTCCTCCATAAAGAATGGATACCTTCTTGTCCATTTTACAGTTGAGACAGCACACACAGACAGAAAAGCAGTGCAGAATTCCAGCCTCTAAGAAGGATCTACTTCAAGCGACAATCTGCCTAGATGAGGGATCATCCCCTAGCGATGCAACCTCTTAGTGCATGTGAACAGTATAGAAGCTCCATAAGCTCTTCACATTAAAGATGAAAAAAAGCATACTATTTGTTTATAACACAGTACGGTAGCGTGCTTTAATGCAGTTGACTGCAGACATGCCCCAGTGCAGACATTCACAGAACAGACACTCCCTTGTACACATCCCCCAAGTACAGACCCCTCCATTACAACAGACCCCAGTACAAACCCCCCTCATAACAGACACCCCAGTACACACCCCCTGAAGTATAGGACTACAAATTCTGAATGAACCCACTGCACACTGCTATGAACCCTTTCTAGCAAACTTTAAGCTGGCCAACTATGGTGCCTATATTTAAAAAGGAATCAAAGTCTTTTCCAAGTAACTAGAGACCAACTAGTTTAACTTCTATAGTTGGGAGGATAATTTAAAGTTTATTAAAGGACCCTATAGAAGAGTTTTTGCAAGAAAATAATATTTTGCGCTTTAATCAGCAGGGATTCTGGAAAGAAGCTGTCAAACAAATCTGATTTCTTTTTATGAGGAGGTTAGCAAACACTTATGCCCCGTACACACGGTCAGACTTTGTTCGGACATTCCGACAACAAAATCCTAGGATTTTTTCCGACGGATGTTGGCTCAAACTTGTCTTGCATACACACGGTCACACAAAGTTGTCAGAAAATCTGAACATTCTGAACGCGGTGACGTAAAACATGTACGTCGGGACTATAAACGGGGCAGTGGCCAATAGCTTTCATCTCTTTATTTATTCTAAGCATGCGTGGCACTTTGTCCGTCGGATTTGTGTACACACGATCGGAATTTCCGACAACGGATTTTGTTGTCAGAAAATTTTATATCCTGCTCTCAAACTTTGTGTGTCGGAAAATCCGATGGAAAATGTGTGATGGAGCCTACACACGGTCGGAATTTCCGACAACAAGGTCCTATCACACATTTTCTGTCGGAAAATCCGACCGTGTGTACGGGGCATTAGACAAAGGAGTGGTGGTGTACTTACTATGCTTGGACTTTGTCAAAGCGTTTGACACAGTTCCTTACATATGGCTGATTTGTAAATTAAAGTCTACAGGCTTGGAAAATTCAGGTTTTAAATGGATAGAAAACCGGCTAAAAGACCATATTCAGAGTGTAGTGGTTAACGATTCGTACTCTGAATGGTCTAAGGCTATTAGTGGTGTACCCCATACCCCATATAAATGATATTGGGTCTGGGATTAAAAGAACCGTTTCAGTGTTTGCAGATGACATCAAGCTATGCAGTGAAATTATGTCCTCCAATTTACAAGCCAGCGACAATGCATTGTTTAAATGGACAACTATGTGGTAAATGAGGTTTAATGTTAATAAATGTAAAATTATGCACGCAGGGGCTTAAAACATGTAGGAATTATACACACTAGGAGGAGAACAGCTGGGGGAGTTAATGATGGAGAAGGATCTGGGTGTTCTGGTACATCATAGACTTAAAGCGTTACTAAACCCAGTAATATGAAAATAGTTCATCTGCCGACAGCTTATAAATCTTCTTTTTACATTAAAATACTGCTCGCTATATACCTTTTTGGCTGATCTGTATACCACGGTCACTTGATAAACTGCAGGGTCTGTCTACGTGCTGAGTGCTCAGGTAGGAGGAGATTTCCGCTATAGCTTGTGTCCTCATGCTGTTATGGGAGGCGGATCATCCATCAATCAAGATGTGACATCCCACCCACTGTGTTCTTTTTTAGTTACTGTGCATGGAGGAGGAGGGAGGGACTGGGCTGTCATTTTGGATCTGTATACACGCCCGCACGTGTGATGTCAATATCATGTGACCTGAAAAGCTCAGCTCAACAAGGAAATATTCTCTCAGCAATAGAGACCAAACTGAGTATGTGCAGCTTTACTACTCTGACTGTGTATTATCTGGCCTTGCCAAGAGAGGCCCTGCAGGAGGGGGGGGGGGATGTGTGCATAGAGGATCAAAGAGCCTATTTACACAATGCAGAGGATTAATCACTTAAGTTCCACAGTGAGTATAACAAGCATGCTATACAGACTGATTTTACTGTTGTGGGTTTAGTAACACTTTAATAATAGCATGCCAAGCTGCACTTTCTAAAGTTAGCAAAATACTTTCTTGTAATAAAAGAGGTATCGACTCCAGAGAGAGAGAGACATTTTGCGCCTGTACAAATCGTTAGAAACACCTCACCTAGAATATGAAGTTAAATTTTGGTCACCAGTTGAAAAAACAGATATCAGCGAACTGGAGAAAGAAGATTAGCTATAAGAGATGAGCTGAACTGAATTTATTCTCTCTTGAGAAGAGGAGATTAAGGGAATATAAAATGAAGATGTATAAATACATAAGTAGTCCATATAGTGAACTTGGTGTAGAGTTATTCCCTTTCAGGTCATTACAGAGAACAGAGGCATTCTTTAAGTCTGGAGGAAAAGAGACTTAACCTTCACATACGGAAAATCTTTTTCACAGTTAGAGCTGTGAAAATGTGGAATAGACTCCCTCCAGCTCAGTAGATTGTTTTAACTACTTAAGGACCGTAAGGATTTGCCCCCTTAAAGATCAGGCCATTTTTTGCGATACGGCACTGCGTCGATTTAACTGACAATTGTGCGGTCATGCAACGTTGTACCCAAACAAAATTTATGTCTTTTTTTTCCCCACAAATAGAGATTTCTTTTGGTGGTATTTGATCACCTCTGTGGTTTTTACTTTTTGCGCTATAAACAAAAAAAGACCGACAATTTCGAAAAAAAGCAATATTTTTTACTGTTATCCTCAGTTTAGGCCGATTTATATTCTTCTACATATTTTTGGTAAAAAAAATCGCAATAAGTGTATATTGATTGGTTTGGGCAAAAGTTATAGCGTCTACAAAATAGGGGATAGATTTATGGCATATTTATTTATTTATTTTTTACTAGTAATGGTGGCGATCTGCGATTTTTAGCGGGACTCTGAGATTGCGGTAGACAGATCGGACACTTTTGACACTTTTTTTGGACCATTAACATTTATACAGCGATCAGAGCTAAAAATAGCACTAATTACTGTATAAATGTCACTGCAGGGAAAGGGTTAACACTAGGGGGCGATCAAGGGGTTAAGTGTGTTACCTAGGAAGTGTTTCTAACTGTGGGGGGATGGGACTGCCTGGGGGAGGAGACCGATCGCTGTTCATAATCAGTATGAATAGCAGATCTGTCTCCTCTCTCTTGACAGAACAGAGATCTGTCTGTTTACATTGACAGATCTCCATCCTGTCTCTGTCAGGAGTGATCGCGGGTGGCCGGCGGGCATCGGCCAGCCGGCCATGCGCATCAGCTCCGGTGTGGCACCGCTGGCGGGCACACGTGCCTCCAACAGCTCTTAAAGCAGCCAACGTACAGTTACGGAGATTTGCCCATGGGAGCCAACCTGCCGCAGTATAACTGCGGCGGCTGGTCCTTAAGTGGTTAAAAAACAGCTGGCTGCATCCCTAAATGCACAAAATATAATCGGATACTAACATTTAAAGGTAATAAGGTAATGACGACAGGGGAAGTTGATCCAGGGAATATCCAATTGCCTCGTGGGGGATCAGAAAGGAATTTATTTCTTCCACAGGAGCGAATTGTATCATGCTTTATTGTTGTTTTTTTTTGCCTTCCTCTGGATCAGCTGTGGGTATAGGATTGTATATATGAAGGTTTTCCATTTGTGTGTGTCTTTTTAAAACTGACTAGCAATGTAACTAAGTACAAGGCCACAGTTTGAACAAAACCCCAAACAGCCACTTTTAAATCTAGAAATAAATATTTGAGTGTCATTTTATTTTGGGAAGTTTGCAGTAAAAAAAAAAAATATTTTCACTGGGCTCCGATTTAAACAGAACTCCCAACAGACATTGCAAAATCCAGAAATCAATATGTTAGTGTGATCTATTCCTAGAAAAAACACAAAAGATTGTAGCACGTTTGTATTTTTAAATTATTTGCAAAGACCACAATTTGAACAGGATCTCCACAGCCATTTTTAAAGCTTCCCATATTGTCACTGTGCAATCTACCCACTGACACACAGCAACTCTGTAAAAATGTCCCACTCCTGCACCTCATCCTCTTTAAACACACAGTCTGGACACCTTTCTCTTCATTGGGAAAGTTCATCAATAGGTTGGCAATTAGTGTACCTGCTCTACATTTAGGTGGATTGACTAGAAGGTGCAGGACTGGAAGGAATATGAAGATTTGCTGTGTGGCTTTATTTTCAGCCCTCTCCTGCAGACAGGTTAACCCTTTTAGGTCCAAAGTAACCACAATCAGGGTTAGAGGCTCTTTCCCACCCAAGATCTTTCCCAGCCTCCAAATTCTGTATCTCTAATCAGCTACAAGTAAGTTTTTCCTCTTTGTGATGGTTAACCCCAGAATCCTCCACCCTGCATGGATGAAAATCCCTGAGGACTCCAACAATACTCATCCCCTTAAAGGGACCACAATCCAAAAAGTGGTGATATATACCTGCCTCCCAGAACCCATCCCTGCCATTCTGTACAATATATTATATATATATATATATATTTATATCTTCCCTTCATGCCGAGCGTACGCAGCTGTGCGGCCTCGGCTTTCGGGGGTTACACCAGGATGATGCCCACAGCTGCAGGCATCATCCTGGTACCGTTTTTTTAGAGCCGGCGATCGGCTTTCCAGGGATAACAACTGATGCGGCTAAAAGCCACTCGATTGTTATCCCAGAGGAGCGGGAGGGGACGTCCCCCCTCCCGCCGCCTCCCGCCACTCTTACCGGGCCTCCCGTCCCACCGGGAGACCCGATTCACGAACTGCCACTTCCGGCGGCTAGCCACAGACTGGAACGAGCCCGAAAATGGCTTTGTTCCAGTCTCCTGATTGTAAACATGGAAGCGATGTCACAACGTCACTTCCTGTTTACTCTGCTGCCAAAGGTGCCGGTTTTAAAAAAAAATACAGTATTCAGAATCGCCGAAAATGGCGATCTGAATACTTTGAAGTGCAAAGGAGGGATTGGAGGTCTTTTAGACCCCCAATGCCTCCATAAAAAGTACCTGTCACCACCTATTACTGTCACAAGGGATGTTTACATTCCTTGCAACAGCAATAAAAGTGATCACATTTTTTTTTTGTAAACACAATTTAATAATATAAAAACAAATAAACGAAATAAGAAAAAAATTTTTTAAAGCGTCCTTGTCCCCGCGAGCTCGCGCAGCAAAGAAAACACATATGGAAGTTGCGCCCGCATATGTAAACGGTGTTCAAATCACACATGTGAGGTATCGCCGCGATCATCAGAGCAAGAGCAATAATTCTAGCACTAGACCTCCTCTGTAACTCTAACCTGGTAACCGTACAAAAAAATTTAAAGCGTCGCCTATGGAGATTTTTAGGTACCTTAGTTTGTCGCCATTCAACGAGTGCGTGCAATTATAAAGCGTGACATGTTTGATATCTATTTACTCGCCGTAACATCATCTTTCACATTATACAAAAAAATTGGGCTAACTTTACGGTATTTTTTTTTTTTTAATTCATGAAAGTGTCCCTTTTCCCAAAAAGTTGCATTTAAAACACCGCTGCACAAATACCGTGTGACATAAAATATTGCAACAATCGCCATTTTATTCTCTAGGTTCTCTGCTAAAAAAATATATATAATGTTTGGGGGCTCTATGTAATTTTCTAGCAAAAAAATACGGATTTTAACTTGTAAACACCAAATGTCAGAAATAGGCTTAGTCATGAAAGGGATATGTGCATCCTTGAGAAAGTGGACTTTATCTTAAAACACACATTGGATGAAAATCAGCATATGCAAGATTTTCTGTGATGCATATTACACAGTAATGGTGCTTTAATGGCTCTTCTAATGGTTTTAACTAAAAAGAAATGTGTAACTGTCTTAATATTCTGTTTTATGTTAAAAAAGTTGAAAAGCTTATATTTACGTGTTAGTATGTAGTATTCACATGCCACAAATATCTCCATATTCCCCATTCAGAACTATGATCACAGTGCCTGGCAGAGAAAGGGAGAGTCTTTTCCAGCACTGACTTGCTTTGCAGCGCTGGCATGTCTTGTGGTCGAATACCAAGAGCTACAAAATAAGCTGGAAGATGTATCACACTCATCAAGCACTGCAGCATCACTTTGTATCATGGAAGGATGACTCAGTTGAATTTGCCTCCCAGTCCAAAGGTCCTACTCCCCCATGAATCAAAAAGCCCTGAATTTAAGCTACTGTAGGGTGACCAGACGTCCCCGATTTCTGGGGACAGTCCCTGGACTGAGGACACTCTCCCTGGAACAAATCTGTCCCTGGATTTGTCCCCGGATTGCAGGGGCGGCGTCAGGCAGGGCCACTTTTAAGCCAGTACAATACCCTTAATGAGCGGGTACCAGATCCATGGTGGGGGGGTCTGCACCTCCTCTGTCCTTGCAATTTGTAAAAAGTTGATCGGGATAGCAGAGAGTCCAGTGGTATGGGGGAGGCTGTCTGTAACACTCCCCTGTTGTCTAATCAGCTTAGGCTGTCCCTCGGGGAGTTGGTGGGCGGAGTCAGGATGTGGCTATCTCCTCCACTCCTCCTACAGACTCCTCCCCTCAGGCTGATCCTGCAGCTAAAGAAGAAAGAGGAGGTGAGAGCACAACTGCCCGGGAATCTCTATCACTTGCCATGCTGTAAGTGACTGAGCACACTGTCACTACATACAGACCTAACATGCCCTAACCTGCCGTATACTGTCACTACATACTGAACTAGCCTGCCGTATACTGTCACTACATACTGAACTAGCCTACCGTATACTGTCATTACATACTGAACTAACCTGCCGTATACTGTCACTACATACTGAACTAACCTGCCGTATACTATCACTACATACTGAACTAACCTGCCGTATACTGTCAGGACATACTGAACTAGCCTGCCGTATACTGTCACTGCATACTGAACTAGCCTGCCGTATACTTTCACTGCATACTGAACTAGCCTGCCGTATACTGTCACTGCATACTGAACTAGCCAGCTGTATACTGTCACTGCATACTGAACTAGCCTGCCGTATACTGTCACTGCATACTGAACTAGCCTGCCGTATACTGTCACTCCATACTGAACTAGCCTGCCGAATACTGTCACTCCATACTGAACTAGCCTGCCGTATACTGTCACTGCATACTGAACTAGCCTGCCGTATACTGTCACTGCATACTGAACTAGCCTGCCGTATACGGTCACTGCATACTGAACTAGCTTGCCGTATACTGTCACTGCATACTGAAGTAGCCTGCCATATACTGTCACTACATACTGAACGAGCCTGCCGTATACTGTCACTACATACTGAACGAGCCTGCTGTATACTGTCACTACATACTGAACTAGCCTGCCGTATACTGTCACTACATACTGAACGAACTAGCCTGCCGTATACTGTCACTACATACTGAACTAGCCTGCCGTATACTGTCACTACATAAGGAACTAGCCTGCCGTATACTGTCACTACATACTGAACTAGCCTGCCGTATACTGTCACTACATAAGGAACTAGCCTGCCGTATACTGTCACTACATATTGAACTAGCCTGCCGTATACTGTCACTACATAAGGAACTAGCCTGCCGTATACTGTCACTACATACTGAACTAGCCTGCCGTATATTGTCACTACATACTGCCCTAACCTGCCGTATACTGTCACTGTACTGCCCTAACCTGCCATATACTGTCACTGTACTGCCCTAACCTGCCGTATACTGTCACTATACTGCCCTAACCTTTTTTTTAATCTCATGGACGAAATATGAGAAATAACATATATATCATACAATCATTCCATAAACACTGCATATATAATTTGAAGAAAATATGCTTATAAAATAGTTTACCATTTGTCAATAAAAAAAAAAATATGTCCCCGGATTTCATTTTACAAATCTGGTCACCTTAAGCTACTGCAACTAGGCTTTATCAGGGGTTACGTGCTGAGGGCCTGAAGGAAACTTGCTGGAGGAAATTTGCCTGTGGAAGCTTAGCTGAAAAGGTGGAATCTTTCACCTGTAGCTCCAGGTATGGAAGTTCCTCTTGAGAGTGAGATGCCAGAAGTTGCTGCTCATGGACTGTATCTGCTTGGATAGGGTCTCAGATTTACTGGCTGTCCCCTCTTTCTTCAGCATTATTTTTGAGGCTGCTACTGTAGGGCCTAAGCCTGCTGGAACACGATTCCTGCATTTTGCCCAAGACCTGCAATAAACCTTAAAACGGTGTTCCAGCCGTGATTTTTTTTCTTTAAGTCAGCAGCTACAAACACTGTAGCTGCTGAATTTTAATAAGGGCATTTACCTGTCCAGCGAGCCCGTGATTTTGGCCGCCCAAGGCCGATCCGTCCATCGGATCGGGTGCCGGTGCCGCCATCTTAACGAAGGGAAACAGGCAGTGGAGCCTTGTGGCTTCACTGCCCGTTTCCTATTGCGCATGCACGAGTTGCGCGGCGCTGTGAATGGCCCCATTGTTTTCTGGGACACACACATATCCCAGAAGACAATGGGGCAGCTCGCCGAAGAGGAGAAAGCACCGCGGAATAGGAAGATTAGGAAGACTGCCTAGCAACAGGGGTTTCTGGTAAGTAAATTTTTTTTGTTTTTTTTGTTTTTTTTTTGAGAATGTTAATGTATTTTTTTTTTTTAGGGTGGACCTCCACTTTAAGACCCCTAGACTGAGCCTGAATCTGTTGCTGTGCTATTGGAACTGCACACAGAGCAGGCAACCTTTGAAGAGGTAAGAGAGACCTAGTTAATTTCCAGCGGCACCTTTGGGGGTCATCACTACAAGTCTATTCCTTCTTTTAGGTAATTGGGAGACTCTATTCAACTCATTCTTTTTTGCTCCTGGGTCAAATGTGATGATTGTTTAACTGTTTTAGTGATATAAGATGTAAAAAGCAATAATACCCCAGAATTAAAATGAAAAAAAACATCTTGCAAAAGACAGCTATGAATATCTACCTGTCCCTTCAACTGTGCCTCACATCTTCACTCAGTTACAGAGCTAAGTGACCATCAGAATCTTTAGCATTCAACACTTCCAGGTGTTTACAATACCTACATCCCATATATTGTACTGTGATTAAACCAGTCAGCTGCTTCATCATTTCTGTGCCCCTGGAAAAATTCTGCCAGATGCCATAGCTCTGCAAAAGAACAAAGATTCAAGGTGTGGGCAGCAGTACAAGCAAGTATTAATGCTCTTCTTTGAGCAGTGCTTTTTATTCATTTAAAATTTGACAACAGGGTTTCAATACAACTTAAATTGGTAGAAAACACTTGTTCCTTATTTTTACCTACAGGTAAGCTTATAATAAAGCTTACCTGTAGGCAAAATGAATATCTCCTAAACGTGCACCATTTAGGAGATATTCTAGCGAGCAGCAGCACATGCGCTCCCACGTGCATACGCGGGAGCGACATCATCACGGCTCAGTCATTCAAGCGGCCGCAGCCCGCGAACCTGGAAGGAAGAGACTGGGTGAAGATGGAAGCCTCTGCAGTGATGCGAGCGCACCGCTAGAGGGCTTTGTTTTAAGGTAAGTCTTTCATAATGTGCTAGTATGCGGTGCATACTAGCACATTATGATATTGCCATGCAGTGGGAAACTTTTTTTTTACAAAGAGTTTACTACCGCTTTAAGTTATTGAAGCGTATCTCTAGTCAAAACCTTTTTTCTTACTCGTATATAACGGGTCATTGGAATATGCTTTAGGAGATCGGATGCTGGTAAAACAAAACACATCCCAGTAAAACCCCTCCCACTCCCAGCATTCCTCGTTTTTTGCTAGTGTCCTAGGAGAATGGGCATCTTTCCTTCTCTGAGAGAAGAAAAACCTTTTCTTTTTATCAAGATTTATTTTTCATCTAGCAAGTTTTCTTAAATTGCTGCAGATCGGGGGTGGGGGGCTCACTTTTTCCACCATCTCCTCTACACCTGCATCAGTTTGCGGGCGGGGCCAATTGGTTGGTACCCAAGGTGGAGAAAAGGCACACTGAGACCAAGTAGAGTGGCACAGTTATTATTTGGTTAGGTGGAAGTAAGAACAGGTGGAGAAAAGTGGCAAGGTATTTTCTTAACAGTCCAAAGCAAGTTAGTAACAGCATCTCACTGACACTGGTGTTCCAGGTACAGCAAAGTTGTTGGCACAGCAGAATAGTCCCAGCACTTATAGTATAACCTTGATGAGGCTTACATTACTGGAACAGCATCTGGTTGAAGAGAGGGGCGGCTGTTTGGTGGGATTGTGCTATAAGCTGCACTAAGCAGACCGATGGCTGATCCTTATCACCAACTCTAAAGTCCAGATGTAGTGGAGTCAGCAAAGGTGTCCCTATTCTGTCCCTCCTACTCAGAAACCTTAACCTAGGACTAGAAGCTCTGTTCCTAGCCAGTGTGGCTTCTATCTCTTGCCTATCCACTTCGTAAATGTGTGCCAACTGCAGCAGGGCAGTGCTGTTTAATTGCACTGCCCTCACCAAAGATGGCCACAGAGGTCCTCCAGTGTTGCGACATCCAATCAGACCGCTGCTCCACTGGTGACACCTACAGAGGGTTTAGAGGAACAAAGTTCCTCTTATCCTCCATTACCTCCATACAGCGGTCAGCAACACAGCGCCTTCTACAGGGGGGGTCGCACCTGCCTACAAGTTCTTTAAACCGCTGGATGGTACCTGGGCATTCTTCTGCCTTACCAGTGACTTGCTCACAGACAGCATTAACTCTTCCTGCTCTACCAGCAAATTTGTGAGTACTCATCATAAGTACAAGGGCAGCAGTTCTGGAGGCCTGGTCAGTGTGCGGTCCTCTAAAAGTGCCAGGGGGTCTTGCAGGGTTCATAGTTACATAGTTAGTAGGGTTGAATAAAGACACCAGTCCATCCAGTTCAACCTGAGTGAGTGTCTACAATTGTCCCTATCCATGTACATTGTGTCTCATTAAGATGCTCATCTATTATATTATTATTTATTTAAGGTTCCCTCATAAAGACCTGACACTGATAGTCCTGATCACTGTCCCCTGCCTGAGTCTATGCACTCTTCTGAGTCATTCCTAATCCCTTCAGGAGTTAACCCTTCCTCTGTATTGTCAAAGGAATAATTCTTGGCTCCTGAGTCATTCTTAATCCCTTCAGTAGTTAACCCCTTCTCTGTATTCAAAGGAATAATTCTCTGCTACTTTTGCTGAATCAGACTTGTAATTTAAAAAGTTGTTTAAACCTTTTTTTTTTTTTTTATCTGAATCAATCCTGCCATGAAGTTCCTTGTTCAGGACTGTACTACAATGAAGTGACAGCTGTGCTCCAGTGTTGACATGCTCTCACAGGCACCCTCAGTGAAGTCTAAAAGCTGCCATTCTTATACCGATTGCACATGCAGAGCTTACCATTGTCAAGCCACAGCAATGTACATAACAGGAAGTGGTTAAAAAGGCTGGATGAGGTCAGCAGCACTAAGAGGTAGACAAGGATAAAATTGTCCAAACAGTATATTACAAAAACAAAAAATGACATTGCATGATATGTGGTGCTTTAACCATCTAAATGTCATCCAGTTCGGTTTTATTATTATTATTATTATTATTATTATTATTATTATTATTATACAGTATTTATATAGCGCCAACAGTTTACGTAGCGCTTTACAACTTGAGGGTAGACAGTACAAATACAATACAATTTGATACAGTAGGAATCAGAGGGCCCTGCTCCTTAGAGCTTACAATCTAAGAGGGAAGGTCAAGAGATACAAGAGGTAATAACTGTGGGTGATGTGCTGATTGAGAAGATAAATGTACAGTTGTTAGGTGGGGGCCAGATAGGCTTCTCTGAAGAGATGAGTTTTCAGCGATCGTCTGAAAGTGGATAAAGTAGGAGAAAATCAGACGGATTGGGGTAGAGCATTCCAGAGGATGGGGGAGGCTCTGGAGAAGTCCTGAAGGTGAGCATGGGATGAGGTGACAAGGGAGTTTGAGAGCAGGAGGTCTTGGGAGGAGCGAAGAGAACGATTAGGTTGGTATTTTGTGACTAGGTTAGAGATGTAGCTAGGGGCCAGGTTGTGGATGGCTTTGTAAGTTATAGTTAGTATCTTGAATTTAATTCGGTGACTGCGTGGCAGCCAATGGAGGGATTGGCAGAGGGGTGTAGCAGACGCTGAGCGGTTTGTGTGGTGGATGAGCCTGGCCGCAGCGTTCATGATGGACTGAAGTGGGGATAGCCTATTTAGAGGTAAACCAATGAGGAGGGAGTTGCAGTAGTCAAGGCGGGAGATGACCAGGGAGTGGATTAGAAGCTTTGTGGTGTCATTGGTTAGGAAGGGGCGTATCTTGGAGATGTTGCGAAGACAGAGGCGGCAAGCTTTGGATAGTGATAGAATGTGGGGTCGAAAGGTTAGTTCAGAGTCCAGGATTACACCTAGGACCTTGGCGTGGGGAGATGGGTTGATAGTTGAGCCGTTGATCTTGACAGGGAGATCAGGGGAAGTGGCACCTGAGGGAGGAAATATCATGAGCTCGGTTTTGGATAGGTTGAGTTTGAGAAAGTGATGTGACATCCAGGCTGATATGTCTGCTAGTAAGTTGGTAATGCGTGAGGAGACAGATGGAGAGAGCTGGGAGGTGGAGAGATAGATTTGGGTGTCATCAGCGTAGAGATGATATTTAAAGCCGTGGGAGGCAATCAACTGACCCAAGGAGGTGGTGTAGATTGAGAAAAGGAGAGGTCCGAGAACAGAACCTTGGGGGACCCCAATGGAAAAAGGAAGAGGAGAGGAGGAAGTAGAGTTGTAAGTTACACTGAAGGAGCGGTGGGATAGGTAGGATGAGAACCAGCGAAGAGTACAGTCACGGAGACCAAAGGAGTGGAGTTTTTTGAGGAGGAGGGGGTGGTCCACTGTGTCAAAGGCAGCAGAGAGATCCAGGAGAAGTAGTACATAATAGTGTCCATTGGCTTTAGCCATTAGTAGGTCATTTGAGAGTTTAAGGAGAGCAGTTTCCGTGGAGTGTTGAGGGCGAAAACCGGACTGAAGGAGATCAAGAAGTTTATTCATGGTCAGATGGTCACTTAGTCGGTTGTAGACCAGTCTTTCAAGAAGTTTGGAGGAGAAGGAGAGTAAGGAGATGGGACGTAAGTTGTTGAGATTGGTGGGGATTGGTTTTAGAATTACTTTGTGTGAAAGTAAATGAAACATCTTATTGGTTGCTATGGGCTACTACACTTTACACTGCAGCTTCACGCTATGCACCAACGTATTACTATAACATAAGTCCACTTATTCTAATTTGCATTTTTAGTGTGGTTTTATTTTTACATATGAGGTACTACTCCATAAATTCAACCTAATCAGTTGCTATTGCAGAGGAGTCCAACTATTAAGATATATAATTTGATTATACTGTGGCAGAATGTTGCAATATAATAATGTACATTCCGGACTGAATTACCTCTGTTACAAAACCTGTTTGCTGGAACAAAACTCTTGTCATCCCTCCCAAACATTTTGTTACAACATTTTAAAGGAGGAAGTAAATGAGGTGGATATCACGTTTTAACTGTTTTACCTCATTTGCTTTCGCAATAGCTGTTCCTCTAAAACAGCTATTAAAAATACAATGGAAGAAAAAAGTGCAACCTATATATTTGTACAAAGACAGTTAAACCTGTTCACATATTTTCCCACCCCTGTAAGAATTACTGTATATCTTATATCACTATGAAAATGTAATCAGACAGGGGTCAGATCTGGGCCAGACTCAATATAATATGTTGTGTTGTTGGCCCTTAGTGAAGATAATAATCCATTCAGACATCAGAGCAAGATCTGCAGTTATTAACAAATGGAAATAATTATATAGCTACCTTCTCCCCATTCTTAACTGTGATTACAGCAGGTGGGGGGAGAAGGTCTTCCAGCACTAACTTGTTTTGCAGTTCTGAGATGCTTGGTGGTCAAATGTCAAAAAACACACAAACAGCTGAAGGTGGAGGGTGTGAAAAGGGGTAACACAATCCACCATTCCTTTAAGGACACCAACCTTTAACCATGCCCACCAATCACTGCAGCACCACCTTGTATGGTACATGTTCTTTAGTCCATCTCTACCTATCATGAAAGGACCACTTGGTTGTATTTTCTACCCAGAACAAAGGTTCTTCCCTGAGGGAACCAAAAAACCTCCTTTTAACCAATGCAAAGCACAGTAGAGCTTACCTTAAGCAGCACTAATCTAACTGTCATGAGAGGGTTTACCCGTTGGTGGCGCTATCGGTCTCTTGGATCGCAGTACCAGTGTCCATCAGCAGGTGTCTTCCAACACCTAGGACCTGCAGTAAGAGGTCTTTCCTGCTGGTGGCACTGTTGCATCCTTGGGCCGTAGTACCGGTGCCAACCAGCGGGAGCACTCTGGCAGTGTGGAGCAAACAGCTCACACTGCGCTCAGCTGTGACATGAGGTCAATTACCACAGCCTTATAAATACCCGGCAAGCCCTCATAGGCTTGCCTTGGTATCTCTCTCCCTGCATTCTGACCTTGCTGCCTGTTATTTTGACCTTGAGCCTGCATCTGCCTTGTCCTGACTTGATCTGATCCAATCCCTATCCTGAGGCCTTCCTAGTCCTGTCCCTTCTGTTCCTGGTTACCTTGGATCCCTGCCCTGAACCCCATCCATCCATCCTCTCCCTGTCCTGTTCAGTTTCCCGTCCTTACCCATCTGCTGACTTCCCTGTGCATGACCTTGGCTTGGCCTGGCTTACGTTTATGTCTCTGGAACATCCCTTGTCCATCTGCTGATCTGCTGTGTATGACCCTGGCCTGGCTATTGTTTATGAACCTGGTATTACCCAGTTTAATCAGCTCCCTACCAAATACTACCACCCAGTCTCCAAGTGTCGCACCTATCCTGCCTTCAATCCACCTGTCTCTTCTCCTCCACCTGTAACAGTCCCACAAAACCCTTCTCTAGCTACAGTTCCTTGGTCTTCCTTCTGCCCAGCTACTTTCTTTTCTTACAGCCCTGCACCTACATACAAAACTGCACGGGCTAAATCAAAAAAGAAACAAAAATTCTTCCCGACCCACACCATCTTGCCAGTAACCCAACCTGCTCCCACTTTACAGTCTGATGTGCCTGCCTCCCAGTCTGTTGTCCCGATGCCTGCCTTCCAGCTTGATGTCCCTGCCTTCCAGCTTGATGTCCCTGCCTTCCAGCTCGATGTCCCTGCCTTCCAGTCTGGTGTGCCCACCTTCCAGTCTGATGTGCCCACCTTCCAGTCTGATGCACCCGCTCTCCAGTCTAATGCACCTGCTATCCAGTCTGATATGCCTGCCTTCCAGCCGGATGTCTTGAAGCTTGCCTTCCAGCCTGATGTCCGGGTGTCTGCCCTCCGGCCTGATGTCCGGGTGTCTGCCCTCCGGCCTGATGTCCGGGTGTCTGCCCTCCGGCCTGATGTCCGGGTGTCTGCCCTCCGGCCTGATGTCCGGGTGTCTGCCCTCCAGCCTGATGTCCGGGTGTCTGCCCTCCAGCCTGATGTCCGGGTGTCTGCCCTCCAGCCTGATGTCCGGGTGTCTGCCCTCCAGCCTGATGTCCGGGTGTCAGCCCTCCAGCCTGATGTCCGGGTGTCTGCCCTCCAGCCTGATGTCCGGGTGTCTGCCCTCCAGCCTGATGTCCGGGTGTCTGCCCTCCAGCCTGGTGTCCGGGTGTCTGCCCTCCAGCCTGATGTCCGGGTGTCTGCCCTCCAGCCTGATGTCCGGGTGTCTGCCCTCCAGCCTGATGTCCGGGTGTCTGCCCTCCAGCCTGATGTCCGGGTGTCTGCCCTCCAGCCTGATGTCCGGGTGTCTGCCCTCCAGCCTGATGTGCCCATGTCTGCTGCCCAGCTCAAGTGGTTCCTGTCTGCTGCCCAGCTCAATGACTCTGACATGCCAGCCGTCTGCTCGGATGTGCCCACTGTCATCTCAGACGTACCCACCGTCCAGTTTGATGTACCCGATGCCCGGCCTGATGTGCCCTCATCTGTTCGGTTGGAGGCCATGAACTTTGGACAGATGCGGAGTGAAAGGGGCACAGGAGAGTCAAACAAGGATGCTGTGAAGGCAACAGACATCCTTCTTATTAACTGATGATGTCATTGGTTGTTAGGATGCCGATGTCTACAAAGTCATACTGGTGCACAATGAAAACCGATGGATTTGTGTAGCTAAAAGGCAGGCTTTAGCCACCTGGTGGCTTGCATACAATTTTTTATCAATTTATAGGTATTTTGCCAAGGCATCCCTGAAGAAACCTCAAGGCACCCCAAGGTGTCTAGGTACCCTGGTTGAAAAAGGCTGGTTTACAGTATAGCTACAGCCTAATGTTATATATTCATTTAGAACCAATTTTATACAAGCCTGAATAAACTAAATGCAGTTTGAAATAAATGGCTCTATGGTAATAATTGTACCAAGGTCATAAAGCAATGACTTGTGTGGTGAGAAACATAGATGGATGCCTCTTGTAAGAATGCTGAACAACCAAGTTAACCTAAAGCCTAATGGCTGGCAATGGATAAAAGATGAGTTGTCTCAAATATATTTTATAAAAATTGTCAATAAAAAATATACTTGTTTCTCACTTGAAAATAATGATTTCCTGCCATGCAAATTTTCCTATGTGGAAAGAAAAGAGGGTCCTACCTTTAAGGTGGATCAAAGGCTAATTACTAAAATCTCATATAAGTTTAACATGCAAGGCACTGTAATTTCAAGAGTTGCTTTAACCAGTTCCCGCCTAGCCTATAGATAAATGGCAGCTGGACGGGACATGTGCTGTTCAGGGTGGACATCATACGACATCCTCCCCAGAACGTGTCTCATACGTGCAGCAGCGCGATCTGTAACCCGCTGTAACCAGGATGACTAATCAGTTTACTGGCCGCTGCTGGTACCATGTGATCCCTGTGACCAATCATAGCAAATCATATGACAATTGTACACAAAAAATGGCTTTCATTCATTACATCCATTGTGTACTATTATGTTAATTTATGTGATTGGTCACAGTGAACACATGGTACAGACAGGACCAATCACAGCCAATCTGTACTGTGATTTGCTGTGGCCAATCACAGCTAACCACAATAGTAAACACTTAATCCATTTTATTCGGTAAAAATGGTTGCTTATTTATTTATTTTATTGTTTATTACAGGTACTTATATAGCGCTATCAATTTATGCAGCGCTTCACAAATATATTAAATTTACGCAGCGCTTTACATATATATATATATATATATATATATATATATATATATATATTTTGTACATTCACATCAGTCCCTGATTACAATCTAAGGTCCCAAACTCACATTCATACATACACAGACTGTACTAAGGGCAATTTAGACAGGATCTAATTATCCTACCAACATGCCTTTGGAGTTTGGGAGGAAACCAGAGTACCCAGGGGAAACCCACACAGAATCGAACCAGTGAAGTGTTATCTCTACACCCCCCCCCCCCACACACACACACACACACACACACACACACACACACACACACACACACACACACACACACACACACACACTATGCTGCCCTGCTTGTAACAGTGAAATTCACTGGTATAAACAATGATAGTGTCCAGAAAAAAAGGAAAAATCCTAATCACTTCTCCACAATGTTACTATGGTTATACTGTATTGCTCTGGTCACAGTAAAAAAAAAAAAAATCGGAAAAAAAAAAAAACATAAAAATTTAATAAAAAAGAAAAAAAATATTATTATTATATATTTTTTACATACTGTCACCAGTCAGTGTCCTGATCTCTGCCACACCAGTCATATGATGACACTGTACTGCACTGGTGACAGTGGGTAAAAAAAAAATGTGAAAGAAAAAAAAAACAGTGTGACAATAAAATTACACTTCAAAAAACTCACCATGCCTCTTACTAAATACCTTGGATGATCTACTTTCCAAAATGAGTAATTTGGGGGGTATTTGTACTGTCCTGGCCTTTTGGGGCCTCGTGAAATGAGATAGGCCATCAGTACATCAGGATTGATCAATTTTCAGATATCCATACCATAGTTTGTGGACTCTTTCTGTCGGGCCGAGAGAGGCGGCGTGTCAATGAGTACAGATCAGCGCTCTGAAAACAAGGTATATACAGCATTATTTTTATAAAGCACAGTCACAGGGGGCCATTACATTAAAAAACAGAGGATTGTATGAAAAAGAAACAGGAATTTGAGCAGCAGGATGGGAGGGGGTGGCGAGGACACGGAGCTCACAGTCAGCGAGGGGAGGGGAGAGAGGAGGCGGGAGAACACACAGGAGTCAGCGCAGAGAGGGGAGGGTAGAAACTGGCAGGATTAGACAGGTATTTCAGGTGTTACAGAGGGCCAAATGACACAGCCCAAGCACTGTGCTGTATAGCATGCTTTAAATGAGCTGGATCTTTATTTTATTTTTTTTGGGTTAACAAACGCTTTCATTTTATAACCAAAACTAAAAAAAAAAGTGCTTTTTTCATTTTCGGTCTTTTCCGTTGTTGTGATTAAATACCAAAAGAAAACACTATTTGTGTGAAAAAAATGCTAAAAATGTAATACGGGTACATGGTTGCATGACCGTGCAATCGCTATTCGAAGTGCGATAGCACTGAAAATTGGCCTGGCCAGGAAGGGGGTAAAAGTGTCTTGTATTGAAGTGGTTAAATTATTTTAAATCTTCAGCTTTTAGTAAATAAATACCTGGGGTTCCCGCCATGAAGGTTGTTGTTAAGGCGCTTACTGTAATGAAGTGACTACTGTCTTGTAGTTGTGCTCCAGTGATGTCATCCTGTCACATGCATCCCAGCTTATGGAGTCTTAAAGCTGGTGTTCTCACACGCATTGCGCAGGCAGGGCCTACTATTATCAAGCAAGAGCAATGATGTGAAGCTGACACTGGATGGAGTACATGTAGACAAGAATGGCTGAAAAAAGTCTGGAGGAGCTCGTCAGTACTGAGATACAAACAAGGATGAAAAAAATGGCAAAACAGGATATTATGGAAAAAATTGCATTGTTTATATGTGATGCTTTAACAAACTGCATGTCATCTAGTGGGGATTTTGTTGTGGAAATTGTATCATATGGACTCATGTGGACATTTTATTCTAGGATGTGTGTTTTATAGATTGTCATCTGTCTCCCTGTGTCTGATTTAACAGAGGAGCTCTCTAGCAGAGCACACTTGGGTTGAATCGGGACCAGTGGTAAAACCGTCAGTATGAAAACCTTCTCATGGGCTTGGAGACGTGTTCTCGGTGTCTGTGGGCATTTGCCGGTTTGTAAGTATCAAGCGCAATGCGCTGGGCTTCTTACGTTCAAATGTCTATGCACATTAGAGAAGCGAAGTCCGCATAACAAGAGACACATATTATATATCTGCTGTGGCTACGCTTTCCCTTTTGGATACATATCTGCTTTTATAAGAGGACATTGATATCTGCCTTGTTAGTATACTCGTACCTTATATTGACAACAGCAGTAGCAATGTCCCGGGAGATTGTCTCAAGCCTGTAAGAACAAGTAGAATGATCTAACTAAAAAATCTGACTAAAACTAAATACTGGTTACTCTGAGCAGTATTGACTACGCTCCATGCTGACCAAGATGGTGGATGTGCATGCATGTGGCTGGGCGGGGGGTAGGGTTGCCACATAATCCCTTTAATCCAGGACACACATTAATTACACAGGTTCTGTGGCTGATTAAGGTGGTAATTAAACTCACTTGGTGCCTTATTTGTATTAAATCAGCCTCAGAACCTGTGTACTGTAATTTATATGTGTCCTGGATTAAAGGGATGATGTGTCAACCCTAGCGGGGGGCAGTGTACACGCCTTAAGTGGGTGAGACATGTGCACTTCTCCCCCCCCCACCACTCCTGTGGATGCCCTCCCCTTTACTGTTGTCATTTCCTGTGATGTCATTTCCTGTGATGTCATTTTGCATGGAGGAAGCGATTGGCTGTTGGGGCCATGACTTCCTGTTTGTCATTCCTTTTGTTGCCCGTAAAAAAAGGAAGTGCCTGTGCTTGTGAGGACAGACGCGTCAAGACTCCAGCTTGTAGCAGCATCTTTTCTGATTCTATCTGGTGCTACTGAAGTACTTCAATTTCCTTATATCAAAGAGCTTAATACAAACCTGCTTTTAAGCATGAAGGAATTGTTTTGTGCTTTGTGTGCATTTTGAATCTGGAAGTGCATATTTTGGCGCGGTGTGGATTTGTGTATAAAGCCCATGGAAATTTCAATGACAATTTATATCTACTTTATTTGATTTTACATCAGTAAATGAAATATCTCATTGAATGCTGTGGGCTACTACTTTTTACACTTGTTTCACGCTATCCACTGATTTATTCTTTTTAAAAAAGTCCAATGCCCTTTTACTGCGGTTTTGTTTTTCCATTTGAGGGCACTACTCCGTGAATTCAACTGACCTGAGATTTAATCAGTGCTCAAATGAAAATTTCCTGTTCTATAACGAGTAAAACCACTATTTGGTCATATCTGACTAGTTGCTATTGGCAACAACTCCCCTTTTGCCCAGTTTTAGGTAATCATGTACTTTTTTTATATATGAACTGGCGTTTTCATGTGGCAAACACTTTTACCCACATTGTGTGTGCTCTAAACAACAGTCACATGAGTTCTGTGGTTGATGTTCCTGACAATATCTTGTGTAACTTTCACCACAATATTGTTTCTATCACATCTACTTTAGAAGCAGTAAGAGGATGTGGTGTTTTTATGTTTATGTTTGCTAGAGAACAGCAGCACCGTCATATTAATTCGTCATCGCCCTTTTATAATACACACTATATTACCAAAAGTACTGGGATGCCTGTCCTTACACGCACATGAACTTTTATGGCTTCCAGTCTTAGTCCTTAGGGTTTAATATTGAGTTGGCTCACCCTTTGCAGCTATAACAGCTTCAACTCTTCTGGAAAGGCTGTCCACAAGATTTAGGAGTGTGTCTATGGGAATGTTTGACCATTCTTCCAGAAGCGCATTTGTGAGGTCACTGATGTGGACAAGAAGGCCTGGCTCGCAATCTCTGCTCTAATTCATCCCAAAGGTGTTCTGTCGGGTTGAGGTCAGGACTCTGTGCAGGCCAGTCAAGTTTCTCCACCCCAAAGTGTTCCCACAAAGTTGGGAGCATGAAATTGTCCAAAATGTCTTGGTCTGCTGATGCCTTAAGAACTCCCTTCACTGGAACTAAGGGGCCAAGCCCAACCCCTGAAAAGCAACCCCACACCATAACCCCCCCTCCACCAAATGATTTGGAGGGGTTTGCCCAATACTTTTGGCAATATAGTGTGGATGAGTGCATTTAGGGTGGAGGAACTTGACTGGCCTGCACAGAGTCCTCACCTCAACCACATAGAACACCTTTGGGATGAATTAGAGCAGAGACTGCAAGCCAGGCTTTCTCGTCCATATCAGTGCCTGACCTCACAAATGCGCTTCTGTAAGAATGGTCAAACATTCCCATAGACACACTTCTAAATCTTGTGGACAGCCTTCCCAAAAGAGTTGAAGCTGTGTTAAACTGCAAAGGGTGGGCCAACTCAGTATTGAACCCTACGGACTAAGACTGGGATGCCATTAAAGTTCATGTGTGTGTGTAATGACAGGTGCCCCAATACGTTTGACAATATCGTATACATACTGATAGAATAGTTCTATCATAGTTGATCATGGAAAATACGATATTTAGGCTGCCTTTCAAATGGATTTATGGAGCACATCCGTGCTTTTTGGTTTGTTTTAGTGATCATGTTAATACATTTAACACATTTGCACGTTACTGTATTAAAAGGAATGTGTTTGGAAGTGCATTTAAAACATATTAAAACAATGCTCAGCTTATGTAAACACATTTAAATGCATCTTAAATGTTTTTTAAAAAATGCATGTTTTTTAAAAATGCAAAAATATCAGTGGGGAGCCAACATACTCAAAAGTAATTTGGAAGACACTAACCAGGAGCCTCCCTATCCACAGGTGCCACGAATGATCACAGTATTATTTTTAATATGATTATCAACTGTGATTGTCAGCTTCATCTAGTGTACTGTATATAACGCAGTATTTTCTTTAAAGTGGAGTTCCACCCAACAGTGAAACTGCTGCTTTAAGGAATCCTGACCCCCTGACATGCCACATTTGCGGGGTACCTAGTTTTCACATGTACTCAGCTCCCACTTCTGCTCCGGGATGCCTAGGCAACTCCTCCCCCCCCCCCCTCCCAGCAATCTTCTGGGACACGTCACAGGTCCCAGAAGATTGTCCGGCCACTCAGGACACACAGCGCAGTGCGCACATGGCTGTGAAGCTGCGAGCTGTCACAGCCAGGTGCCCACAGTAGTGATGTCGGCGCTGCTGAGAGGAGAGGGAGAATAGCGAGGGTTCAGACGGCCTCATCGCTAAACCGTGAGACAGGTAAGTGTGTGTTTATTAAAAGTCAGCAGCTTTAGGTATATCAATCAAAAAAAATAGCTTTAGGTATATCAATCAAAAAAAATAGCATATTATGGCCACTAGATGGACTGATGATCATGTTAGCTAATCATATTACAAACCATACAGCGATCGTTTGTTACAGCTTTTTTTTATACATACACTCGTATGTATTGCTGCTGAGCTTGAACTGATGGTTCTGCTTTTGTTGCTTTAACCTAAATTCTATTTTATTGATCGTTTCTGCCTGCTGTTGGGAAGTGTCTTTGGCAATAGTGTGAGAATTCTGATTTCTGAATATTTATTTTCTCGTGGTTAACCAATAAGAGGTTTATTGCCGGCGGTGCATACTGGGGGAGGATATAAACATTTGGGGTGGAAGCTCTCTTGCCTCCCAGACACTGCCTAGTGAGGAGATTGCAGCTTTGTTTTGTTTTTCCTCCTGGGCCCTGCCAGGGGAGCTAGACTTTGTTTTGGAGGCATGTGTCTTCCAGGCCTGCTTTTGTGGGAAAAGTAGCTGGGGCCTGAAATATTTCCCTGTTGTCTTGCTTGGAGGGAACATCCAAGGAAAGTGGAGCAGAAAGGTAGCTGTTTGGCCTGGAGCACCAGGTCTGAAGACTTCACTGCTGAAGAGCATCCTGGAGGGATGGGTGGAAGCTACTGCTGGTGGACATTGCAAGTGGTTATGGTGACCCATCTAAGGAGTATGTACACTGCCTTAGAGCCCCTATACAGTCCTAAGTTTACAGAGTGCTGGTTCCAGCTTTAAGCCTTTTCTTCTCCTCAATGGGACACAGATGGAAAAAAAAAAAACTGACAGGGGTTGTATACCCCCTTACAAAAAAATTGCCGTTAGGCCTACTTTAAGTATATGCACCAATGCCTACCCTCTCATCTATCCAACAACTGATAGGTAGGTAGCAAGTCTTCAAAAAGCCAACAAAAATCTGACCCGCTGACAGTGGCCTACCTAGTGTATTTAACACCTAGTATGGGTGGTTTGTTTATCAACCCCTCCTCTGTATGACAAAATTATATTCAGTACAAATGTTTAAATTAAAAGAAATGAAAAATAACGGTGAAAGGCAAAAAAGTAGTGTAGTGGTTAAAAGCGGGGATTTGTACAGCACACCCAAATTTAGTCAGAAGTACTGTATGTCTGGGGTATAGAGAAGTCAATGTATTTTCCCCTGTATTGGTGCCAGGGGAAAAGTGCCCCTTACATTGTTGATCAGTATAGTGCTACCTTTCTGGTTAGCGCAGTGATCCATTTCATTGTTGGCCAGTGGAGAAGGGTTCCCTAAAACTGGTGAACAGTGGGAAATTAGCGAAATATTGGTTACCAACTGGACTCTGCTGGCTCTGATTCTGTCATCTGACATTGACACCAGAACTTGAATATTATCAGAATAAACTGCTCTAGACTGCCTAAATGCTAATAAATTGGCATTCTCTTCGAAAAATATACCTTCTTATTGCTCTAAGTATGCATCACATACTAGCACATTATGTGACACTTACCTGCAAATGAAGCCCGCATCGCCCCCGCTGCAGGCCGCAACTATCTTTGCCAGTCTTCCTTCCAGGGCTGCGGACTCCGGCTGTGTGACTGGCCGAAGCCTCATGATGTCACTCCAGCGCATGAGTGCGGGAGCCGCGGGTCACGGCATGCGCTCCTGAAGAAACGGCTTGGGCGGCCATTCCTTTAGAGCGCATGCACCGATGACATCATCGGTGCAGTATACAGTTAATTTTTCCTAAACGGCGCATGTTTAGAAGATATTTACAATACCTATAGGTAAGCCTTATTCTAGGCTTAACTATAGGTACAACTTACACAGGGAGGTTTACAACCTCTTTAAAGATCATATCCATGCGGTTCATTTTAGGTGCATTGTGTTTTAGGCATATTACTTTTATTGTATGTTTTCATGAAAGTGCATCAAAGATATCGCAAGCAGGATTTTTTTTAGCGCATTGCACCTAACATACACATGAAAACACACAAGTGTGAATGGAGCTTTCGTACACAGTACCCAGAACATAAAGCGACACACCTCTTTCAGTTAACATTGACTGTTTTTAATCCTAATGCTGCTTTCAATAGTAAATGGATAGGAAAATATATCAAACTTGCTTGTTTTAAATTTTTTATATATTTCTTCATTTACTTCCTGGTTTCCATGCCTTCCATGCAAATGATGTCATACATCCCAGGAATCTTCAGTGGGGGAAGAAGAGAGGAGGGGCTTACTTACCTAAGCACATCCTCTCCTGCTTGCATGCCTGAGCTAAGGGCAGGTGGATTTCAGGAGGAAAGTACTGCATGAATCAATACTCAAGATGGTCAAGGGCAGAAATGCTAGGGGGGTGTTTTACAAAGTGATTTCTCTACAAAATAAAGCATGGAGCCCTGGATGGATGGGGGATTTTTCTACCAATATTAAAAAGAAATTAAATTGCATTATTGGTTTGTGGTGTTCAAATAAAGTGTAGTTCCACTTTCATGTTAACAGATGTGAAATATGATACAAATTTGAATATGTCTGTAGCAGATACCTCTTTAGACTGATTCAATCCATGAGGGGAGAGCTGCCTGCTAGCAACTGCGTGGGCTTTTTCACCCCCCTTCATCTTTTCTCACACACACAGAACTGCTTGCTCTGTTATCTGTTAGGCCCTGTTATCTGGAACACATAAAGGAACCCTATATCACAGCACCAGCTACTTATGCCTCGTTTCCACTGAGCGGATCGGTTCGGTTCGGTACAGTTTGAATGGCCTCGAATGGTCCGGTCTATTATGGTGAGCGTTTCCACTGCAAGTGGGACCACAAGGGGGCCATACAGGGTTTAGAAAAAATGCTAGTGTGATGTCATATTTGTGCGACAGGAAACCTGAGAATCGACAGCAATGGAGATCATCCAGCAGCTCATCTTTTCTCTAGTTGCCTTTTGGTTCTTCATATTTAAAAATCATACCGCACTGTATGAGAGAAGGTTGCGAGTGGCAATGAGAAACACAGCAGAAAAGAAAAGAAAACTTCTAGCTTGGATATGTAGCCGAGAGGAGAAGTACACCTTTATGCGGCAAAGACAAAGACAGCGCTATAGGGTAAGCAAACTACCTACCTGACACACACACACTGACCTACCTACCTGACACACACACACACACTGACTTTCCTACCTGACACACACACTGCATTACCTACCTGACACACACACTGACCTACCTACCTGACACACACACTGACCTACCTACCTGACACACACACACACACACACACACACACACACACACACTGACTTTCCTACCTGACACACACACACACTGCATTACCTACCTGACACACACACTGACCTACCTACCTGACACACACACTGACCTACCTACCTGACACACACACACACACACACACACACACACACACTGACTTTCCTACCTGACACACACACACACTGCATTACCTACCTGACACACACACTGACCTACCTACCTGACACACACACACACACTGACTTACCTACCTGACACACACACTGACCTATCTACCTGACACACACACACACACACACACTGACTTTCCTACCTGACACACACACTGACCTACCTACCTGACACACACACACACACACACTGACTTTCCTACCTGACACACACACTGACCTACCTACCTGACACACACACACACACACTGACTTTCCTACCTGACACACACACACACACTGCATTACCTACCTGACACACACACTGACCTACCTACCTGACACACACACTGACCTACCTACCTGACACACACACACACACACTGACTTTCCTACCTGACACACACACACACACACACTGACTTACCTACCTGACACACACACACTGACCCACCTACCTGACCCATTGACCCACCTACCTGCCACACTTACCAAGAATAAGGAAAAATGTATATGTTGTATGAATATTTTTTTTATTTTATGATCTGTTACCATCTGTGTTTTTTATTTTTTTAGATGCTTCTCCTCTTGGCAAAGCAGCGCCACCGACCAGTCATTTGGGCTCTTCCCCGCGCCAATGAGTGGTGGGATGTGACCGTCCCGGGATTCACACACACACAGTGGGTGCACAACTTCCGAATGTCTGAGGAAACCTTCTCTTACCTTTGTACAAAGCTACGTCCAGCCATGGAGAAACAAAACACCAACTTCAGAGCTAGTTTGCCTGTGAGGAAAAGAGTTGCCATTGCACTGTGGAAGCTAGCTACCAACAGTGAATACAGAAGTATAGGTCATCTTTTTGGTGTCAGTAAATCCTCTGTGTGCCGGTGTGTGCAGGACTTCTGTAAAGCTGTCTGCACATTGCTAGCTCCTGAATTAGTACATTTTCCGGACAGGGAAAAACTTAAAGACATGGCTGACTACTTCGAGAACAGGTGGGGCCTTCCACAGTGTGTTGGTGCTATTGATGGCTCACACATACCAATAATAGCACCACAGGAATACCACACTGACTACTTTAATAGAAAAGGCTGGCATTCCATCATCCTCCAGGGAGTAGTGGATGGAAAAGGACTGTTCTGGAATGTGAATGTAGGAAAGCCTGGGAGTTTGCATGATGCCCGGGTTCTAAGATTGTCCACATTGTGGGATTGGGTTGGCCAGGGAGGCCTGTACCCTGTGTGCACTAAGAACATTTGTGAGGTGAATGTTGGCTATTATGTGCTCGGGGACTCTGCCTACCCTTTACAAAATTGGCTCCTGAAACCATTTCCTGACAATGGCCGCCTGACACCAGAACAACAAACCTACAACAAGAAAACATCCAGGGCACGGGTTGTAGTGGAAAATGCTTTTGGAAGACTTAAGGGTAGATGGCGGTGTCTTATGAAAAGGAATGACAGTGACATTAAACTTGCCAAATCCATGGTGCTAACTTGCTGTGCTCTTCACAATCTTTGTGAAAGTCATGGAGAAGACTTCCACCAGGATTGGAATACAGATTCAGAAGAGCCAGTAGTGATAGCAGCACAGGATATGGAAGAAGAGTGCAGTGAAATACGTCAGGCTCTGATGCGGCACCTCAATGTTTAATTTCCTTAAATTCTTTTTTACAAGTTTTAATAAAGTATTACTGTATTGTTAATAAAGTATTACATTAAATCAGACATACTCAAAAAATTCTCTCATGATTTTTATTTCACAAAAAAAAATTTCTATATATTCTAGAAAGTTAAAGTGTGAAAAATATATTTAAAAATAAGCTTTTTTTCTATAAAAACTTTACTTAAATGTTTTTTTTAATGAAACATGTACAAGTGTACAATTCTGTGCTGCATGAAAGGCCCTACTATCTGGGTGGTAACCTGGGATCACGACTGGCTCCAAGCACTTGAACAAGCTGACCAAGGACACCAAGGAAGGCCTGGTTGAAGGTAGATAACTGCTCCATCTGCTGCCGGGCGATTTCTGCCTCCTGGCGCATAGCTTCCTGTGCATCCTGACGCAGTGCCTGAAATCGCCTCTCAGAAAGGTTCTCAATCCTTTCCAGCTGCCTTTCCTCTGATGCCCGCATATCCTCCATGACTGTGCGCAGATCCATCTGCAACCGTCTCCTTTCACCTGTAATATACAAAAGACCAGAATAGTTTTTGGAAGCATGAGTATGACCACTGTAACCCCCTTTCTCATCTACCCCACCAGACTGTACCCCCTGCTTTCCTGTCCCACCTCTGTTACCCCTGACATTCTGCCACAACTCTGTTACCCCTGCTCAGCTGCCCCGGCAATACACCTCCTTTCACATCTGCCCTACTGCTCTTATGTCCACTGCTGAAGCCCCTTCTCATCTGTTCCACCACTGTACCCCCTGCACATCTGCCACACTGCTGATGCCCCTTCTCATCTGTTCCACCACTGTACCCCCTGCACATCTGCCACACTGCTGATGCCCCTTCTCATCTGTTCCACCACTGTACCCCCTGCACATCTGCCACACTGCTGATGCCCCTTCTCATCTGTTCCACCACTGTACCCCCTGCACATCTGCCACACTGCTGATGCCCCTTCTCATCTGTTCCACCACTGTACCCCCTGCACATCTGCCACACTGCTGATGCCCCTTCTCATCTGTTCCACCACTGTACCCCCTGCACATCTGCCACACTGCTGATGCCCCTTCTCATCTGTTCCACCACTGTACCCCCTGCACATCTGCCACACTGCTGATGCCCCTTCTCATCTGTTCCACCACTGTACCCCCTGCACATCTGCCACACTGCTGATGCCCCTTCTCATCTGTTCCACCACTGTACCCCCTGCACATCTGCCACACTGCTGATGCCCCTTCTCATCTGTTCCACCACTGTACCCCCTGCACATCTGCCACAATTCTGATTTATTTTAATAAAATGCACAATTGCAACTATCATCATGTCTTACCAGTGTGCCGGGGTGCATTGGGCGTACTCTGTGGTTGGCTACTCTGTGATTGGCTACTCTGTGGTTGGCTTGAGGAAATAGTACTGGTGCTGCTGAAAGAGGTTGAAGGTCCATCGTCGTTTGATGCATCATTGGGAACTCCATCACTTGTTTCTGCAAATGCACATATGGTTAAATATATATTTTTAAATGGTTAGCAGAGCAAAATCCTATGTATAATAAAAAAAAAACTCACCAAAGGGGTCTATCATGGATTCGAGCATTGAAGTTGCAGAGTCCAGACCTCCCTCCCTGCCTTGGTTTGCTGGCCTATGACCGTAAATGGCGTCCATGGCGTCATACCACTTCCAAGTTCTCCGACTGTTTCCACTACGGCTGTTGTCGTCCTTAAATTTTTTATATTGGCCTTTAAGCTTCTTAAGCTTTGCCCTACACTGACCCGACGTGCGTTCAAATCCCTCGGCTGCCATCCGCTGAGAAATATCTTTGTACACCTTTTCATTCCTTACTGATCCATCAAGCTCACTCTGAATAACGCTGTCACCAATTATGCTAAGGAAAGTAGATAGTTCCTGTGATGACCAAACACGGCTGTTGTTAGCAGGCATCCTTTTCCTTTAATTCTCCTTTTATGCATGTGTTTGAGGCGCTTTCCTCTGACATCATCAGAGCACAGCAGAGGGTTTTGTGACAGCCAATCAGTGGAAAAGATCGTATGACGCCGGTAACTCCGCCCTAAGCGAACCGTTCCGTTTTCTATGGCCCCACATCTGAAGCAGGACCCTGAATGGAGCGGTACGGTTCGTTTGTATGGCACGCTTTCGTAATGGAAACACCCAAAATAGCGTACCGTACCGAACCGAACCGAACCGATCCGCTCGGTGGAAACGAGGCATTATATTCCTCCTCATCACTCTGCTATGTTGAAAGACCTTTATCCACAGAGCTCCTACATGCCGGTGAAGAGACTAAATGCAAAGCTTTGCTCAGGGTACATTACTGAGGTAACTCTTAAAGGGGACACGCTGTGATTATTTAGAATCCCTTCCTTGTGTGTATTGGAAGTGTTTTAGGCCAGCCTGGTGTTCCTCTTTAGCCATAGCATTTGTCACACATCAATAGCGTGTTTAGGGGAACCTACTTAACCTGTGTATATTGTTATTTACCCTTTTATTTGTTGCATAGTGTTACTGACTGTTTTTTTTCTTACTGTTTCAACCAAGTCCTGGCTATTTACACAGGCCTTGGCTGTTAATGTTAACCTAAACTTTGTTCTACTCCACGTAAACTTGAAGTACAGTACTGAGTTTTGTATTATTATCAGGTTATTCTATTTATCACCTCGCTAGGTGTGCCAGAGGGGCTGGGACAGTTTTTTGGGTTTGAGAGGCAGAGCAATGGATTGAACCAATAATCAAAAGCAGCTCCTGCAGGGGTTTGCTACATGTGGGGGCTCGATTCCGGGATTTTCCGTTCTCTGCAATCAACTTCCCTACAAGCGCCAGGATGGATCTTGCCGCTGCTATCCAGTGGTGTGAAGAAGAAGGTGCCCGCTCAGTGTCGAGTGTGGTGATCGACCTCCCTGGGGAGGCCTGGGCTGAGGAACAAATCAGCCAAGCTGTGAAGACGCTGTCCCTGGACAGGAAGGTGTGGGTGATTGCTGTCAAAACAGACAGTGGGATCTCCCGCACCTATGCACTGTTAGAGTGGAAACAAGGAATCCCTGAAAGCTTCAAAGGTACCAGTGTACAGTTGGCCAACAAGACGGAGCTTGGTATAATCCATCTGAAGGTTCCAGACGAGGGTCCTACCAGCTCCAGGCAAGCTGAGTCAACTACAGAAGAAGTTCTTCCCCCGTCACCCCTGGCCATGATCGGGCCGGAAATTTTCACCGCCATGGGAGAATTTGTATCAAAATTACAGAAGGGCAATCCAGTGTGTTCTGGAGCTGGGTACCGGAAGCTAAGGATCTTCTCTGGAGAACAGCCTGTGCCCACTGGAGAGGAAGAATATGAAGTCTGGATGGAACAGGCTATGCAGACCCTAGAAGAGTGGGACCTGCCGGAGGCCCAAAAGAAGCAACGCATCAGTGAGAGTTTGCAGGGAGCCGCTGCTGAGGCTATCAGGAACTTGAAATTTAGTAAGACAACCTGTACGGCTTACGACTACCTGGCCATGTTACAGGAGGAGTTTGGGGGGACAGAGAAAGCAGCTGATCTGATCTATCAATTTGAACATGCCCTTCAACATCAAGGTGAACGCCTGTCTGAATACACTAGACGGCTGAACAAGATGCTATACCAGATTGTGATAAAAAAAAGGATCATGCCTTCTGCCATAGACCAGGCCAGAATACAGCAAATCTTAAAGGGGGCCCTACGCTCCGACCCAGTCTGGCTTCAGCTGAAGACCTCTGTGGGTGTTTTGTCCCTAAAATACCCTGATCTTATCAAAGTAGTGAGAGAAGAAGAGACCATGTTCGATGACATGCGAGTAGCTGTTCGCCCAGCCTTTACATCCCTGGCTGAAGTCGGATCCATGGGGGCAATGGAGCAAAACTCTGAAATAGCCACCCTAAAGTCTCAAATGGCACAGATAATGAAGATGATGACCTTGTTGGCAGCGGAAGTCACCAAGACAACTGGTGAGGGTGGCACAGAGACAAGAGTGCCTCTGAATCCATCTACTACATCTGGCCAGAAGCTGATGAATAATGAAGTCTGCTTCAATTGCAGAGGAGTTGGACATCATCGACGAGTATGCCCAAGCCCAGTGAACCCTGAAACACAATACCGAAAGCCGGCGGGAAACTCCAGAAAAACCAATGACACAAGGAGACCGCAGCGGGAGTACAAATCTCCGCAGAGGGCTCCCGTTGTTGCCTCCAAGCGACCCAGTGTCCCACTTCCTTAGACCCATGCTACCCGGCGTCGGAGAGTCAATGCACACCAGGCTAAACAGAGAATAAAGCCAGATCAAGACTTCCGCAAGAAAGGAGTGCGGATACAAGCCACCAAACAGGCCAAACCTGCCACTTCACACAAATTCCCTGCCAAGCTAGTGGGACCCGCTCCGGTTGTCCCCATCCAAGTGGAGGGAATCTACACAAAGGCCCTCCTGGATACCAGAGCTCAAGTGATCCTCCTCTACAGAGACTTCTATGACAGGCAACTCAAACACCTGCCATTACAGAAGTTAGAAGAGCTAGAGATATGGGGCATTGGGACTCAGAACTTCCCTTATGATGGCTATCTACCAGTCAAGCTGACCTTCGATCCCTCCGTAGCTGGGAAAGCTGAGACCTTTGACACTTTTTGGCAGTGGTCTGCCCTCGCCCACCAGGGGCTAGTAAAAGTTCCCTCATCATAGGGACCAATACTGATCTTGTCAGAAGACTGTTGACACCTCTTGTCCAAGAGCAGGACACTCCAACTACAAGTGTACACCCTATGTTGAGACAAGCCTATCAGCACCTGGTGCAAGAAGAGAAGACCCCAGCTGAAGGAGTGGGAAAGATTTGGCGTCTGGACCGGAGTGAGAAGGTATTGCAGCCTGGTGAAGTGGCCTGTTGGGCATCTGTCAAGCTGAATTGGAGACAACCAGGCCCTTTTGTCCTCCTTGAAGCAGACAGAAAGAAGAAATGGGAGTAAAGATGGTTCCCGAAGTGATTTCAACTAAAGCATTGCAAAGAACCCATGGGAGGATCTCGGTCAGTGTCTGCAACATAGCGGCCTCGCCAGTGAAGATGTCGGCTCGGATGTTGCTGGGACAAGTGAACCCAGCTTCCCCAGCCTCACCGTCTGATTTGGTAGGGGGAGAAAAGAATGGAATCCCCGTCGTGGAGTTCTATCCGAAGAACACTCCTCTCTCACCAGAATGGAAAGAAAGAGCCAGAACTCAGCTCTTGAGATGGCAGGCCCCATTCTCCAAGTTGAATTTAATATGGGGTGTGCCAAGAGCGCCAAACACTGGATCCGTCTACAAGAAGACAAGCTGTTCAGAGAGAGAGTACGACGGATTCCTCTAGGGAACTTGGAAGACCTGCGTGAACAATTGGCAGAATTAAAGAGAGCTGGTATCATCCGAGAGTCCCGAAGTCCATACGCTTGCCCGATAGTGGTGGTACGAAAGAAGAATGGGTCACTGAGGCTTTGTATTGACTACAGAACATTGAACAGGAGGATCATTCCCGACCAGTACACCACCCCATGGATAGAAGACGCTTTGCAGAGCCTGTCAGGAGCCAAGTGCTTTAGCGTACTGGACCTGAAGAGCGGGTACTATCAAATCCCCATGCATCCAGAGGACAGGGAGAAGACCGCCTTTATTACCCCGGTGGGGTTCTTTGAGTTCATACGCATGCCTCAGAGTTTGTCCGGTGCCCCAGCTACTTTCCAAAGGCTCATGGAGAAGACCGTGGGGGACATGAACTTGATAGAGGTGTTGGTGTACTTAGATGACATCATCATCTTTGAGAAGACCTTAGAAGAGCACGAAGAGCGTCTGGAGAAGGTCCTAAAAAGACTCCATGATGAGGGGTTGAAGCTGTCCCTGGAGAAGTGCCAGTTTTATCAACCATCGGTCAACTACCTTGGTCATATCGTATCTGCTGACGGAGTGGCCACAGACCCCCAGAAGCTGGAAGCCGTCACCTCCTGGCCGAAGCCCACTGTTTCTGGGATTCTGCTCCTATTACAGAAGATTTGTTGAGGGATTCGCTAAGATAGCCCGCCCACTCAATGAGCTACTGAAAAATGGGGAGGAAGACGATGACCCAACATAGCCAGTTAGACTAGCTGGAGGGCCCAGAAAACCCAGAGAGTCCATTCAGGAACAGTGGACTACCTAATGTGAAGAGGCCTTTAGGCAGCTGAAGCGGAGCCTAACGACGGCTCCAGTCCTGGCCTATGCAGATACAACCAAGCCATATGAACTACATGTTTACGCCAGTCGAGATGGGCTAGGCAGGGTGCTATATCAAGAACACAACGGCCACTTGTGGCCAGTTGCCTATGTGAGTTGCAGCTTGGCACCCGCCGAAAAGAACTATCCCACACACAAACTTGAGTTTCTGGCCTTGAAGAGGGCAGTAGTGGATAAACTGAGGGATTATCTATATGGAGCGGAGTTTGTGATTAAGACCGACAATAATCCTTTCACCTACATCCTCACCACTGTTAAGTTGGACGCCACAGGTCACAGATGGTTGGCTGCCCTATTGGGGTTTACTTTCAGCCTGAAGTATTGACCGGGGGTCGAGAACAAAGACGCAGATGCTCTGTCAAGAAGGCCCCATTGCTCTAGTAACCCTCCAGAAGAATGGGCCTGGCTGACACCTGAAGGGGTACGAGCCTTGTGTCAAAGGGCAGAACACCAAACTGGAGGGGGGTCCAGGGCCAAAGACATTGGAGTTTCAGCTATTGGTGTTCCCAAATGTTACTGCAATGTCACCCAAGTCGGAGATGAAGGTTTGCCAAAACTTTCTAAGAAGGACTTGCGAAAGGATCAGTTGGAAGACCCTCTCTGTAGCCTGGCATTGAAGGTCTTGGTGAACCAACGACCTGTCATGCTCCTCACTGACTCCCCGGAGGCCCGTCTCCTGCACCGAGAGTGGGACCGGTTGCAGCTGCATCAAGGGGTGGTCTACCGCAGGGGCCCCTCTGATGAGCTCAAAGAAAAATGCAGCTATCTCTACCGGAAAAATGCAGGGAGACAGTATTAACCTCTCTTCACAACAACCATGACCACCTAGGGCCCAAGAGGACTTTCCACCTGGTGAGGGGCCGATTTTAATGGCCATGCATGCGGGCTGAAGTCGAGGGCTATTGCCACTCCTGCATCAGATGTATCCAAAGGAAAACTTTGCCTCACGAGCCGCCCCAATGGGCCATCTTCAGAGTCATTGACTTTCTGTACTTGGAGCCTGATCTGAGTGGACAGTGAAATATCCTGGTAGTGACTGACCACTTCACTAGGTATGCCCAGGCATTTCCCAAAAAGGATCAACAAGCATCCACGGTGGCCAAGATCTTAGTGGAGAAGTTCTTTGTACACTATGGCCTGCCCCAACGTATCCACTCTAACCAAGGGAGAGATTTCAAAAGTAGCCTCATCAAGAGACTTTTAGACTCGTTGGGCATTAAGAAGTGCAGAACCACTTCATATCATCCTCAAGGAGATCCTCAGCCAGAGAGGTTCAACCGAACCCTCCTGGACATGCTTGGGAGTTTGAATTCAGAGAAAAAGCAGCACTGGAGCAAGCATGTATCTGCTATTGTGCACGCTTATAACAGCACCACAAACTATGCCACAGGATACTCCCCTTATCGTCTAATTTTTGGGTGGGAGGCCCGGTTGCCAGTAGACTTGGCCTTTGGCACGTCCTTAGATCATACATCAGCTACCTCCCACAGAGGGTATGTAGACCACCTGCGAAAAAGTCTGAAGACTGCTCAAGTCTGACAAGGCTCAAGCTACCTCAGATGCCCGAGGACAAAGGAATAAAAGGAACTTTGAACTCAGAGTACGAGTGCAGGATTTGCAACCTGGTGACAGGGTGCTGCTGAGGAATCTGGGTGTCCCTGGAAAGCATAAGTTGGCTGACTGCTGGAAGTCGCAGCCCTATGTCATTTGCAAGCAGCTGCCAGGACTCCCAGTGTATCAAATCAGACCAGAGGGTAGCACAGGCCCGCTGAAGACTTGGCACCGCAACCAACTACTGCCCCTATCAGAAACAGTTTGTTTGCCACCACAGCTCGATTCACAGTCAATACCCACGGCCTCTCAGAAATCCCGACTAGTCACTAGATCTCAGTCTGTTCACCCCCCCCCCCCCCCCGCTATAGACGATGAGGACAGCGAAGATGAAGAGATGGGGATAAACTGGTTGTGACCACCTCAAATGCCAGGGTTTGCCACCTCCACTTCATCTCCTCCTAAAGTGACAGACGCTGGGACTCTCAGACCAGAGGCTCCTGACTTTGTGCCTCAAATTCCACCCATTGAAGAATTTAAAGACACTCAATCTTCCCTGCTGACAGCAGATCCCGAAGATTTCCAATCATTCCATGAAGAGGGAGCTGAGGCTGATATACAGGAAGAAGAAGAAGCTGTGGATGAAGCCAAGTCCAGTGTGCCTGTAACGCCAGGGCACAAAGAACAGAGAGAGTGAAGAGCTATTCACCCACTCAAGAGACTCCAGATGGTAGGGTAGTAATACCGCGCCAATCCCAAAAGGCCAAAAAGCAGCCGACACTACAATCAGACAAATTGTGCAAAAATATATAAATTAAAGTGTAGCGCTAATATGTGAAAATAATATACAGATGGTGAAAAAGGCGATCAGAGAATGACGCCCCAAAACTTCAAAAATAAATAATTAAAACGTGGCAAATCTGCACTATGCGATTGAGTAGAGATCTCAAATCGCACTTGATAGGTGAAGAATGTGACCTCATATGCCAATGTAAGAGTGCAACAATAGTGGTGAGCACACTTGTCAAATTAAGCCAAATATGTATATACCATTGTGTTGGCAAACTGCGACATCATATATAGATAAAAAGACATATCAAAAGGCAAGTGTGAAATAAAAAAGGTATAGCCAATAGTGTAGCAAAACAATTAATCACCTAAATAAACAAAAGTTTATGCACAAAATAAAATCGGTGTTACTATCATCAACACAAAAATTTCAAAAATAAAGAGACGGTGTTGCTAACACCAAGAAAAGTTCATAAAAATATAGATAGTGACAGTCCCAAAATTTCTCATGAGTTTCTCAAACTGCCCAAAGTGGTGAAGAGATGATCAAAGTGATATTCTTCCAAATGGTGATTGTAAACAATATAGAAGATGAGGTACTCTTACCAGCACTGGTGGACTCAAGCCATGAGCGGTGAGTCAAAACAGCTTAAACTGTCATGCAATGAGTGACAGTATGGACACGGTCTGCAGAGCTGAGATGTTCCTCCTAGGGTGGAATCCAGGTATCCGTCCGGATCACTGGTTTGATCGCCCGACTCAGCGATGTGAACGAGCCATGATCACAATATATAAAAAAAGAAAAAGAGGGAGCCTCCACATAGTGTAAATCCAAAACTCAATTGGAGTTTATTGAAAAAACAGGGACATCCAATGATCAATAAAAGCATAGCAAAAATAGAATCGATTCCAAAGTATTAAAAATAGCGTGGTATACAAATGGCTGGGTACAGCAAAGAGACCCTACGCGTTTCGCCTTAAAAGACTGGGGAGGCAGAAGTCTTTTAAGATGAAACGCGTAGGGTCTCTTTGCTGTACCCAGCCATTTGTATACCACGCTATTTTTAATAATTTGGAATCGATTCTATTTTTGCTATGCTTTTATTGATCATCTTTTGAGATCTCTACTCAATCGCATAGTGCGGATTTGCCACGTTTTAATTACTTATTTTTGAAGTTTTGGGGCGTCATTCTCTGATCGCCTTTTTCACCATTTGTATATTATTTTCACATATCAGCGCTACACTTTATTTTATATATTTTCACCCAAGAGACTCACTTATGATATGCTGGGTGAAAGCTCTGAGGAAGCTGTTTTCACCTCAAAAAGGACTTTTGAGGCGCCTGGTCCTTTCACCATACATTTAGTGGAGGACAACCCCAACTCACCCCCCTTGCACATCTAGCTGGGCCATTCCAATTAAGGTGGCCTGTGGGCAGAACAACCTCCCCTCTCATGACAATTGGTGGGAGGTTCATCTGTCAACTCTGTGTCACGATATGAGTTGTTTGAGTTTGGGCTCTTCTTATGAAAATGCAAACTGTCTGATTTCCTGTGTACACTAACTTGCTTTCTCCGCTTGTATATAAAAAGCATGTAATAGGTCACAGACTTTTTACTCCCTTTGGGGACCAAACTTTCTTTGGTGAGGGGAGTGTGTAGCAGGTACCTCTTCAGACTGATTCAATCCATGAGGGGAGAGCTGCCTGCTAGCAGCTGCGTGATCTTTTTCACCCCCCCCCCTTTATCTTTTCTCACACACACAGAACTGCATGCTCTTTAGCTTCCCTACTGGAGGAGACTGACAGCCAATCACCAGGAAGCAGCAGAGAAGTGTGGGATATGAAGTCATAACACAAGGCAGGCTGATTGACTGTTTAAGACACTAGACCACAAATCCCAGGATGCATTGCTTAAAGACAGGAGGATTGTGGGAGAGACTACAAAAGACAGGGAGGGACTAGGCCAAGGCCTTTTGTTTTCCTGGATCCCACGAGAGGAGGAACCACTCTGTTGCTGTGTGTGAGAGGGGGATTGCAGCTTACCCAGTGACACACAGTCTGCAGCCCAGCCCAGAGGAACAGTACCTGCATGCTCCAGCAAGTTGCTCTGAAGCCGCGGAGAACATTCACAAGGGAGGCCGTTTCAACAGCTCAAAGACAGGACGCCATTGTGACACACCTGCAGCCAGGAGAGACGATTGATCGCTCACTTGGTGGAGGACCGCTGACTGTGTAAAGTATTGGTGAGAGGGCTTTGCCCAGGAACTTATTGCATTCCATAAGATACCACACTTGAATGCTATGTACAGGCCCTGTTATCTGGAACACATAAAGGAAGGCTATATCACAGCACCAGCTACTTACATTCCTCCTCATCACTCTGCTATGTTGAGAGACCTTTATCCACAGAGCTCCTACATGCCGGTGAAGAGACTAAATGCAAACCTTTGCTCAGGGTACATTACTGAGGTAACCTTCAAAGGGGGCATGCTGTGGTTATTTAGAATTCCTTCCTTGTGTGTATTGGAAGCGTTATAGGCCAGCCTGGGGTTCCCCTTTAGCCATAGCATTTGTCACACATCAATAGCGTGTTTAGGGATACCTACTTAACCTGTGTATATTGTTATTTACCCTTTTATTTGTTGTATAGTGTTACTGACTGTTTTTTTTTTTTTTTCTTACTGTTTACTATACTACTGCTGGCTATTTACACAGGTCTTGGCTGACTAATGTTAATCTAAACTTTGTTCTACTCCAAGTAAACTTGAAGTACAGTACTGAGTTGTGTATTATTATCAGGTTATTCTATTTACCACCTCGCTAGGTGTGCCAGAGGGGCTGGGACAGTTCTTTACGGTTGAGAGGCAGAGTAACGGATTGAACCAATAATTAAAAGCAGCTCCTGCAGGGGTTTGCTACATGCCTTAATTTTGACAAGTGCTTACTTTTTTAAATTTATTTTTATTAAATTTTATGACAGACAAACAGTAGAAAGGAGTGGCTTTGACACAACATTAAGCCACTCCAGCGACCAAACATGGCCAACCGTTACAGACGACAACCGTACTAACTAACATAGTCTTCTGGCTGAGTGTATAAAACGTCCCCTGCCCTCCCACTCTTCCACCCCCCCCCCCCCAACAGCCCATAACTCAGTTCACCTCTGTCCTCGGATGGTATTGTAACCTAAAGAAGGAGAAAAACAGAGAGATATACAAGAGTGCCAGTGTGGCATATTTGGTAATAGTGCAGGACTCATTCACCTCCATCTGACCATATCATTAACCAGAGTATGAAAAATCAGTGATTCAAGTTACACCCCCATTATTTAGGAAGAGATTAGATTCTTCCCTGCCCCAACTCAGGAGTCGTTGGATCAAAGACACATAGGACCTCAAGCTCCACTATCCCTCAGTTACATCAGAATTAAACCATGCCTGCCACACCTTGTCAAACTCTTTCACACATCCCCTGGATAGGTACGTCGCCTTATAATAGAGTTCACCAACCCCTTCCAAAAGGGTAAACTCTTGGGTGCCGGTTTCTTCCAATTTAACAATATAGCCTTCCTCCCATAGAATAAAAGGATGTTCAATAATGTTCTGTGTGCTCTGGATGGGACCACCTCTTCTACCAGGCCCAGTAGACATACTCTAATTGATAGGGGGATGGGTACCATCAGAACCTCCGGTATGCAGGAAGTCACCCCCGACCAAAACGTTTTGATCTGAGGGCACTCCCAGAAGATAATACATTATGACTGGGAGAATTTTCATATTCAGTAGGTTTATCCGCCCTTTAAGTGACAGGGGATGTTTCTGCCAGACCTGAGCTTTCTGTTTAAAAAAGGTTACCAGGGGCCCCAAATTAAGTGACACGTAATCAGTGCTTTTTGCTATAAGTTTAACTCCCAGGTATGTGATGGAAGAGACCCACCTCAACTGCAAAGTGGGGTCTACCTCCTCCAGATTACTCTCATCCAAAGGCAGGATGGAGGAATTATTCCAATTGACCTTCATGCCTGAGAATGTGGTGAAATCATTCATGATTTTCAGCGCTGCTCTCAGCGAATTCCCTGGATCATTAAAGCGGAGGTTCACACAAAAATGGAACCTCCGCTTTTTGGAACCCTCCCCCCCTTCCGGTGTCACATTTGGCACAGGGCAGTTTTTTCCACTGGGCACGCTGGGCAGTTGCCCAGGGGTCCCACTTGTCTGGAGGGCCCCATCCAGGGCCTATCCTCAGTGCTGCAATCTTCTGCTTAAGTTGACTGACTGCACTGGTTGCTCACTTGCTAGAATCACCAGCTGCCCGGCGTCTAGCTAGCAACCAGTCAGAGGCCGCGGCTGCCCCAGCATTCATAGCACACCGCGGCTGCCCCAGCTGCTAGTGAACAAGCTCCGCCCACCTCTTCCATGTTCTTCAGACAGCGTGGAGAGGGAGCGGAGCGGAAACACGGCCCTTGATAGCAACACGGCCCTTGATAGCTGGCGCTTCCTTGCTGCTGTGAGTGACACACTGTCCTGCACCAGGCCGGCGGCCTCAAGTAAGTCTAACACTGTCTACTTAAGTACGTTCAAGTTGTGCATCACACACAGCCACTGTCTGTGCCCCTCAAAAGCAGCCACTGTGCCCAAACACAGCACTTGTGCCCATCAAAGCTGCCACTGTGCCCATCAAAAGCTGCCACCGTGCCCATCAAAAGCTGCCACTGTGCCCATCAAACGCAGCCAATGTGCCCATCAAACTCGTGTTGTATTGTCCAAACGTTGTGTTAATGTTTAAACACTGATTTTGTTGGAAGTACCAATAAATATAGCCTTTTTGATCATTTGCATTTTTATTCTTGGGCGTGATTGTGTAGATAGGGCCCCAGTGTACTGTATTGCCCGGGGGCCTATAATGCTCTTAAGATGGCCCTGATTTGGCACCTTTCAGGAGGGAGGGGGGTGCAGATACCTGTATAATACAGGTATTTGCACCCACTTCCAGGAATAGACTCCCGCGGCAGTCACGGCCTTTCCTGTTCCCCCCCCCCACCCCCCACCCCGCTGTCTCCTGGGAAACACACGGGTCCCCGGTGATAGCGGGGACCAGTTAGGATGCGCAGCGCATCTCGCGCATGCGCAGTAGGGAACCAGGAAGTGAAGCCGCAACGCTTCACTTCCTGATTCCCTCACCGAGAATGGGGACGGCAGCTGCCGGAGAGCCGAGCGATTGATAGGCTTCAGCTGCCGATATCGCTGGACCCTGGGACAAGTAAGTGTCCATTTATTAAAAGTCAGCAGCTGTAGTATTTGTAGCTGCTGACTTTTAAAAAAAAAATTGGGGGGAAACTCCCACTTTAAGGAATAACAGCATGTCATCCGCATAAAGTGCCAGGCATTCGTCAATATTCCCCACTCTAATAGCTTCAATTTCACTGGATGATCTAAGTGCTACTCTAGTGGCTCCATCATGAGAGCAAAGAGAAAGGGGGATAGGGGACACCCCTGCCTTGTGCCTCTACCACTGAGAAGAAAGGAGAGGTAGACAGGCCTAGCCCAATTGCCACCCTGGGATTGCTGTACAGCAAAGATATCCAGTGCCTAAAGACCAGGCCAAATTCCATCCTTTCCAAAACCTGGAGCATATACTGCCAGTCGACTGAGTCGAACACCTTTTTGATGTCGATCGACACTACAATTCTGGTGCGAGTCTCATCAGTCGGAGATGTGTAAACAGCATTCGTAAGTGTGTGTCTGTGGACTTGCCAGGCATAAAACCCATCTGGTCAATGTTGAGCAATGAGGGAATAACCCCAGCCAGCCTATTGGCCAATACCTTTGTTAAGATTTTCAAATCCACATTTAACAGAGCAATGGGTCTATATGAGGAGCATTCTAGAGGGTCCTTACCCGGCTTTAATAATAAGACCATGTAGACATCTAGCATAGAGTCCGGAAGCCTGTTCTGCCTCAAACATTGTGCCAAAAGTACATTGAGTCTAGGGGCCAACTCGTCTGCATAAGTTTTGTAAAAGTCAGCGGGGAAACCATCTGGTCCTGGAGCCTTATGGGGGGGGGAAGCAAAAATGGCTGCTACTATGGCTTTATTTGTGATCTTATCATCCAAGACTAACCGGTCTGCATCAGATAACCTTGGGAGAGCAAGGCCCTCCAAGAGGGCACCCAAGGCCGCAGAGTCATAACCTGGAATAGGGGCACAAAGGCCAGAAAAGAAGTCCCTAAATTCTGTCATTATAGCCAAGGGGTCACTTATTAGATCCCCTCCCCTGCCCGTGCTGACCGGAATATTGGTTATCTGGGTATAATCACAGCTTGGCTGCTCCTTGAGCCTATGCCGCTCACCCAGCCTCTCCGCAGCCGGCCACCTATTCAGTTTAGCAAATGCAAGTTGCTGCTACGTGCTTCTTGTAAAGTCCCACCCCCCTCTCCCCCTTTCTTCTCTTTTCATATTCAATTCAGCAGTTGGGGCCCTGGGGGGCAAAAACTACCCAGCTGCCCCATAACCGTGAAATGGAAGAAGCTGCAATGGATCCCATCGCCAGATGTCGCCTGCTTCCTGTTGGACCAGAAAGAAAGTGAGTGGCCGTGCAGCACACACTGTGCCCCTGGATAGGAGGAGTGGTGGGGAAGCTGCATAGAGAGGAATTGATCTTTTCATATTCCTCCTGCAGCTGCTGAAGGCCTGCAGGAGGGAGAGAAGGAGAAGCAGGCATTCAGCGGCTGCAGGAGGAATATGAAACGATCAATTTATTTATATGCAGTTGCCCCGCTGCTCCTCCTATCCAACTTATTTGCTACCCCCACCCCACTGTTCCCCCCCCCAGTGCTCTCTAACCCTCCCCCCAGTGTTTTCCGGTCCCCCCTGTGCTCTTCGGCCCCCAGTGCTCTCCAGCCCCCTCACCAGTGCTGTCGGCCCCCCCGTGCTCTCCGGCCCCCCTCAGTGCTCCCTGCTCCCCTGTGCTCTCCGCCCCCCCAGTGCTCCCTGCCCTCCACCAGTGCTCTCCAGCCCCTCCCTGTGCTCTCCAGCTCTCCCTAATGCTCTCAAGTTCCCCTCAATGCTCTCCAGCCCCCCCCAGTTCTCTCTAGCTCCCCCCAGTGCTCTGTCCCCCTATGCTCTCTGACCCCCACCCCCTTGTGCTCCCTTCCCCCTTTGCAGTGCGATCCATGCCCCCACCCAGTGCTCTTCACCCCCGTGTCCTATACCCCCCTCTCCAGCCCCCCCAGTGCTCTCTGCCCCCCCATGCCCCCCCCCCCCCACTTCCCCGGTGCTCTCTGCCCCACTCCCAAGCTCTCCACCCCTAGCTATACTCTCCACAGCCCTGCCAGGTTCCCCCCTCCATTCTCCCGCTGGCTGCTGTGGGGGAGCTGTCAGGATGGAGAGCTGGGAAGGGACGAGTATCATGGGCTGCTCAGTCTAAAATGCCTGGACCTATTTTTTTGTCCCAGTTTGGGCCCGATAGCAACCATACATTGCTAATTATTGATTGTACTGGATAGTGCTACTGAATCTATGCTAAAGTCCAATATGCTTTAAAATGTTACAAAATGTGGGGGGAAGTTTCTAACCTCTGTTGAATTTTTATTGCAGTTTGTGACTTCAAATAGGTGGTGAGAGGAAATGGTAAACCTCTTCAAATTGTATTTTAGTATATGTGGGGAAGGGTAGAAATCTAGCCATTTTTCACTGCTATGTGCAGTCTTTCTGACCCAGATACACCCAATCATGTCTTGCCCTGGTGTCACTGGTACAAAAAGATGATTGAACATATCCCTACTGGAGGCATAGAAACGGAATAAAAGTCTGACAGAATTTCTAACCCCTTTTCCTCCCTATTTACAAGGATGCCTCCTTATTAACGAGAAAATGCTTAGGCTTGAGATGAGCTTTAAATAATCAACGTTTTCAGGCAAGACAATTTTCATATGTTTGTTATGAGCTAAGTCAAGCTCTGCCCAACATCACTAAAGTAATGCCTATCCAAAGTTTTCATTGATATTTCTGTTATGATAGATCAAATCAATCCCCAGCTTCTCATACTGTATCTCACAGGATTTCCAGGACTGAATATATACACCATCCACCTGCCATTACACAAGCGTCACATAGGATCTAAGTGTGTGGTGCACTGTACTGTGAAAAGTGTCGCTATACAGTATTCACTATATAACTGTTGTACTCACAATAAAATCAAACATTATGATAAAGACCCAATAACTTTATTACATTTACACAACATATTAAACAGCATAAAATCACAGTATTATAATACAAATATTTACATCCATGTTACTACCATTATACCATAAAAACTGCCATGAATTTTCATAATTTCATTATAGCCAATATAAAAATAAACATTTATTTCATAGCACACACTTTTAGTTTATTTCAGCCTTAAGGTGAACCTGTAACAGACCTGGGCATTTCAAACAAAGCATAACTGGCTACCCTAACTGTAAACTGCAGGACAAATCAATTACCACCCAGCCCCATGGGCAGCAGCCTTTCATACTCTATCAGAAGCTTTAGAATCTGGATGGGTCTGGACAGCGCACCTAGCCGTACTAACGCTTAGGGCAGTATGCGCTCAAGTACAAATGCTCGGAGCACAGATTACAAACGCCCATTGTGCATGGAGCCTTATAGGTTGGGCTTATTTAATTCAGGTGCATATATGCATATACTGTATATGATCTACTATATATATTCTTTATATATTATCCTCACTTTCCAACATCAATCATTTGCTCATCATTAATATGATTATTCAGAAGGCCTTGAGGATTGAGTTAACAATGTCCAGAACACAGTTCCTAGAAAGCAACAAGGAGAATAAATTGTTAGACCATACAGTAACTTAGGAAAAAAGTTTAACCATTGATAAATATCTATATATATATCTATATATATATATATATATATATCTATATATCTATATATCTATATATCTATATATATATATATATCTATATATCTATATATATATATATATATATATATATATATCTATATATATCTATATATATATATATATATATATATATCTATATATATCTATATATATATCTATATATATATCTATATATATATCTATATATATATATATATATATATATATATATATATATATTTATTTTTTATTGAAAGTCATCACTACTTAAGCTAAATAGCAAATATCAAAACAGATTTTTTTTTTTTTTACTAATAAAGAAAGTAATTTGAAAGTATAGTAAACACACTGTAGTACTTTTAACTAATCTGGTATATATTTTTGTGGTGTGCCAATATATATTATATACATTTTTTTTGTGCGTGCAGTTGGTATAAAATAAATACTTTGTTCACGTTTAAAAATTTTTCACAACTAACATAGGCAAATGACAGTAAACTAGTTTGTAAGCCTGGTCCTTTGTTTAGAACAGTAATTGGCCTCTAGGAGAATCTGAATTCAGTGGGAAAGGAAGTTATAAACGAAGTCTGACATTGATGAACTTCAACAATGTCAGACTGTCAAACTGTACAAACAAAGGCAGAACAATTCATTAACGTCACCTTTATAATATCGTTTTACAGCAGAGTGTGATACAATGCAATTTTCACATAAACCGATCATTGCTCAAGATTTCCTGAAATTATGACAATGACACACACACTCTTATGCCTGATGCACACTACAAGTTTTAGTTAGTACAGCTGAATGGCAGGGAGCACTGATCGGAGTGTTCTGGCGGGTGGGCTGAACTCGCACAATTTCATTCCCACTGTCAGTGTGAATCCACTGCTGCAGTAGCTTTATTTGGATGCTGGCAAGCTAAATCACATATTTGGTTCTTACATCGCAGAAGCAAAAAATTCCCATAGCATTTTTTTCAGTCCATCTCACTGCAGTTACAAAGCACATGATGAGGTCACACTTGCCTGATATCCTTGCCAATAATTGGAGAATGCAACTGCATCAGAGTAATGTAATCATTATTGGCTTATACAATGGGAAGGAGAAATAAACTACAGTGGGGAAATCTCACTACAAGAGTTTCTGGGAGAGAAAAGAAGCCATCAAGTGTTTCAAACCCCAAATACCTGCCCACAAATGAAGTATGATGGGTAAAGCTATTCTTAAACAAATAAATGGAATAAACACTTCAGTGTTGCCAACAGTTTTAGAATGGCATACATTTCTGTGGTGGAATTGTCTTAGGATGAACCTCAAGTTCAAAGTAACTTCACACGGTGATATACCTGTAATCCATTACCCGATGACTGGAAGCTGATTGGTTTCTATGCAAAGCTTCACCAGATTTTGCACTCCCAGTTTTAGTAAATCAATACTATAGTATAAGAAGTATAATAAAATGTCGCTAGACGATGGCAGTGTCCTCACAGAAAGTAACATGCAATACAGCTTTGCAGCAGATACAAATCAATCTAGCAATCAAACCCAGTGACATACCAAAGCTGTAAAGATGGGTGTAATCCTTCTGAGGTTCCAGCAATAAGATGAGCCATTAGGTTACATAGTTACATAGTTAGTAAGGTTGAATAAAGACACCAGTCCATCCAGTTCAACCTGAGTGAGTGTGGGTGCGTGTCTACAATCATCCCTATTTTTATTTAAGGTACCCATATGGTGCCGCCAATTCACGCAGCACTCTGCACATACATCGTACACCCACATTGGTCCCTACCCTCAAGGAGCCCACAATCCAAGGTCCCCAACTCACATTCATATACTAGGGCCAATTTTGAACAGAAGCCAATTAACCTACCAGCACGTCTTTGTCTCAGGTGTCAGCAAAGCTCCAGCACCAACATCATTAACCAGAAACAGAACTAGTGTCTTTCAAGAGAAGTAACCATGTTCCCCAAACGTCTATTTAACTGCCACTAATCTACAATTTAAAAAAAGAACGGCTCGGTGGTTGGTGAGGTGTATTGCGGACGTGAGGTGAAAGCATCTGGAAGCGGTGAGTATGGCGGGCTGAGGGACAAGAGAGGCCTGTATAGCGGTATCATTGTTCAAATGAATGAATATGACTAGAAAGGCTTGGGGGTGTACGGAGGCAGGGGGAGGAGGCCGCACGCGGGACTTTCCATGGCGCCCAGTCACCCTCAGCACAGCCATGACATCACCCCCTTAGTGTGTCCGCCTCAGCACAATGTCTCCTGTGTGGGGGAGGGGTTGACGCCTCTTTTGGCCAAATGAATTTCAATAAAACCTTCACCGACTGAGCACAGGACGTGTTTGGGTAACCTGGTTGTGTTAGTGCTCCGCCCTGGTGGTGAGTGGAGTTGCAGGCAGATGAGTGATGAAGCTGCATTGAGGGGAAAGCTCAGCCATTATGCAGGAAGCAGACTCTGTATTGAACAAAGAAATCCATTGCTCGTATTCGGAGACCTGTCTTCCCTCTTTCTGAGTTGTCCTCATTGTAGAAAGAGCATATGTTGTAGGCTGTAGAAAGGTATCCTTGCATGGAGAGGGGGAGGGGACATTGTAAGGGGTAAACATTTGGCATGTGGGCGGTAGAGATAAGGTGACATCCTGGTCTTCACCTCTGCAGGCTATTTGTGTTTATATTCCTCCAATACAGCTCTCCTCTGCTTCCCAGCCATTCCCCACTCCCTGCCCTCATCACATGGCAGTGCAGATCCTCCATTCTATATGATGACCTGATCACATCTCAGGAGCAGAGGAGAGCGATGGGGAATAGGGGGAAGTATCACTGCTTAGGACTCTGCACCCCAGACAAAGGTCTAATGGTGGCCATACACACTTTACTAAATTATCTATTTTTGATTGGAGGAATAATAGATGTAAAGTCAGCAACAAAATCTATTGATATGCCACATGGGGGAAGTGGAACATGATCAATAGCTGGAAACTCTAACTTATTGTTTGTATCTGTTTTCCTACCTCATCAATCAAATCTATGACCACGTCATCTCCATACTGCCAATTGTTATGCCAAATGGTGGATTTGATAAAAATCCTAAATTGATCAGAAGTGTTTTTGATTGATATCAATTGGATAATGAAATTGACGCGGCATTGGCGGTGGAGGAGAGATGAGCAGCGGACGAACAGAGATGACATTATCTCTCTCCACCCACCCGTCACCACTCTTCCGCCCTCACAGCCAGGCCACTTCAACGTGGGAGCGATGTGCGGCGGGGAGCAGAGAGATGACATCATCTCTCACTGCCTGCCACACATCAGCCCTCTTCCGCCCTCACAGCACGGGCCTTATAAATGTCGGAGGTGCGGCTTGGAGCAGAGAGATGACATCATCTCTCACTGCCCTCCCCGCAACTCTGTTCTCCTGCGCCCCACTAAATGGACCAGTGCTGCCAGCCTGCCACCAATGCAGCGACAATGCACATTTGGTGGCACTGGCTGGCATGGCAAGTGACAATCTGCAAATGGTGGCAAGTGACAATCTGCAAATGGTGGCAAATGACGTGGCAAGTGACAAACTGCAAATGGTGGCAGGTGATGTGGCAAGTGACAATCTGCAAATGGTGGCAAGTGATGTGGCAAGTGACAACCTGCAAATGGTGGCAAGTGACATGGCAAGTGACAATCTGCAAGTGGTGGCAAGTGATTTGGAAAGTGACAATCTGCAAATGGTGGCAAGTGACATGGCAAGTGACAATCTGCAAATGGTGGCAAGTGATGTGGCAAGTGACAATCTGCAAATGGTGGCAGGTGACGTGGCAAGTAACAATCTGCAAATAGTGGCAGGTGACATGGCAAGTGACATGCTCAGGGCTCCCACTGATTCTGCATTATGGTGAGTTGAACCACTTCATTATATATTACAATGTAACAATAAAAACAATGTACTTTGATCACCCTGACACCATATCAACCATGGTTCCATGATGATTGAAATGCCAACACCAGCCTTCCTTTGCCTGCAAAAAATTGCTTACCACCAGCATGCCCCCATCCCCCCACCCCTCAGGTTGGTGACCGCTGCTATGGGCTCTAGCCCCAGATCTTTTGCAGACCCAGCAACGCCCCTGCCCGAGAATAACTCTTTATGTCAATGAATTATGGAGCAGAAAAGTGAGTGAATCCTATAAAAGGTTCCATAGTACAGAGTAATAAAGCAAGAAAGTTCAGATCCTATAGGGCAGTGATGGCGAACCTTGGCACCCTAGAGGTTTTGGAACTACATTTCCCATGATGCTCATGCACTGTGCAGTGTAGTTGAGCATCATGGGAAATGTAGTTCCAAAACATCTGGGGTGCCAAGGTTCGCCATCACTGCTCACTGCTATAGGGGATGAAAGCTTAAAGATTTAAAGACATGCAGTTTTAGTGGCACTTGATGTCTGAATTGTGTGGGCATGCATTATACGCCTATTTACTGCAAAAGGGTATACAACAGTTATATCGAATATGCAGTGCCAGTCAACTCCTTAAAGCAGTTTTGAGGACACAAGAAGGTACCTTTGTGCAATTTAAGTCTGCTGTAGTACACTAAATTGCTAGCCTTCTAAGCATGTGTAAAATAACCTTCTTTCATTATTAGGAAAACCATCATGAAGACATACTATCATGCAGCTCAATTCATTTGTATGCAATAGGGCTCGCAGATAATAAGTCCCACAAAGAAGATACTATTTTTTATGTGGCAGGGGCTATTGTGGGCCTCAGGAATGTAAATTTGATTTTTTTTTACCCCTGCTTTACTTTTACTATAGACTGACAATCTAAGAGCGGTTTAATAGATGTCTTCTCAGTCCCTATTGGACCAATTGTCTGCTCATAGTAGTGCTAGCAATGCTCAGTTGCAATGATGTCCCTTCCATTTCACCAAAGTAAAATTTGGAACCCGCATTTGTAGCAACATCTGTTCACATAAGATTTTCCTAGCAGACCATCAAAATCAATAAAGCATTACAAATTAAAAAGCATTTTAAAATGTATCTCCAAATAAAATAACATGCTATTTAGTCTTGCGCAAACAAAAATCTTTGGCATGAAATAAAAGTACTGATATCATCTTAAATTCCCTTTGAGTGATTAATTTATAATGATATGATAAATTAGGAAGAAAATACATTTACCATTTATGACTTGGTCAGAGAATAATCTTTCTTATTTACCGATTTCCTGTGTTTGTATACGAATATTATCGCTACAACCAGGAAAACCACAAAGCCGGGGGCAGCTGCAAAATACCAGGCAAAAGAGGAGGCTGTAGAAATGTAGAAAAATAATAAGCTTACTAATATGTGCTGCAATCAAACACTGATATAAACAAGGTAGATCTCCAAAAGAATTTTGTTTCAAACGAATGTGGAGGCTCTACTATGATAGTTTATCAGAGGCATAAAACAAAGAGTGACTAAAACACAAATGTAAACAAAGCATTCATTCTGACTAACCAACTATTCTCGTAAATGCAAAGAGCGTAAACAGAAATCATGATTAAAGCCTCAAGTAGTTTTGTGCTTACAGTAACGAAAAAAAAAATTAATAAGAGTTTAAGTGGGGTGTCATGCCCAGAGGCAGTTTTGTTCCAATAATCAGCTGACGAAACACATGATGGCTCTTGAGCCCTATCGACCATCATAGCAGAACATAGAATAAACCTTTATTGTGCAACATGCATAAAAACCTCAATATTTATTTTAAAAAAGGACTTAAGATACACTCACATTTTCATGTGTACAAATGTCTAGTGCACTTAGGTGTAATAGCAGAATCAGAGACATTAGCCCTTTAAAAAGGAGCAAAAACCATCGCTATCACCTCTCGGCATTGCTTGACGTCTGATCACGCAATGACGTCAATTGCTCCGGCCTGATGCGTTTCGCCACGCGCCACGTGACTTTCTCAAGGGTCTATGCATGTTGCACGATGATGGTTCCTTCTGTATTCTTTTGAGAACCGCATAACCCAATTGAGACTAGTAGAGTTGTCATCTTTAGGCCCCTTTCACACTTGTGTGACTTGTCCTGTGACTTGGGACTGCAAAGTCCCATGACAAGTCGTACCCCATGATTTCCAATGAGTACCATTCATATCTTTGAAGTCGCACCAACTTCAAAGTAGTCCCTGTACTACTTTGGTCAGACTTTGATGCGAGTTGAGGTCCATAGACCTCAAGTTTACACAGGCATTCCCTGAAATTGCATCAAAATTGCATTAAAAATCGCTGCAAAATCACACGACTTTGAAATCGCGGTAGTGTACCTCAATATTTATTTTAAAAAACTAATTAAGAGTCTCTCTATATGAGAACCTGCAGCTATTACTGAAGTTGGTCCCAACTTAAAGTGCAAATGTGCTTATGACCTATTAGTATATAGGTCTATGGAGGGAGGTGAGCTGCTAGGAACTTTGGTGGAGGAGTCACATGGTGTCTTTCTGCACATTATCTTTTAAGAATTGTTTGCATTAATAAGAAGATTGCATGTTTTTGGATTGCTATCCACATTTATGCATGCAATCAAGCGAAGACTGAAAATATGCACGTATTTCTTTTGTTTGGAGTGTTTCCATAAATTGTTCTGCAATGCAGTTTACATTTTTTTCCTTTTGATCATATTTATAAATATCACTGTATATTTGGGTATATTGTATTAGACACCAGTGTGTAGAGGTTGTTCATTTTTAAAATATTTAACTGCATAGTTTTTTATATTGAAGTGTGTTTTGGTAGCGCTACAATTTTGCTTTGAATATATCTGGTTTTGTTGTGGGAACACATATCATTGGCGACAGCTACCTACAGGATAATTACTTGATTTGATTGAGGTGATTGCATGGATACCACATATATGTATGTTAGTTGATGTGTGTACTGTAGTACAGCCCAGAAACAATAGTGTGCATTTTGCTTTTTTTTTTATCCTACCTAAAACACACTGATGCTAAATGACACTGATACCAATTTTAAAAATGCTTTTTTAAAAAAGAAATCCTGCCCAAAATATACTGACCATGACCTTTGACCCTGACCTTTAACTCTTACTTGACCCAAAACACTAACCCTGTAAATGACCTAGATCAAACCTTGATCTAGATATTTTTTTTTTTTTCATTGTTTTTTTTTTACACAGTCGATTTCTTTTCTCTCTGCAGAGAGAGAGAGAGATACAATGTATCTCTCCCCTTCATTCACAGAGAGAGAAACAAGTTGGAGGGCTTTACAGATCACCAATCAGAGGCTATCACAGCGATCAGGTGACCCAGAACAGGGAGTTCCAGGCTCTGATTGTTAGTACGGGACCCGGGGCTCCAGTCTCAAAGACAGATACGCATATATGCTGCCCCATGAAAAAAAGCCCAGTCCAGTGGGGCCACATATATGTGTACTGTCGGCGTCAAGCAGTTAAACTATTCCTGTGCATTAAAAAAGAGATTTGAAATCAGCCCCTGAAATATCCAAAATACATGCAAAATGAACATATGCCAGTCAAAAAATTGGCAGTCATGTTGCAGTTCATTAAATTCTTAACCACCAGCTTGTATTTCATTGGCCAAATGTGGCCTACTATTTACTTTGTAGATTACAGTTTTAATTTGTGATATATAATAATAGCAAACATTTGCCCAATGTGGTTTATTGTGCAACAGTGCATTCATACATTATACAGGAAGTTACATTTCTATACTAATCCCTTACTGCCATCGAGTCATCTTTCTATTGAAAAAAGGAACCATACTTCCAGACTATAATCAGTTCGCCAAAAAAAGTACTAGTTACTTACCGGTAACTGTCTTTCTGGGAAATCTTCCAGGACGGCACACCTGAGAGATGAGAGGCTCCTCCCGACAGGAAACACAATCAATCAACAGCTGTTTTAAGTCCACACCCTTCCCCTTGATCCTCAGTTTGTAGAGAAGTAACTCCTGAACCTGTTTCACAAGGGAAATCATTCCTCATAGGTACTCACCTTCTAGTGTTCTAAAATTTTCCCTCCTCCAACGGGTGGGAAGTAGGCCTGCCGTCCTGGAAGATTTCCCAGAGAGACAGTTACCGGTAAGTAACTAGTACTTTTCTCAAGTCATCTTCCAGGATGGCACACCTGAGAGGATAATCAAGTAGCTCAGGCCTACCTTTAGGGTGGGACCACTGCAAGACCCTCTTGGCGAACCTCGGTTCTGCAGTGAGCTTTACCTTCACTCCATATGCTTGATGAAGGTATCTTAGATGGATCATGCGGCTTATCTGCCGGTCTACTCCACCGGTGTCCCTGCCTTCTCCGCTTCGGATGCAGGATCTAGGTGGAGTGGGCTCTTAAAGATGGAATCAGAAAACATGTTAAACTTGTAGGTTATCAATGTTGCCTGTCACACATCTAACAACAATGGCCTATTCTGCCTATAGGTGCTGCTTAGAACCACTAAAAAGATTAATCGGAGAGCTGTGTTGTAAGACAAGGACACTACATTGATCAATAAGGGAGCATGTCTTAACACAACCCTGTCCAGGGAAATAAAACTGCCAAAAGGGGGGCCCCTGACAGACAACCTTTTTTGTTCATTTTTATCTTTACGTCAGCAAAGACTGAAGGGAAACCTACTTAAGGGAAATAGATTAACAAAAACTTAACCCCTGGGTTTAAGGCATGCCCAATCCATAGTTTTACTTATGCCTGAGAGCCTACTCAGGAGATTAACATCCGTAGCAGGAGGAGAACACTCATACTGCTACATCTAGTTTTTCTAGAAGGGCAAAATGAAGGCCATGCACCGAGCTGTAACCTGTTTGGTCGGGTATACATGTTTATACTTCATCTTCAGGCCATAAAACTCCTCTGAACCGAACTTCCTAAGTTCTTATTAAACAGGGCGATTCATTATCGCCTTCCTCCAGTTACCCATAACTCTACTGGGCTTCAACCCTAGGAAATGGCTCTGGCATCCCTGAATGTAAGGGGTCGAGGCTTTTTGACATGTGACATCTGCACCTGAATTCCAGGCCCTTTACGGAAGAGAAGGCTGAAATACAAAAAGGTGATACATGTATTATTAATATCACAAATAAAAAAAAAATCATAGATTGTGGACATAGCACAATAGATTTAGACAGAAAGGACACAAGCATAGACCTCAATGTTGTGTATCTGAGTGTGACTAGCTAAACCAAAATATCAAATATGGGCAGAGACCCAAATCTGAACCTCACAGTCTGGTTTTCTGATGTGCGGCCAATATGTAAGCATTAAGACACAAACACACCTTAAATGCTGCGCATTTCTGAAGTGCAGCTAGCTAGGTCATAACGGGTAAATACAGAAAAGCCGGGAACCCCCTTTTACAGTGGTGTTTTACTGATGTACAGCAAAACAAGGCCTTAAAGAGAAGACAGAAAGACCCAAACTTCTATGTTGCGTATTTATGACGAACCACCAAGTACAGTTATAAGACACTTCCTGTTATGCAGTTCTGTAGTGCAGTTACATAGAACCAACAGAGAAAGAACACAAGCAACCTACAGCACTGTGTTTTTCTGAAGTACCATAAGGTAAGGCAATATGAAACAGAAAGCACCAACAAGCTTCAATGTTGAGTATTTCTGCTGTGCAGCAACATAAAAACAAAGAAACAACAGACAGCCTTCACAGCTGCGATCTTTCTGGTCTACTGCAAAATAAGGCAATAACTCCACAATGAGTATTCCTGCAGCATTGCAAAACCTGAACCAGAAGGGACAGATAAGCTTAGGGTTCCCACACCCGTGTGACCCAACCTGCCACTTGGGACTGCAAGACGCATGAGAAGTCCTACTATGGCTTCCAAAGGGTATCATTCGTGACTGTGCGACTCCAGGTCGCAGCGTATCCAGCAGTCCCTGCTTACGGAACCACAGACCTCAAGATTACACAGGTCGCAGGAAAAGCAGTTTTCGGGTCGAACAAGGGGTCCCCATGCTGTGGCTCCCTGGAGGAGTGCAGCCAACAACCCCCTACTGTGTATACCTAAGAAACAGCAAGGAAGATCAATGAGAAACACCACTTACTGCTGTGCCTTTCTGATATACGGACGATAAGTCAGTAAATATAGGACATACAGGACACAAACAATGTTCAATCTTTGTGTATGTCTGATGTGTAGCATATACCAATACTGAGCAGAGATGTCATTACCCTCAATGTGTCTCCCTGCTGAGCAGCAAAAACAAATCAGAAAAAGACAAACAACCTTCACTGTTGTGTCCTTTCTGATATGCAGCCAATAAGGCAGTAAACCTTCAATTTTGTATGTGTCTGATGTGCAACAACAATCTTGAATAGAGATAGCACATCCATATTCAAGTGATTTGGCATGTGACTCAACATGTCAAATCGCATGCCTAAAATTGGCAGCCATTGCCGTTAATCGCACTGTCTGAATCAGCCCGGGCCACTTTGTGGTGCTGCACTGATTACCAATGGCAGTATGTGTACTACGCCTGGCACAGGTTCAATTTTGTATTTTGCAACAAAATCAGGACCATCCGTCATCACTGCTGCCTTTCTGATAAGCAACCAATAAGGCAGTAATACAGGGCCCACAGACAGACCTCAATCTTGTATATGTCTGATGTGCAATAATATAACAGTTCTGAATAGAGATAGCACATCCATATTGAAGTGATTTGGCATGCAACTCAACATGTCAAAGTCGCATGCCTAAAATCGGCAGCCATTGCTGTTAATAGCGCTGTCTGAATCAGCACGTCACTTTGTGGTGCTGCACCGATTACCAATGGCAGTATGTGTACTACCCATGGCCCAGGTTCAATTTGTATTTTCCAACAAAATCAGGACCATCCATCTTCACTGCTACCTTTCTGATAAGCAACCAATAAGGCAGTAATACAGGACCCACAGACAAACTTCAATCGTGTATATCTCTAATGTGCAACAATCTAACAATTCTGAATAGATATAGCACATCCATATTGAAGCGATTTTGCATGCGACTCACATGTCAAATCGCATGCCTAAAATCGGCAGCTATTGCCGTTAATAGCACTGTCTGAATCAGCACGACGCCACCTTGTGGTGCAGTACCGATTACCAAAGGCAGTATATGTACTACCCCTGCCATCAATCTTTCCTGCTGCCTTTCTGATAAGCAACCAATAAGGCAGTAATACAGGACACAAAAAACCCCACAGACAGACCCCAATCTTGTGTAGGTCTGATGTGCAGCAATATAACAATTATGAGCAGAAATGTCATCACCAGACTCAATGATGTGCGTTTCTGGCGTGCGGCACAAAAACCAGAAAGTACAGACCACCTTCCCTGTTGTATTTTCTGATCTGTAGCCAAACAAAGCAGTACCTTTAGGATATAAAGGACACCCAACAAGCTTCAGCAGAGAATTTTACAAATCTCAATGTGTACTTTAGTTGTGCCAAACACCCCAGCAAGGACAAACCTTCACTACTGAGGTTTACTGGTGAGCAGCCAAGGAGTCCTGGTGTATCCCTTTATGAAATAACCAAACAGGAGCAATTTATTTCATAGGCCTAGCCTGGGCTGTAGATACTAATCCTTCACCACCAGTGAAGGAACCAATCCTAAAATGGTTGGACACCTTACTATAGTAGCTGTTGTCCTACCTTACCTCCGTAGATTGAGCAAACGCTAGCCAGCTCATACACGGGTGGGGCTGATCAGTAACTAAAGTCTCTATGAGCCCAGCCCTAGAGACCAATATAAGACCTCTAAAAAGGGTGGATACCAATTTAGCCTGGAGGTAAATAGCCACCTGCAGCCCTTAAAGAAGCAATCATATAGCCATCTAGCTCTTGCATATGTTTGCACAGAAAATCCTTAATCAAAGGATATAGGAAAACGATTTATGGTAAATCGCCTTTAGATCTGTCACTGAGTGGACTGTAGTCCAAACCAAAAAGGTTTTTCTTACCCCCTGCATTAAAATATAACCACAATGTAAGAGTGGAGTGGGAGGTTGGAGCTTATGAAAAGTTAGCCATAGCAAGCAACCCCCAAAAGGAGGATCTGTCACAAGGGAACCCCTACTGTGCCACACAGAAGCTTGGTCCCTGCCACATTGTTGAAAGTTAGGTCAGCTTTTAAGCATCTTGGAGCAACTTTAAGCAGATTCCTAGCAGCTGGGCAAATAGGGCCAAATAACCTAGTGCACCTGCTGAGCAAGGGAGCTTACTCCTGAATCCTTCAACCATTGCACCATTAATAACTTGTTCAGTGGTATACCTGGCCAGTAAGGAACTCTTTGTTCTACCAGGTCACCCTCTTTGCTGTATTCACCCCTACTAATGTACCACAACCGGGTATGTAGGGAGAGGCTGGCAACCTACTGTTGTGATAACCACAGTGTCTCTGCTATAAGAGGGAGCTGTGGCTGGTGGTTTTTAGCAGTAGCTTCTGGGCTATTTTGTTATGGAGACCCCAGGTCCTGCACTGCACCACTCAGTAAATACAGGTGGAAGGGGAAAAAATGCCTTACCTACCTCTTTCCCATCTGAGGTGGTTTAGGCACACTCGCTCCTCTGCACCACTTGTCCACCATACAGCATCTCTGATGTAGGAGGGAGCTGTGGCTGGTGTCTTTAGCAAAAGCTTCTGGGCTATTTGAATCCAGACCCCAGGGGAGATTATCTCAAATGCCCAGAAACCATCTGGCTGGGATTGGGGATTTTTGACTCACCGTTGTCGTCTTCCCCTTTTTCCACAGCCACCGGGCTTGCTTTTCCATCCTTATGGTCCACACGCAAGGAGGATAGCCGCCAAAGTGCCCCCCCCCCACAACTGCTGTCCCTTTAGGGAGCTGCAAGGTTAGGCTGTGTCCTGCACTGTACCAGTCAGTATATACACATGGGGGGGGGGGGGGGGCAATGCCGTACGTTCCTCATTCCCATGAGGTGGTTTAGGCAGACATTCACCATAGTAAACTGGTGCCTCCTCGAAAGGAGGATGTGGGCGCCTGCTCCTGCTGACTCTCAGCCTTCCCTTCTGGGTAAGAACGCGGGTCGTTCAGGCGGTACCCTCCCCAGCAGCCCACGCGAGCTACCAGGGACCCAGGAGTCAGGGGATACGATCCCCCTGGAAAGAACCGACGGCCAGCACCCCCGTCTGAACGGACGCCCGGACAGGTAAGGGGGGGGGAGACAGGATAAAGGCCCCTGAAGTTCTGGGGACACCACTGTACCCAGGGGCCTTCAGCTCTCAGGGGGGCTTTCCCAGTTTCTGCTGCCCCCCCTGAGGAAAGGATAGGGGAACCCCCCGGGAAGGATAAATATATCCTGCCAGACCCAGAGGCTTCCCAGGCATTTGGTCCGGCTCCCAGGGGGAGACCACCAGCCCCAGGCTTCGGTCATTTGGAAAAAAACAAACAGTTTCGCCGTGTAGGGAGAAACACAATCAAAAACTGAGGATCAAGGGGAAGGGTGTGGACTTAAAACAGCTGTTGATTGATTGTGTTTCCTGTCGGGAGGAGCCTCTCATCTCTCAGGTGTGCCGTCCTGGAAGATGACTTGAGAAACAAAAGCTAGACAGATTTATTGTTCATATTTTAGTCCTGGCGTGACCTTGTTTTAATAAAGGCTGATGAAGCCTGGTAATGAAAATATACAATTAATTAAGAGTGCACTTGGATAAATATAGCCCCAATATAAACTTACATTATTAAAGCGGTGTTAAACCCAAAAATAAAAATGTAATATATTGCAGCTTACTAATCCTTAGATATAGTGGCTGCATTCCTTTTCTTTTTTAGGCTTTTTTTTCCTTTTTTTTCCTTCATTTTCATATTTTGATTCAGCCCGTAAGTCTGTTATTTTTCAACTTCCTTTAACAGACCAAGCTGTGTAGCAAAAAGGACAGTTAGAGGGTTGAGACAAATCAATTACCACTGTCAAGGGTGCTTACAATGGCCAGCTTTTATTCATTTAAGTAAAACGTAAATCCCAAAATGAAACAAAAAACTGTTATTGCAACTGTGTTAGCTTGAGTTTGGTGTTAATTTGTTTTTTCAAGTCCATCTAAATCTGATAGTACTAGTAACACTACCCTCTGCGCAATTTGACAATGTTGCATTCAAATAGTGGCTCCATTGCTTCACTCCTAAAACAGGAAATGTGTTTACTGGCTGGTTTACTAGTCGAGAAGAAAGGAGAAAAGGCCCTAAAAAATGACTACAGACATTACATTTAAGGACTGGTAATCTGCAATGTATTACATTTTGGTTTTGGATTAAAGTGGTTGTAAACCCTTTACAACCACTTTTTACTACAGGCAAGCCTATAATAAGGCTTACCTGTAGCTACACTGGATATCTCCTAAACCTGCAGGGTTTAGGAGATATCCCTGTATTTGCATGTGCCAATTTCATCGGCACATGCGCACTTAAGCAAACTGAAGCAATAGCACATACGTGCTGTTGCTTCAGTTGTATTGTGCTTGTTACCGGGGGCTCCCGCGCACATGCACGGGAGTGATGTCATCGTGGCTCTGGCCAATCACAGAGCCGGAGCCGCGATACTGGAAGTAACCCTCCGGAGAGATGTCGGCCGCCGGAGCAGTGAACGAGAACCGCTGCAGAGGCTTTGATCTCAGGTAAGTAATTCATAATGAGCTAGTATGATATGCATACTAGCTCATTATGCCTTTGTCTTGCAGGTTGTTTTTTTTAAAGGGTTTACAACCACTTTAAATACTGCTTTAAATGATACCAAAGTCACAGTTTTTTAACTAAAATAAAACACAAATTCATACTTACCTGCTCTGTGCAATTGTATTACCTCTTCTTCTGGGGTCCCCTGCCAACACTGTCTGCTCCTCCTTTTCTCTGAGTTCCCCCATAGCAAGCTGTGTGCTATAGGGGCACTCATATGGGCGTGTTTCCGTGCTGGACCATGTGTGGACAGATAGACACACACACACAAACAGTATGTCTTAACAATGCCCCTCTCCCCCCAGGTCCCTCCTCACAAGATTTGACTGACAGCAGCAGGAGCCAATGATTCCCACTCAGTGCTGGGACAAGGTCATCCAGCGCCCAGGACAAAGATGCCAAATTGCACCCCCCCCATCACCACTCCTTCCCTTAGGTTTAAGGTCAGAGCGTCCCCATCCCTGCAATAAACCATTGCGCCCAGGGCAGCCGCCTCTCCTGCCTACCCCTTGTCCCGACCCTGCTCCCTCTGCTCTCAGTAAAGCCTGTGAATGCAGGAGAAGAGGAAAGTAGGGCTGGGAGTAGTGATGGATAAAGAGTGGTGTCAGGTAAGTAGTTAGGGACGAGAGGAAGAAAAGATATGGGAATGTTTTCTAACCTAATGCAGGAAATGCATTAAGGTAAAAAAAACTTTTGCCTTTATAACCACTTTAAGTTCTGTGCAAACTCCACACTTTGCTACACACCCTGTTACTTACTCCATGTCTGGGTGTTGGCTGGTTCCACATTGAAACCAGTAGGGCACCTAATTATAGCGGGCAGCTGGTTACGTAGCAAGAAAATAAGAGTTAATTGATCTTCAGAGGGAAGTAATATTTTAATTTAACCTATTGCCCTTAACCCAGGACTAAGTAATATATATATTTTTTTATATTTTTTTCTGCAAATGTTATTTGTTTTGAAGCATGAACATATTTTTTTCACGCCATACACGAACCATGCTTTTTATAGCATGGAGGGTCTTTACAAAAAGTTGTACCCCATAATCATTTTACATGCTCAAGAAATTATAAAAAATAACGCAGATCGTGCACTGTTCAAACATATTATTTTCTGCAATATTGTATACACCTATACAGGATTTCTATCAACCACTAATATAATAAATACGATGCACATATGACATTGCTCACAATACCTGCTTGTCTTATTTGTGTTGGCAGGACTTCTTGGCCATAATCATTGCTGGCTATGCACTTAAAATCTGTGCTGAAATCCTCTTCTTCAATATGCTCAATGATGAGTGGGACCTCGAAATACTGACCAGTGGTATCCATAGTCTTTCTGCAATGCAAAGGAGATAATAATGTTTAGACAGAAGCATACAGATGTTTTACCACGGGGCATTTAGCCCATGAACACAAACGCGCTAATTTACAACTTAAATTGAGGCACCAAACTAAATCATACAGTCACAAACAAACATATTGGTGAAAATGTATTGTGCAATAAAGCCCTTTTGTATTGAAGGTAATTTGTAGAAAAACAAAGGTGTCCAATCTTTTTAAAGTTATACTACAAAATACTTACTGCAATGTACCTTCTACCACACGACCATCTGTAGAGTAGTCATCAACAAAAGAGTGATTTGCCAGCCACCACACCATAAGACCGCTTTCATCAGGACCAGTAAACACCTTGCACGGAATGACTAACTTGGAACCTTTGGGAGAATTAAATAATAAACCTTTAAAAAGGCTGTTATAAACAATATCTTTTTATACAGTAAGCATATTATGTAGCTGTCCCCAATTGATCACTCCAAAAATATTTTCATGATATTACGAAATCATGGGACCTACCCCCCCCCCCCCCACACTGTGGTTTAGTGGAACAGCGGAACTGACTTTATCCGTCTATACCATACCTCCCAACTGTCCCTGATTTTGAGGGACTGTACCTGATTTGGAGCAATGTCCCTCTGTCCCTCATTCCTCCTCATTTGTCCCTCATTTCATCACTTTTTATCTTTCAAAAAGTGTTTCCCAGTGCTAAACGTTTCATCCAATTTCTAAATTGCTTCATTTGTACATTTTAAAAGCCAATATCAAGGAAAAGTAGTGGTAAAAAAAAAGCACTTGTGGATTTAATTAACCCCTTTTTGGGTTAATTCTCCTTAAAGGGGGTGTGGCAGGGGGGGCATGTCCTATTCCTACATACATTTACTAGTAGGTGTTCCTCATTCCCATCTCAAAATGTTGGGAGGTATGCTATACCCTGAAAATGAAAAAAGTCCCTTCTTTGCTCCCACCTCCTGGGCCCCTCTGTTGAACTGATGGGGCCCAGGGAAATGTAATTCAAGCCCTGGTAAGCAAGTAGGAGCAGGGGTGCGATCTGGTAAATCTATGAGTTAATTTAGGCAGAAATGAACATTAAAGCTGCCCAGGCCCCCCTATTTAGCTGCTGGGGCCTGGGCCCAGTACAACAGGACTGGTTGTACTGCCTTATCAGCAGCCTTGTCACAATATACAGCAAGCCACTATTTAGACTTTATCCCAAAAGAGAGCACATACCAACTGCTGGTGAATCAAAAAATATACACTGGCCTGTCCTTGGCTGTTAAAGGATAAGTTCACCTTTTAAAAATATAATAAATGCACATCTTTTTGCATATAAAAAAAATGTTGCATTCATTTTTTTTACTAGGAGCCTGCAAAGCATTGCACCCACGATCAGCAGATCATATGAGCAGGCAGTTACATACTACCAGGAAGCATCAATGAACTACCTAGAGCACTCAACAGCGCCCTGGTAGTTCATTGAGAACTACAAGCCGTCAGCCGTAAAGGCTGTCAGTACTTGTAGTTCTCCCATTTAAAGAACTCTGTGAATGCCTGTAGTGATTCCACTGCCAGTAGTGACAGCGAGCTGGGGATCTTCTCTCCCTGATCTCGCTGTCACAATTTAAAAAATAAATAAACGTGGCTGCATTTATTTTTAAATTGTAACAGCAAGATTGGGGAGAAGATCCGCAGCTCGCTGTCACTACAGGTGGCAGATCGAGGAGACGCTGCAACAGTGGAAACGTGTTACATGTTTCACAATAAAAATGGGTGGAACATGTAACATGTTCCAGAAGGTGAACTGATCCTTTAAGGATAACAGTTCTCCAAAATCTTTTTTTTTTTTATTACAAACTTTTTATTAAAGAGGTATTGTCATTGTACATGAATCAAATGAATAAACATCAATTACATATGAAAAACAAGTATATATAAAACTTTAGAAAGAAGAACCTTCATAAACAGATTACATATGAAACATGCATTAAAGTCTACATGTATGTTATATCATAGTTTCATGTTGATTCAGGGCATTCTTTGGTAATTGCATGTTTTAACAAAACAAAAATGGAATAAAAATGGAATTACAAAAATTAATTGTACAAAAGAAAAATAGAAGTAAAATCGAAGAAAAAAATAAAAGAAGAAAACTCCAGAATCTTTTTATAAGATCGAAATGTGTTTACATAATAGTAGACAAAACTTAGTCACTCCCATTCGGAGAAATAGAGATCAGGCAGTATTGGAAATACTTAAGATTTTCACTTTTTCCGATTATGACCCACATACTTGCGTGTCATTATAAAAGATACTTCCTGATCTCCCTGTCTGTATATCCCATTATAATTAGAAATGAGTCATACCTATGGCAGCAGCTATAATCTTTCGACTTGGTTGAACAATGACAGGATGTCTTCTCTCGTGACCTGGATATAGCAAAAGATATTTAGAGGTGCCATAAAACATGTTGAAAGGTACAGTATGTGCATTCAAAGCAAATGGGAACAAGAATTGAATGTGAACTTCTCTCCACAACAAAAACATAGAATCTTACACTATGCAATAAAATCTGAACACAAATTTAAGAAACCAAATTTAAGATACTTTCTAAGTGGTACAGAACTCCTACGATCATCATATAAACAATTTCCTGACTCCACAGACCATTGCTGGAGAGATAACATTGCTAAGGGTTCAGCCTTACACATATTTTGGCCCTGTCCACCATTGAGACCCTCCTGGACTGAGGTCAGGAAGATTTCCCAGAAATTCTAAGATTTTTATCATATCAGACTGCCCGTTATTTTTCCTATTGCATCACTCCTCAATTCCCATTCCAAGTTACAAGAGATCTGTTCTCTGTCATCTCCTAAACTTGAACAAATTCTGGATCCCTATAAAAAAAATTGATGGCTCCCAACCCCACTCAATCGAAGCTATAAGATGTATGGTGGACCTTGTCCTTTCTTCTAAAAACAAACAGGATCCATGGACTGTGAATCTTCATGTTGTTCACTGTGTTTTCTACGAAAATGTTAATAAATATATTTTCAACACTAAAAACAAACAGGAACTTTGCAGGAAAACTTGGTTCTATTGGACTGATTTTACACACTCAGAAGAAGGTAAAGCCCTTCTTAGCTGAGAACCTTTATACCTATATACCAAAGGCCTCCCAACACCCCATTCTAGACACATGCAATTCGTTTCGTTCCAAATTGAACTTCAGACGAATTTTCAGTTTTCGGAAATTCGGATGTATCTGAATTTTCAAATTACAATAGTACCGAGTTTAAACAAATCCAAAATAACAAAAAAATTTGGAACAAAATTCGAATTTGAATCAATTAGAATCAAATCAATTTCAAATAGTTTTTGAATTTGAAAAGTTTTCGATTTGTTTTCCAATTTCCAAATAAAATAAAATAAAATATAAAATCAAGGAATAGAATAGAATAAAAAAATAGAATAAAATAGAAAGAATATAATTATCTTCTGAAATTTAACTTTTCTAATCTATAAAAAAAATTACATATCATTCCTTTATCTTCCTTTCTATTTTATTCTCTTTGGAAACTGGAAAACAAATCGAAAACTTTTTGGATTAGAAAAGTTTTCAAATTCGAATTGGAAAACTGTTCGAATTCGAAAACTATTTGAAATTGATTAGAATACGAATAAACAAAAGAAATTCTGAAAACGAATTAAACGGTAATGGCGGCGATCTGCGATTTTTATCGGGACTGAGAGTTTGCAGCGGACAGATCGCTTTTGACACTTTTTTGGGACCATTGACATGTATATAGCGATCAGAGCTAAAAATAGCCACTTATTACTGTATAAATATCACTGGCAGGGAAGGGGGTTAACATTAGGGGGCGAACAAGGGGTTAACTGTGTTTCCTAGGTGTGTTTCTAACTGTGGGGGGTGGTCCTAAAGTATTCAGCGAAATTCAAATAAAATGAACTTGCTTCATTCTCTTGATTGTCTTGCTCGACCATAAAATTAATTGTGAAGATATACAGGCGTGCACAGATAAACAGATTTCAAATAGGAAACATTGACACGGTTTACACAAAGTACTTAAAGCAGAACTTCAGTCATTTTTTATATCTTTCCCTCTATTAAATCTTCTGGCCTTGTTGTTTTAACTTTGGATAGTAAAACATTTTTTCTGCAAGTAGCTGCTGTCAATTAAATCCAATGATGTGGGTGCCAGGGGGGCAGGGCCGAGTCCTGCATTCGGCCTCTATGGACGCCGAATGCTGGACTCAGGAGCACGCCCGCGAGGTAACCCCCCCCGGGAGAGCGCTTCTCCCAGGGGGTTATCTGATGTAGGGAGGAGCCGCGAGAGCCACCGAGGGACCCCAGAAGAGCAGGTTCGGGGTCACTCTGTGCTAAGGTGACCAGATTTTTAAAATTAAATCTGGGGACATATTTTTTTTTTTTACTTGGCAGACTCTTTGCCTGTCTCCGCCGCCCGCCTCACAGCCTGTCAAGTCTAAAGCCCCATACACACTATCAGATTTTCTGCTGATTTTTTTCCTTCAGATTTACCAAAACCATATAAAATATGTGGTCAAACCTTAGGAGTTTCAATTTGTATGCAATCAGGAGAGGCCCTTGCACTACATGGTTTTGGTAAATCTGAAGACAAAAATCATCAGAAAATCTGATAGTGTGTATGGGGCGTTACTCTTCGGGCCCCGGCTACTACTGGCTGGGGAGCAGAGGAAGATCACTCCACCAGGGAAGGCAAGGAGATAAGCAGGCAGGCGGCTGGCCAGGACTTGAGCCAAGGCAGAAGAACATGCGAGTGGAGCTTAATGGGCATGCGCCCGAAACTTAAGAAATTGTCCCTCTGTTCCGACCAGCACATGATCATCAGAAAGGGGCACAGATAATGGAAAAAAATAAACCCCCATAAGCTAGTAGGAGCGGCAGAGGAGGGGGGGTGCAATTCATATTTTTTTTCTTTTTATTCTGCACGGGCTGTCTTTTAAATTGCCCCAGCCCCTGTTCAAATCCAATCCAGGGACAAAATTGGGGACAGACTTGGTCCAGGGACAGTGTCCTCAATCCGGGGACTGTCCCCAGAAACCGGGGATGTCTGGTCACCCTACTCTGTGCAAAACGAGCTGCACAGTAGAGGTATGTATGATATGTTTGTTATTTAAAAAACAAAAACGAACCCTTACAATCACTTTAAAGCATTAAAAGTCCTAGGATGCTAGAAATTACCTATAATTTGCAGCTGTATAATCCTGGAGACTGAGAAGTGTCTGTTCTCATGAGCGAAGTCGAACTGACATTTATAATACCCGGCATCATCATGGTGTACATTCTTTATTAACGCATATGTTGCACCATCAAAATACTGAAATCTGGAGTTTTCATCCACCAGAGCTTCTCCATTCTAATCAAAAAGAAAAAATAGACATGTTGAGAAATAAGCGGATCTATTTTTATTGCCTGAAATGTACACAAAGAGTACCCATAAAATTAACCCTTGAGATGGCAACAGTAAAACACACTGTAATTGCTCAGGTCTTTTTTTCTTTTAGGCTGAGGTAGTTCGGTGACCTGAGAACTTTTTTTACTTACCTGTTATTAATAAAGGAGGGGTACTCCAAACACTTCCACCTAATTCTCCTGTCATTGTGGAAATAAGAAGTTTCCTAAAACTAGCAATCAACTTCAGACTTGCCTTGAAAGCTTTGTGCAAAGTGTGCAAAATGGATAGAAATAAAGATCCTTTTTTTAAAAAAAAACTAAGGCAGGCCATACATGGGTCGAATTTCGAAAGAATTTTCTTTCAAAAATCTTCTCTAAGAATTTTCATTCGAATTTCGCACCATTAGCGGGCTGCAACAACAACCGATTTTTGTGCGGCCATCGAATTTGAGTAATCGAGCATGTTGGAAATTTTTGGAAAAACAAACGATTTTCTAATCAATGATGGGAGAATCGTGCGAGAAATGTAATCGAAAAATAAATGTGCATGTGCAAGAAAAAGAAAATTCCCGGAAAAAAAAGAAGATTCCCAGCCACCAAAATTATTTTCTGTAGCAACAGGAGGTGAAATTGAAGGCTTGGTTGGTCGAATTTCGAAATCATTGGTGGCACCATCGGATCACAAAATGCACAAAATTTCTGGTTTTCAAAAGAAAATTCTTTCGAAATTCAACCATGTATGGCCAGCCTTAGGCCAGCTCCAAAAAAAAAAATAGCCTCCATTCAGCCTGTGTGTATGCCACTCTGTATACCGTTTGTCAGGCTGCTGTCGGACGTGCATGCTGAAAAACCAACAGCCGACCGACTCTCAATCAGCCAATGGCAGAGAACGCTGATCGGAGTGTTCTGGCGGGTGTACTGTCCCCGTCAAAACACAACAGCTCAGTAGGGGAGATCGCTATACAAACTTTGCATAGTTAGTACAGCGGAGCTGACAGTTTTTTTTCCGGATTGAATGAAACTTAATATTTACTTGTTTTCTCTTCTTGTCAGAGCAGAGGTTTCTGACGGATTGTCACGCTGTAAGGCAATTGTACATCCTGTCTGAACTCAGGACTGATACCATACACTAATAAAAGTGTCATATAACAAAAATGGTGTTGGAAACACATCAAATATAACTAAGCCCCCCCATTAATAAACAGTTTCATCCTCTTCCAGTAGCTCCTTAAAAGCCTTGAGCCAGGTCACGCTTCAGGGGCTCCTTACAGTCTGCCCTGCCACTAACATTTCTGCTCTGACAGGAAAAGCATACAAGTGAATAACAGAAAAGGCACCTATCTTTATTTGCCAGTTATGCCGCGTACACACAATCGTTTTTCTCGTTGGAAAAAGATATGATGGCTTTTCCGACGGGATTCCGCTCAAATTTGCCTTGCATACACATGGTCACGCAAAAGTTTGCTGAAATTACGACCTTCAAGAACGCGGTGGCGTACAACACTACGACGAGCCGAGAAAATGAAGTTCAATGCTTCCGAGCATGTACTGAATTGTTTCCGAGCATGCGTAGGGATTTTGCGAATCGGAATTGCCACAGACAATCGCATTTTCGGATAGGAACTTTTCTCGGCCGAAAAATTAAGAGCATGTTCTCAATCTTTTGCTGGCTGGAATTAGGCCAGCAAAAGAGTGATGGAGCATACACACGGTCGCATTTTCCGACGAGAAGCTCTCACCGGTCTTTTGCGGGCCGAAATTCCGATCGTGTGTACGCAGCATTTGAAGTATAGATTTAGATAATAAAAATTTCCATTCTTAATTGGTTCTCTATAAGTGCTAATTCTTAAATGCAGTAACCTAGAAAAAAACAAAACCCATTTTAAGATGGCCCGACTTCAGAAGACTGAATTCTGAACTATAGGTTACTGCACTTATGAAATAGAAGCTATTAAAAATAATTAACACTAATAATAATAATAATTAACATATTAAAAATAATAACACTCCTAAACCTTGTAGATAGCCTTCCCAGAAGAGTTGAAGCTGTTATACAGAGGGGACGAAAAGTATTCAGACCCCCTTAAATTTTTCACTCTTTGTTATATTGCAGCCAATGGCTAAAATCATTTAAGTTCATTATTGTCCTCATTAATGTACACACAGCACCCCATGTTGACAGAAAAACACAGAATTGTTGACATTTTTGCAGATTTATTAAAAAAAGAAAAACTGAAATATCACATGGTCCTAAGTATTCAGACCCTTTGCTCAGTATTTAGTAGAAGCACCCTTTTGATCTAATACATCCAGTCTTTTTGGGATAGATGCAACAATTTTTCACACCTGGCTTTGGGTATCCTCTGCCATTCCTCCTTGCAGATCCTCTCCAGTTCTGTCAGGTTGGATGGTAAACATTGGTGGACAGCCATTTTTAGGTCTCTCCAGAGATGCTCAATTGGGTTCAAGTCAGGGCTCTGGCTGGGCCATTCAAGAACAGTCACGGAGTTATTGTGAAGCCACTCCTTCATTATTTTAGCTGTGTGCTTAGGGTCATTGTCTTGTTGGAAGGTAAACCTTCGGCCCAGTCTGAGGTCCTGAGCACTCTGGAGAAGGTTTTTGTCCAGGATATCCCTGTACTTGGCCGCATTCATCTTTCCCTCGATTGCAACCAGTCGTCCTGTCCCTGCAGCTGAAAAACAGCACAGCACAGCATTATGCTGCCACCACCATGCTTCACTGTTGGGACTGTATTGGACAGGTGATGAGCAGTGCCTGGTTTTCTCCACACATACCGCTTAGAATTAAGGCCAAAAAGTTCTATCTTTGTCTCATCAGACCAGAGAATCTTATTTCTCACCATCTTGGAGTCCTTCAGGTGTTTTTTAGCAAACTCCATGCGGGCTTTCATGTGTCTTGCACTGAGGAGAGGCTTCCGTCGGGCCACTTTGCCATAAAGCCCTGGTGGAGGGCTGCAGTGATGGTTGACTTTCTACAACTTTCTCCCATCTCCCGACTGCATCTCTGGAGCTCAGCCACAGTGATCTTTGGGTTCTTCTTTACCTCTCTCACCAAGGCTCTTCTCCCCCGATAGCTCAGTTTGGCCGGATGGCCAGCTCTAGGAAGGGTTCTGGTCGTCCCAAACGTCTTCTATTTAAGGATTATGGAGGCCACTGTGCTCTTAGGAACCCTAAGTGTAGCAGAAATGTTTTTTAACCTTGGCCAGATCTGTGCCTTGCCACAATTCTGTCTCTGAACTCTTCAGGCAGTTCCTTTGACCTCATGATTCTCATTTGCTCTGACATGCACTGTGAGCTGTAAGGTCTTATATAGACAGGTGTGTGGTTTCCTAATCAAGTCCAATCAGTGTAATCAAACACAGCTGGACTCAAATGAAGGTGTAGAACCATCTCAATGATGATCAGAAGAAATGGACAGCACCTGAATTAAATATATGAGTGTCACAGCAAAGGGTCTGAATACTTAGGGCCATGTGATATTTCAGTTTTTCTTTTTTAATAACTCTGCAAAAATGTCAACAATTCTGCATTCTTCTGTCAATATGGGGTGCTGTGTATACAATAATGAGGAAAAGAGACGAACTTAAATGATTTTAGCAAATGGCTGCAATATAACAAAGAGTGGGTCTGAATACTTTCCGTCCCCACTGTAGCTTCAAAGGGTGTTGCCATTAAAGTTCATGTGCATGTAAAGGCAGGCGTCCCAATACTTTTGGTAATATAGTATGTGTGTGTGTGTATATATATATATATATATATATATATATATATATATATATATATATATACACATACACAGTTTCTCACAAAAGTGAGTACACCCCTCACATTTTTAAAAATATTTTATTATATCTTTTCATGTGACAACACTGAAGAAATGACACATTTACACTGTTATACAACCTGTACACTCTCTACAGTGTAGCAAAGTGTAATTTCTTCAGTGTTGTCACATGAAAAGATATAATAAAATATAATAAATAATAATAATAAAATATTGTGTGAGGAGTTTTCTGAGATACTGTATTATACATATATATATATATATATAAGGATTATAGAGTTCAAAAGGGATGGGATGAACAGATTGAGATCATTAACTGGAAATAAATGTATTCCATATTTATCCTTCTGTTCCAGGAAATCCATTGTTTGATATATGGAAGATCAGAGACCTGCCTGCTGCATGCCACTTTATCTTGGGGTCATCTATCAAATATTTCAACTTGAAATCTTGAGTTACAACATCCAGCAACACAAAAAATTCCATTATCTGTATATCTCACATTTTATTTTCAGCCTGTTCAGTGGTTCTCCTATCAGAGAATGCCCTTAGTTTGAGTCATGAAACCAAATGACCAAGATAAGAAAATTTATTTTCAAAAATGTACTTTATAAGTTTAGTCTAATGAGATTTGAAAAATAGGATTTTTATAACAGCTACCTGTAAAATCCTTTTCTTGGAGTACATCACAGGAAACAGAGCCTCAGTATCCACTGATGGGTTATATAGGCACTACTAGATAATGGACACTGGCAACCCTAGACAGGAAGTTTAGCCCTATATATAACCCCTCCCCTAACTGGGAGTACCTCAGTTTTGTAGCAAAGCAATACGTGTGTAATACAGATCACAATATAGGGAGTGGCGCTGTGTTAGGAGTGTGACTGGAATTTAACAAAAAGTTCAAGTGTATAAATTAAATTTAAAAAAATTTTTTTGGTATGATCCAGAAAATTATTTTACAGGAAATATTTTTTTAATTTTAGTGAAAACACCTTAATAAGTGAAAAAAAATGCTTCTATATGTGCAAAAATCGCAAATACTAAACAACACCATTAAATAACATAAATACATCTTCACATTAATAAATATAAAGTGATAAATGCCAAAGGCAGTGATTGTCAAACAATAGTGTATAAATGTGCAATAATCATACGCAGTAAAAATCATTGATAGTGTGTCAAAATCGCAGCTAAAAATCAGAAAACCATATGTTATTTAGTGCAAAAATGTTCATAACAATTGTGCAAAAAGTTCTTCTTAGGTGATAAAGTGCCGTGCTGTAACAACTGGTGGTCCCCCCAATATGGTTGCACTCACCGGAGCGCTCCACCCCTGCAGAGGTACGAGCGTATACTGTTGGTCCTGTCACTCCAGTACCATGGATGTCAGTTTCCTTCCACGCGTCCCAATTCCAAAAACAGCTGTACACACAGGGAGGAGGGGACTTCCTGTCCCTTGATGTATTAAAAGGTCCCCACTGGATATCCACTTAGGTATTAAAAGTAAAAAAGAAAGGTATCCACATAGCGTGATTCTGTTTAAAATGTATTCATTTATTTAGATAAAAAACAGTTCAGTCACAGTAGGCTGATATCACACTAGCGGTTTTAAAAACTCCAAGTGTTTCCTAATAAGAGAGGGAGCCAACAGTCTCCTATACTCTCCCTGTATTCCGGGGCCGCAGCGTCAGCGTGAACCACCACTTGCGTTCCACCGGTCGAATATCCGGAACCACGATCCGCGGAAATGACGTTGTGCGTGCCAAGATAGTCCCGCCTTACGCGTTTCGTCACACGGACGTCATCGCAGCGCCTCCGATGACATCCGTGTGACGAAACACATAAGGTGGGACTATCTTGGCACGCACAACGTCATTTCCGCGGATCGTGGTTCCGGATATTCGACCGGTGGAACGCAAGCGGCGGTTCGCGCTGACGCTGCGGCCCCGGAATACAGGGAGAGTATAGGAGACTGTGGGCTCCCTCTCTTATTCGGAAACACTTGGAGTTTTTAAAACCGCTAGTGTGATATCAGCCTACTGTGACTGAACTGTTTTTTATCTAAATAAATGAATACATTTTAAACAGAATCACGCTATGTGGATACCTTTCTTTTTTACTTTTAATACCTAAGTGGATATCCAGTGGGGACCTTTTAATACATCAAGGGACAGGAAGTCCCCACCTCCCTGTGTGTACAGCTGTTTTTGGAATTGGGGCGCGTGGAAGGAAACTGACATCCATGGGACTGGAGTGACAGGACCAACCGTATACGCTCGTACCCCTGCAGGGGTGGAGCGCTCCGGTGAGTGCAACCACATTGGGGGGACCACCAGTTGTTACAGCACGGCACTTTATCACCTAAGAAGAACTTTTTGCATAATTGTTATGAACATTTTTGCACTAAATAACATATGGTTTTCTGATTTTTAGCTGCGATTTTGACACACTATTAATGATTTTTACTGCGTATGATTATTGCACATTTATACACTATTGTTTGACAATCACTGCCTTTTGGCATTTATCACTTTATATTTATTAATGTGCAGATGTATTTATGTTATTTAATGGTGTTGTTTAGTATTTGCAATTTTTGCACACATAGAAGCATTTTTTTCACTTATTAAGGTGTTTTCACTAAAATTAAAAAAAAATTTCCTGTAAAATAATTTTCTGGATCATACCAAAAAAATTTTTTTAATTTAATTTATACACTTGAACTTTTTGTTAAATTCCAGTCACACTCCTAACACAGCGCCACTCCCTATATTGTGATCTGTATTACACACGTATTGCTTTGCTACAAAACTGAGGTACTCCCAGTTAGGGGAGGGGTTATATATAGGGCTAAACTGTATTTTTTGGGGGATCACATAGGTGTCCCCTTCCTATTTAGGGGGGCTGCAGTTGTTAGTTAGTCTATAAGCGCGGATCCGTTGATATATTTATAATACGTGTGTAATACATATCCCCCAAAAAAGAGGGGCGGGAGCTCTGTGTCCTGTGATGTACTCCAAGAAAAGGATTTTACATCTAAGCTGTTATAAAAATCCTATTTTCTTTATCGTACATCACAGGACACAGAGCCTCAGCATTTACTGATGGGATATCCCAGAGCAATGCCACCTGAGGGGAGGGGACACAAAGTAGAGAGCAATCAGACCTGAGGACCCTGTACTGCGGACTGCAGTACACTACGCCCAAAAGCGATATCCTCATGCCTTTTCACATCCACCTGATAGAATCTGGTGAATGTATGGACTGAAGACCAAGTTGCGGCCTTACAGATCTGAGCCATAGAGGCCTGGTGATGCACTGCCCAAGAAACATTAACAGCCCTGGTGGAGTGCGCTTTGATTTGAAAAGGTGGAACTTTCCCCTTTAAACCATAAGCTTGAGAGACTACCTGCTGAATCCATTTAGAAATGGTGGATTTTGCCTATCTTAGGACCTTCAGGCAACACGAACAAAACATCCGTTTTGCGAACCTGAGCGGTCGCTTCCAAATAGCCTTTGACCGATCTCACTATATCCAGAGAATGTAGCGACTTTTCTTCCTTAGAACAGGGATCTGGGAAGAATGAAGGCAGAACAATATCTTGGTTTAGGTGAAAATTTGAAACTACCTTCAGAAGAAAACTAGTACGAAGACGTAACACTACTCTATCCTTATGAACGATTAAATATGGCTCTTTACAAGAAAGAGACGCCAATTCTGATACCCTTCTTGCAGAAGAAATGGCTACTAGAAAAACTAGCTTCCTTGTCAAAAGGACCAAAGGAATATGTCGTATCGGCTCTGTAAAGCTGAAAGAACTAAATTCAATTCCCAGGAGTTCAGGGGGGCTCTAACCGGAGGATTAAGCCGCTGTACCCCCTGTATAAAGCTTCGGACCAAAGAATGTGAAGCAAGCAGACGTTGAAACAATACAGACAATGCCGAGACCTGGCCCTTGATAGTACTCAAGGCCAATTTCATCTCTAACCCCATTTGCACAAAGGCAAGGATTCTCCCTATAACATACTTCCTGGGATGCAAACCCCTGGATTCACACCAGGAGACATAAGCCTTCCAGATTCTATAATAAATGACTCTAGAAGCTGGCTTCTTTGCATTATTCAAGGTAGAAGTTACTGGGCCTGAAAGCCCACGACTCTTCAGAATGTGGGCTTCAATAGCCAAACTGTTAAATTTAGCGTTTGTAAAGTAGGATGGAACACTGGTCCCTATGATAGCAGGTCTGGCCGTAGTGGTAGGGTCCATGGGGACCCTACCGCCATCTTTACTATTTCTGCATACCAAGATCTTCTGGGCCACGCTGGGGCCACTAGAAGCACCGACTTCTTTTCTTGCTTGATCCTGCAAAGAAGCTGTGGTAGCAGCAGAATAGGAGGAAATACATAAATCAGTGAGAACTGACGCCATAGAGTCACTAACGCATCCATCCCACATGCAAAAGGATCCCTTGTCCTTGACTCAAAGTTGTCGATCTTTTTGTTGAACCTGGACGCAAACAGATCTACATTCGGGTTCCCCCATCTTTGACATATGGCCAGGAAGATGTCGGGGTGAAGAGACCAATCCCCTGGGAACAACTGCTGGCGACTTAAGTAGTCCGCCTGCCAATTCTCTACCCCTGGAATGAAGATTGCCGATATGCATGGCACATGTTTTTCTGCCCAGAATAGGATCTGGTTTACCTCTTTCTGGGCTGCACGACTCCTGGTGCCCCCTTGGTGATTGATATAAGCCACTGCTGTGGCATTGTCGGATTGGACCCTGACAGAACAACCCTGCAACCTGAAAGTCCAGGTTTTTAGAGCCAGGTACGCCGCACGAATCTCCAGAATATTGATGGGTAAAGTCTTCTCGATCCTGGACCATTTTCCTTGGGCAGTCGCCTCTTCCAGAATGGCTCCCCAACCCGAAAGGCTGGCATCTGTTGTTACCACCTTCCAGGTGACTGGCAGAAAAGATTTCCCTTTCCGCAGATTCTCGGGTACCACCTACCAACTGAGACTTTGGCGCACTATTGAAGATAAGTGCATTGGAAAATCCAGTGCCTGGACCTTCTTGTTCCAGGCAGAAAGGATACGGTTTTGCAACAGTCTTGAATGAAACTGGGCATAGGGAACCGCTTTGAACGAAGCCACCATCTTTCCCAACAATCTCATACAAGGGCGAATAGAAGGACTCTTCTTTGCCCTGACTAGCTGAACCAGCACCTTTATTGCACTGATTTTTGCCTGGGGTAAAAACACCCTTTTTTGGGTTGTATCTATGATAAGACCCAAGTACTCTAGTCTTCTTACTGGTTTGAAAGAAGACTTCTCTAGGTTGAGAACCCAACCTAGATATTCCAGGTAGTTGACTGTGGTTACCAAGCCTTGGTCTAAACGGGCTACCGACCGGTCTATTAAGAGCAGGTCGTCCAGGTACGCTACAAGCGTTATACCCTGGGCCCTTAATCTGGCCAGAGAAGGAGCCAGGATCTTCGTAAACACCCGAGGTGCAGTAGCTAGACCGAAAGGCAAAGCTACAAACTGGAAATGCCGATTTTCCACTTCGAAACGCAGATATTTCTGGTGAGCAGGGAAAATAGGTACATGCAGGTAAGCATCTTTGATGTCGGCTGATGCCAGAAGTTCTCCTCCTTGTAGGATGGAGACTACAGATCGGATTGATTCCATGCGAAAAGATCAAATCTTTAGAAACCGATTTAGATCCTTGAGATCCAGGATAGGTCTGACATCTCCATTTGGCTTTGGCACCGTAAATAGGTTTGAATAAAAGCCCAACCCCTGCTCTTGCATGGGAACTGCCATGATTACTTTTAGCGACAGAAGTTGATCCAACGCTTGGAAGAGAGACTTCTTTTTCTCTGGGTCTTTGGGGAAATTTGATCTGAGGAAACGAGGAGATGGGATTTCTGTGAACTCTAGTTTGTAACCTAGAGTTATTGTGGAGATCACCCATCTGTCCTGAAATTCCTCCTGCCAGGCCCATGAGAACTGTAGCAGTCTTCCCCCCCACTCGAACAAGCGGGGGCGCCCAATCATAAAGAGGCTTTAGCTTTCTGTTTTGTAGGTTTCCTTCCCCAGGATTTCTTTTGTCCTTGAGTTTGACTCTGAGTTTTACCTCCTGAACCTGATGGTGGAGGCCGTCACGACTGCTGGTGCCCCAGGCGCTGGAGAAAGAGTCCTTTTAAATGAAGGACGTTTACTCCGTTTCTTAACTGACAAAAGGGTACTTTTCCCACTTGATATCTTTTGTATATATTTGTCCAAGTCATCCCCAAACAGCCTTTCACCGCGAAAGGGGAACCCCGCCAGGAGCTTTTGCAAGGATTTCGGCTGACCACTTTTTCAGCCACAAGATTCTACGCATATTTACCAGCCAAAGCGTAAGATGAGAGGTCTGAAGGATAGAATCTCTGATTGCTTCAACCGCAAAACACAAGGCTGCTGGCACCTCGGCTAATTCTTGGGCCTGCTGTTCAGGGAAAACCCTGAGCACCGGTTTCAAGTGGTCTTTTAAGGACTGGCATACACCAATTGCCGCTATTGCAGGTTGAGCTACCGAACCTGCCAAGGCAAAAATGTTTTTCAACAGGAATTCCATCTTTTTATCAGATGGATCCCTAAGCATTTGAGCATTGTCAACTGGACAAGTCAAATTTTTATTCACAGAGGAGATAGCGGCGTCAATTGCCGGTATACCCCACATCTTTGTGAACTTTTCCTCCATAGGATAAAGAGTAGAAAACTTTTTCGGAGGGAAAAAATGTTTATCTGGGTGATCCCACTCAGAATAAATAAGCTTTTCCAGCAGGGAATGAACAGGAAAAGTATGTGCAGCTTGAGGAGGTTTAAGTGAACCCAAACTAGATGTTGGTTTCTCAAGCGGCTCAGACACGGGCAACATAAATGTGGAGCGGACCTTTTCAGTAAGAGATTGCACCAGCAATTTCTCAGCCTGTGAAGCCGGAGAGGGACCTTCCTCACTAGATCCCCCGGAAAAGGAGTCATCCTCATTCCTTTCTCCAGAGGGGGAATCATCTCCTCTTTCCCAGAGTTCCTCTGTTTGAGGGTCCTGGGTAGAAGGGGATCTAATACGCTTTCTTCCCCCTAGTGAAGATGTAATCACGGCCATTAATCTTTCCTCTAATCCACTTATGGTTGAGGAAAAAACCTCCTGAGTGATGAATACAGGGGCTGAAGTGCCAGCAGCAGATGTAGCCCCTGACCCCGATGGCTCATCCTGACCAGCCTCCCTAGGTTCTTCAGGAGGAGATGGTGCTGCAGAGGGGGGGTCCTCAGAGCCTGAGGGAGATCCCCTAGAGCCCCTATTTCTCGGGGTACCCGTACCTCTTCTGCCCACAGTACCAAGCACAAATGCCGAGGTACAACCAGAAATGCACGTACTGCTGAGCAATATAGTACAGCAACTACTGCTGCTATAAAAAGGCCCAGTCTGGTGCTAAGTAAATGCTGCCTGGGGATGCCTGTGTCAGCCACACTTACATGCCCTCCATGCGCTCTGTGTCCCTCCTGAAACTGTGCACCTGTAAAAGAGTGCATCTTATAGCCTCAATTAGCCCTCGTTGTGAGCATCAACCCACGCCAGACGTCGCGCTGACGCTCCGCCCCCTTTTTCTAAGCCCCTATACCGCCCCTCCCCTTGCCCTCTTTTGAACAAGCCCTGATTTCCCGTGCGAACCGAGGGTTTCGATCCTGATCGGATCACCATGGAGGGGGGCTGGGGAGGAGGAGAGCGGAGGGTAGGTGGATGAGAAACCACCGTAATGCCGCAGCAGTGATGGCGGAGGCGGGAGGTGGAGCGGGTACTGCTGACTGCCCTAGATTAAAAGGAGCTGTGGGGAGACATTCTCAGAGAGAAAAAAGCCCCCCATCCCACATCCTACTTTTAGCCTGGGCTTGGAGGAGCGTACAGCATGATCACAGAGATGAGAAAAGACAAGCATGGAAGGTACGTGCTCTTGACAGCCCCCGGTGTTGACTTTAGGCATAGCAACATTACTTAAAGGAGAAAAGACCATAAGAAACTAGAAAAATTCCTTAGGAATCTCCCTTACCTTATCCAGCTGCAGGGTTCTGTGTAACAGACCCAATCTTCACCTCTCACGTTGGGCTCCGTTTGAAAAAACCTTCAGGGACTAGGGCCTCTTTTTTGAAAAGGAGGATCCTAGCTCTGGGTCTGTAAAGCACCCCGCCAGGAATATGGCTGAAAAAAACAAATACTGGATACTGGGGTCCAGCTTTCTAGGAAGAGAAGCATTACAGACAGAACCTCGTTTCTTCGGACACGAGGCCTGGGTACCATTCAATTCGGCCTACAAAAAGCACTTTGAATGGATCTGGTTGCATGGCTTGCCCCAGTAAAGAATATTCCAGCGGAGCTCAGCACAGCACATCTTTACTCGTGACCAACACCTTAGACACTGGCGAAAAAACTGAGGTACTCCCAGTTAGGGGAGGGGTTATATAGGGGGCTAAACTTCCTGGCTAGGGTGTGCCAGTGTCCATCACCTAGTGGTGCTTATATAACCCATCAGTGAATACTGAGGCTCTGTGTCCTGTGATGTACGATAAAGAAATAACAGCCATGTGTCTGCAAATAAAGTGCCCTGGGCTTGAGTAAAGCTTTATGAGTTGAACCTAAAGTGTAGAGATGACCATGATGACTACGGGGCCAATATATTGTTCTTTTGTATAATCAATATATTTGACCATTTCTTGCTGCAAGCCTGGCTTTTTGCTGCATAGAAAGATCTGTCACCATACTTGGGCTAGCCCATTTAGAAGGTTACAGGAGCCATTAACAACCAGGGAAAGGAGCATGCATGCTTTTGATTTGTGGCTTAAAAAGTGTTGGCAGTAGACATAGGCAGGCAACAAGCAACATGAAAGCCAGCAATAACAGCCCTGTACTTTTCTAATGATAGGATCACTTTAAGAAATATGGAAGAGAGTTTCTCACACACTGTTCAACAACTATTGGCCCAGATACCCGAGAAACATCATTAGGGTTAAAAAAAAAGTTCAAAGAAATTGTATGGCTTAATTTCAGCAGCCTAGTTGGAAAAAAAAAAACATTTAAGTAGCTTTTTCCCCCCTACCATATGAAAAAGTTATTCCAATACTAAACTTTCTGTGTGAGAAATAGGGTGCCCCACAAGCTTTCATTTTAAATTGTGCTCCATCCACTAAAAATACATGAATGACTTTTAGAAGTCTGTTCATATTTATATTATTGCTGTGTTATTGGTGCCTTGAAAAAGTATTCATACCCCTTTACATTTTCCACATTTACAATCAAAAACGTAAATGTATTTTTGTTGGGATTTTATGTGATAGACCAACACAAAGTGGCACATTATTGTGAAGTGGAAGGAAAATCATAAATGGTTTTCAACATTTTTTACAAATAAATATCTGAAAAGTGTGGCGTGCATTTGTATTTAGCCCCCTGATTCCCTACTCTGATACCCCTAACTAAAATCTAGTGGAAGCAATGCCTTCAAAAGTCACCTAATTAGTAAATTGAGTCCACCTGTTTGTATTTTAATGTCAGTATAAATACAGCTGTGAAGCCCTCAGAGGTTTGTTAGAGAACCTCTGTGAACAAACAGCATCATGAAGGCCAAGGAACACACAAGACAGGTCATGGATAAAATTGTGGAGAAGTTAAAAGCAGGGTTAGGTTTTAAAAAAAATATCCCAAGCTTTCAACATCTCACGGAGCACTGTTCAAATCCATCACCTGAAAATGAAAAGAGTATGGCACAACTGCAAACCTACCAAGACATGGCCGTCCACCTAAACTGAGAGACCGGGCAAGGAGAGCATTAATCAGAGAAGCAGCCAAGAGGCCCATGGTAACTCTGGAGGAGCTGCAGAGATCCACAGCTCAGGTGGGAGAATCTGTCCACAGGACAACCATTAGTTGTGCACTCCACAAATCTGGCCTTTCTGGAAGAGTGGCAAGAAGAAAGCCATTGTTGAAAGAAAGCAATAAGAAGTCCCATTTGCAGTTTGCGAGAAGCCATGTGGGGAACACAGCAAACATGTGGAAGAAGGTGCTCTGCTCAGATGAGACCAAAATTGAACTTTTTGGCCTAAAAGCAAAACACTATGTTTGGCGGAAAACTAACACTGCACATCACACTGAACACACCAGCCCTACCATGAAACATGGTGGTGGCAGCATGTTGTGGGAATGCTTTTCTTTAGCAGGGATAGGGAAACTGGTCAGAGTTGATGGGAAGATGGATGGAGCCAAATACAGGGCAATCTTAGAAGAAAACCTTTTAGAGTCACAAAAGGCTTAAGACTGGGGCAGGGGTTCACGTTCCAGCAGGACAGCGACCTAAACATACAGCCAGAGCCGCAATGGAATGGTTTTGATCAAAGCATATTCATGCATTAGAATGGCCCAGTCAAAGTCCACACCTAAATCCAATTGAGAATCTGTGGCAAGACTTGAACATTGCTGTTCACAGACGCTCTCCATCCAATCTGACAGAGTTTGAGCTATTTTACAAAGAAGAATGGGCAAAAATTTCACTCTCTAAATGTGCAGAGCTGATAGAGACAAATGCATGCCACACTTTTCACATATTTATTTGTAAAAAATTTTGAAAACCATTATTCATTTTCCTTTCACTTCAACATTATGTGCCACTTTGTGTTGGTCTATCACATAAAATCCCAATAAAATACATTTACGTTTTTGCTTATAGCATGACAGAATATGGAAATTTCAAGGGGTATGAATACTTTTTCAAGGCACTGTACTTATTATAACATACATTTTTGATTGTCTTAATTTGCATAATATAGCTTGAGAAAGGGACTATCTAAAGATAATAAGAATGTGCTGTTCACTTTATTATATTAGAAATATAGTAGTTAAACAAAAGAGGAATAGGAGGTCTCATTTACAATAATAGATTAGGCAAATGGGGCTTTCGTTTAAAAGAAAATGCATTCAAGCTGATCAAATTATATAGTATCAATACAGTTGTGTGAAAAAGTATTTGCCCCTTCCTGATTTTTTCATTTATTAAGGGGGAAAATTCTGTTCAAACCTGCCTGGCCCTATGTGAAAAAGTACTTGCCCCCTCCCATGCTGAATCATGAATGAACTGTGATTAACTACAACTTTTTGGAAAGCGGAGTTAAATTTCACATGCCACACCCAGGCCTGTTTACTGCCAGACCTGTTGAATTAGGAAAACACATAAATAGTAGCTGTCTGACAAAGTAAAACAGCTAACAGATCACAAACAGCCACACATCATGCTACAATCTAAAAAAATTCAAGAACAGATTAGAAACAAAGTAATGTGCATGTATCAGTCTAGCAAGCCATTTCTAAGGCTTTGAAACTCCAGTGAACCACGGGGAGAGCCATTATCCACAAATAAAGAACTGCAGGCCTCACTTGGCTTAGGGAAGATCAGTGTTCATGATTCAACAATAAAGAGACTGGGCAAAAATGGCATCCATGGGAGAGTTCCAAGGCCAAAGCCACTGCTGACCAAAAAGAACACAACATCTTGATTATCCCCAAGACTTGTAGGCAAATATACTGTGGACTGATGAGACAAAAATTATTTTTTTTGGAAGGTGTGCGTCCCGTTACATCTGACATAAAACGAATACAGCTTTTCACAACAAGAACATCATACCAACATTCAGACATGGTGGTGGTCTGGGGCTGCTTTGCAGCTTCAGGACCTGGACAACTTACCATAACTGATGGAACCATGAATTCTGAGCTCTACCAGAAAATCCTAAAGGAGAATGTCCGGCCATCAGTTCGTGACCTCACGCTCAAGGGCCACTTTCCAACTCACAACCTGATCATTGGACAAAAAAGGAGCAGTGATACACTGAGAAAGTCATCAACTCTGCTCATTTAGTCTCGGTTCACACATATGCGATGCGGGAACCAGAGTGATTCCTGTGCGGGTTCCCGCATTGCATGTCACTCGCAGGCAATTCACATTGCCCTCTGCGAACTTCTGTGGGTGTCAATAGAAAGTTAAGTTAATGACACCCCCAGATCGGTTTGCAGATTGCAGTGCCAACTGTCAAATGGTACAGGAATCGAATCGCATGGGTGTGCACACCCATGTGATCTGATTCCAGTGCGGACCATGCAGTTTGTATGGCTGAATTTGCATCGCACAGACATTGCATGTGATCTGCACAACAATGCAGTGTGAATCAAACACGATGTCTGTGTTCACACAAGTGTGAACCCAGCCTTAGTCCTTTCCTTTTGCCAGAATGTTCACGAGCAGGACTAGCAGCAGAGCCTGACTATCACATAATGCTGATCTTCCTCTCAGTCTTAATGCTGCTGCAAAAGGATAAGATCAAGAAAAAAGTCAGTTACTTAAAGGGTTAGAGGTCTGGGGATTCTTGATTCGCTCTTCTCCCTCTACTTTCTGCAGCATCCAGGAAGGGTCAGAGGGATTCTAATTGGTCAGTGCTGGTACAGATCATTGCTCGGATTGTCCCAGAAGTGCTAAAAAGGGATAAGTCTGTGCACTGACAGCTCATCACTGTAGGTACATTGAGGACAAGGGAAAATCATATTATTTCACCTTTTATTTTATTTTTTCTGAAAGAATGAGCTTACACTTTAAAGCATCTCTTTTTTTTAAATTAATTTTTGTATTTGTTGATCCTGCCAGTAACACCCTTCCTATTCTAGGGGATAATGCTCACTTACCATACACTATCTATGCTGCTTTTCTGGTTTGGATTAAAAACATTCACCCCTCGTGACGTAGTTAACAGAAGATAGCTGGGAACATTGTTTTAGAGTTCAGTTCAGCACACTGGATTCTGACAGGACCAATGGGTATGTTTCTGTACTTGCAGAAAATGTGCATAGCTTGAAAAAGTAAACTAAAGTAGTCATTGGATCCTAGGAATTGTAAACTGCAATCTATTACATTTTTGTTCTTCATATTGAATATACTTTAAGTTGGTTGCATAGGGAAATATATTTGAATATTTTTAGTGCTTATTCTGATTCAAGTAACTGTCAGATAATAGGTACATTGCTCTGGCAGAATGAAAAAGGGGGGTAGACTTGGGCCTCATCCAACAAAATACAGACAAAAATAATAGGAAAATACCAGAGAAAAAACCCTACATGTCTCCTTTCTGTGGCCGATATAGTCCGTCATTGTAGGATACTGGGGTTTTTTCTCCAGTATTTTCCTATTATTTTCGTCTACATTAATTTGACAGTACCAGCACTGAGATACTGAACATGCCTTCCTCAGTGCCCTCTATTCCATACCACTGTGTGTGCAGAGTCTGATGTGGAGCTGAAAGACTAGTCCCCCATCAGGTCCACTGTATTTTTGATTTTTGACAGTAAACAGCAGTTAGCAGTTGGTGGATCAATAATCACTATTTAACCCCATGTATTATTTTCTCAGTTCCCCATCAGGCGCCATCCACCTAGTAACAAGTAAGTTCCCAAATACTTGGATACTGACATCACCTATATCTCCAGCCCCTTTATTTACACTTGGATTTGCTCAGACAGTGTGAATTCAGGGACAGGCACCCGCATGCAACCACTCCCACAAGGATGTCAAATTGGGAGCAGTAACTGTGTCCATGCAGTCGCTGCTTCCAACTCAACATTTATAGGGCTGTCTGTATGCGGATTCACGGAGCACCTGCGTACAACTGAGTACGCCTGATTGAATGTGGCCTAAGAATCTGTCACTGTCAGAATTAGGCGCAGGTCGTTTTTAAGGATACTACTACCAGAAAATTGTCATTACGACTTGACTGTACTATTGACTGTATTGGTGATGTATTTATTTTACATAATAATGGCTGTAATGATGATAAGCCGGCAATTTCTTTGTAACATTTGCAAAATAGTTATTAAGTGATTATTTACTGTGAAATGTCATACCTTATACCACTTCAGCTTCATATTGCCAGAATTACTTTCATAGTCCCCTATATCTGGGCAACTCATCTGAAAGTTGAACTTCTCAAAAGCAATTTGTTCATATTTAATATCAGACAAAGATAAATCCTCATCGCTCACAACTGTCAGGGACATTGATATCTCAAGACAGAAAGATGAATTTCTTAAAAAAAAAAAAAAAACACCATTATATCAAACTGCATATGGTTACAACAGAAACAGCTTGCTACCATTAATTTAATACATTGTTTTAAGTTCCTGATTGACAATAATTGATAAACTGTATTCTGCTAAACTATTAATTGAGAGACACAAAAATACAGCTATATTGGTTACATATTCGTACGAGACTTATGTAAATAAGAAAAGAAACAAAAATATAGAAGAGTGACGGCAGAAAAAAAGACCAGGTGGCCTATTGAATCTGCCCAATTTTTTGTAATTTATACATGTTTTTGTTTTTGTCTTTTTTTCTTGTTAACTTTTTTGTCTGAGTACAGTTCTATATTTGTCCCAAGCATGTTTCAATTTACTTACTGTTGACTAACTACCCCTGCTGGAAGTCTATTCTAAGCGTCAAATACCTTTTCAGTAAAATAATACTTTCTAAGATTAGTTTTGAACTTTACTCCTGCTTGCTTGAAGTCATGTTCCATGTTCTTGATCTTAGCTTCATGTTGAAAATATTGCCCTCCTGAACCTTATTCACCTACTTGATGTATTTAAAGTAGAAGTTCATCCTAACACTAAAATCTATAAATAAACAGGCATATGCAATCTAAGACTAACCCTTTAAAGAGGAAATCGCTATACATATCTTTTTTTAAAGCCGCTTCGGTGCGGTCCCCAGCGGCGGCAGCTCTGTGCAGGAGACAGCCAACAATTGTTGTGAAATGCCAGGGAAGTGACGCCACACATAGACTTACTATGGGCCTTCCGTTGTCAGTTGCCTCCACAGCAAAGCCGCTGCTGACAGCTCAGCGTGGGACCATAGAGGTTTCAGAAAATGTATGTATAGCAATTTCTTCTTTACAGGGCTAGATAGGTTAGTCTTAGATTGTGGATGCCTGTAGATTTAGAGATTTTAGTGTTAGGATGAACTTCTACTTTAATCGCATCACTTCATGTGCAGGCATCATCCCGATATCAAAATTTACAGACAGTGATAACACCATAACAACCCCCCCCCCCCAATCGCCGCAATCTCCCATCTGATCAGGGAGCCTGGGACCACTGGAACTGGCAGCATCGGCTGCACCACATACAGTAGAGATAGTGGAACCAATGTTGTTCCTCCTTCTCTGTGATTTCACAAACCGGAAGTGACAAGGCCAGGGAAGCACCCGGTCAGACTGATCAGCTGCACTGGAGGCCAGAGCAGAGATCTGTGGTCTAATAGACCTCGGATCTCTCCATAAAGAGGACCGTTCACAGCCCTTGCTATCACAAGAGATGTAGTTCATCTCTTGTAATAGCAATAAAGTTGATTAAAAAAATAAAATAAAGGGACAGTGTAAAAAAAAGTTTTAAATAAAATAAATAATAATAACATGACTGATGACTCTCTACCTCCTCCATGTGACAGCCCTGGACACAATCATACACTCCTCCAGACCTCCAATTACTAGGTGATAGGGAATTTAGCTTTAGTCAGGCTATAGGCCTGGTAGCCTTGATTTGTTTTCCTTCGGGTCCTCTAACATTGTAGAATGTGTGAAAAGAGTAGAAAAGGCTTTCCGTTATCTTGTACTTAGTGAGTTTAGTATGAATTACAGCAGCTTGTTAAAGCTGGCCACAGACGGGTAGAATTTCGAATGCAATTTCTTGGGAAAAGTAGGTTTTAGTAAAGTTTGTTTAGTTTTCTAATCATTAGTGGGTCAATCCATCATTCGTTTTGAACCGCAGTGATGAGAAAATTTAAAGGAGCAGGTTGGAAATTTTTTCTTGAACAAACTAATTTCTAATCGTGTATGTGGTTTTCATTTGATAAAGTCCATTCATTCCTAAATCAAATGTTAAAGCAAATGAAATCTTTAAACGACAAAGGTTCTGCGAATTTTCGCGCAAATTTTCCTAAAACTTTTCCTAAGAATTTTAATTTGAAATTCTCTCCACCAATGGTCATCTTAGGGCTGTCTACTGGAAATTTACAGAGGCTTGGATGCTTAGAGGGTACACCAGAGGGTCCAAGCGGAGTTCAACTCAAAAGTGGAACTTCCGCTTATCCCTATCCTTCACCCCCAGTGCCACATTTGGCACCTTTCAGGGGGAGGGGGGAACAGGTACCTATTTTTGACAGGATCCATTCTCCACTTCCAGGAGAACGGGCCTGGAAGTTTGGTCCCCTTCTTCTTCCTTCGCCGTCAGACCAATTAGAAAGCACAGTGCGCTTTGCGCATGTGCAATAGGGAAACGGCTGTGAAGTCGAAAGGCTCCACTACCGGGTTCCCTTACCAGGAATGCTGGTGGCTGCCCCGACATCCAATCTGAAGATCGGCTTGGGGTGCCGACATTGCGGGCTCCCTGGACAGGTAAGTGTCCATATATCAAAAGTCAGCAGTATTTGTAGCTGCTGATGTTTAATTTTTGGTTGGGGGAGCTGGACCTCCTCTTTAGGACCTCCTCTTTAAGCAGGATATGTCAAATGCTAATCAGCTTCTTTGCATTCACAATCAAAATGGTATAAATCTATCTTGGAAGTGTAAACAAGTAGCAATGTGCCGTGTGTACAAACATTCAATAAGCTCAGATTATATAGATTGCAATACGCAGATTTCCATTCAACGCCCCCAGGTATTTAAATGTTAAATGCTCTGGAACAAAATATGAGAGGTTAAAATAATAGAGCATACCTGACAATACAAGTGTACATGCCAGTGTCCTCTGTTACAGCTGGCAGAAACCACAAGGCATATTGGTTTGTATGAATTCTAGATTCATCTTCCGTAATTATATCCTCAGAACCATTTTTATTCCAGGCAAGCTGAAACGGTTGCTGATAAGTTTCAGAAACGTCCATCTGAAAATACTGAAAAACTGGACATTTGATAATTGCTGGCTCCTTATTCAGAACAAAGTAACCAACAGAATGTGTGATCTGCATCTGACATTTTTCTACAAAAACAAGAAAAAGAAAAAGTTGGGCATTATTCTTTTTTATCAGATACAAAGAAATCAAATATGCAGTTTGTCAGTCGAAAAAATCAAAACAAACATCCAAAACTATCATCCATTAACGATGTGGCATTGTTTTCACTGCTATAAACGAATAGAATTTTTGAAAAAGATAGTTTCTACAAACAATTGAACATTACTGCGTGTGTCCTATGTGATTGAAGCTTATAACTACAGTCAAAACTTTCATATTTCTTAAACCGCTAGCAGTGATCACTGTGCCGTCCCCGCCAAGAGAACAAAATGGCTCCGCGGGAGGGATTCCTCCATCAACAATGACTGTGTTGCTGCAGGAAAGAAAATTGCTCTGTCTCTGGCTGGCTTTAGTTTAGAACAGTGTGGAGAAGACATATAACTTCTGTCAGATTTTTACTGCAAACACAAGAACAAAGCACTGAATTCAGATTTTCTAAGGGTCACTGAAATTGTCATTGGGCACACTGGCTTCATTTTGACAGCACTCCACAAAATGGGGACACTCCTTAGAAACATGGAAGGACCCAGAGTTGAGAGTCCACATACAGTCCATTGAGAGCACAAAACAAATGTCCAAGAGTCCAGGGTTTTTAATGATAAAATGATTCAAATCAGAAAAAGGTCAACACACTTCAGGGGCCAAACACACTTTCTCTTCATCAGGGCTTGGGAATTGCCTTTGTAGCATTCACTAAAAGTGGCTTAACTTGCCTTCCTGAAATCTCTAACAAGCAGTAAGTCCATTCAATGACTGAAATTCCTAAGCCCTGATGATCGGAGAGAGTGTGTTTACCCACTGAAATGCATTGGCTTTTTTCTGCTATGAATCGATTTTATCATTAAAAACCTTGGGCTCTTGAATGTTTTTTGTGGCGTTCTCATTGGATTGTATGTAGGTTTTAATAGCAGTCTGCATTGCCATTGAGGAGATTAAGGCAGACCATAGACAGAGCGTTTTTGTTTCCTGCAACCATGGGTTGCAGAAAATAAAGTCGCTCGATTGCCCCATCAACACAGACAGTGTTGATAGTGGAATCCCTCCAGCAGAGCCATTGTGTTCTCCCAGCGGGGGGCGGGGGAAGCCATCCCCGCCAGAAGAACACAGTGATTATTGCTAGTGGCTATAACAGCCGCTAGCAATAATCGCATGTAAAACTCAGCAGGCTGGTTGTACCCAAGATGACGAATCGATCAACTTGAGTACATTCAGCCTGCCCATACATGGTTTGAATTTCAGCCAGTTCCTGCTGAACTGACCAAGATTCGAACCATCTATGGTCAACTTTAGGTTGCTTTTACACTGAGGAGTTTTTCAAGCGGTTTTGCGTTAAAAGAAAGCGCCTGAAAAGCTTAAGAAAAATGCATTCCTTTGTGTTCACACTGAGGCGTGGGCTTCCGTTGCGGTTAAAAAAAAAATCTGCTTGCAGCATGTTTGGAGCATGTTGGTGGATTTAAAAAAAATGCACCAAAAATGCACCTTCCCATTGAAAGCACTAAAAAACGTGGTAAGACAATTCGTTTTTGGCACGGTTTTTGAGTCACCTGTCCTTTAAAAACTACAAACGCAGTGAAATTGCAGCAAAATTGGGGCAAAAACACAAGAAATTTTGCTCGTGTGTATGGGGCATTACTCTCAAATCTTGTCTGGACAGCAGGTGATAGGAAATCTCTCTAGTAGGGATATGGACTGACACAAATATCTTTTTTTTTTGTTTTAGGCCCTTTCACACTGCTGTCCGATCAGGTTCACTTGTCTGTTTTTATCAGGCGGACCTGATCGGACGCTCTATTTACACAATGGAGCGACGGATGTCATCGGTGACATGGCCCCCGACATCTGGCGCTACGCGATCCAGCAAATCCAGATGGATGGAAACCCTCTTTTCCATCCACACTATGGAGCGACGGATGTCATAGGTGACATGGCCGCTGACATCCGGCGCTATCCGATCTGCCAAATCCAGACGGATGGAAACCCTACGTCTGGTGGATCGGATGGAATCACATGAAAATGGACAGGCGGATCCGTTTTCATCTGATCTCCCCACAGAGGAGAGCGGGGCTCTGACAGGCTTGTCTCTGCACAGTGAGCGGAGATGGACCTGTCATCTGCCTGCTCAGAAGAGATCAACGGATCAAAACAGACATGCCCTGTGTGAAAGGGGCCTTATAGTAAAACAGGGAACGGTTACATCTTCTGTTTTGGATAGAGCTAGACTTTTGTTATCTATTTGCAATCTTTGCTTTTCAAATACACATTTAATATAGGACAAAGGATTGCCAGAGCACTAGCTTTAGCTAAAACACAGCAGAGCAGTAGTGACTTGCATTGTCTTACTTTGACAGATATACAAGTATTTTAGAGGCCTGAACCCTCCGACAGAGGATAAGTCACATAGAAACAAATATTCCGAATTATTGATATGACAAATTTCTTGTGTTTGAGCTTGCTCCAATGGATTGGGGACATAGCCCATTTACATAGTGCCCCTATTTGTCATTCTGTCGAGTTCTGCAAGTTTATACAAATATTAGTATGTCTAAACTAGAATCCAACACTTATTACATGTTTCCTATGCTGTTATGCCACACATAGCAATGTAGATGGCTACATGTAAAGTGGAAGGAAAATGATAAATGGTTTTCAAACTTCTTTACAAATAAATATCCGAAAAGTGTGGCATGCATTTGTATTCAGCCCCCCTTTACTCTGATACCCCTAACTAAAATCTAGTGGAACCAATTGCCTACAGAAGTCACCTAATTAGTAAATAGAGTCCACCTGTGTGTAATTTAACCTCAGCTATTCTATGAAGGCCTCAGAGGTTTTTTAGAGAACTATAGTGAACAAACAGCATCAAAAAGGCCAAGGAACACATCAGACAGGTCAGGGATAAAGTTGTGAAAAAGTTTAAAGCAGGGTTAGGTTATACAAAAATATCCCAAGCTTTGAACATCTCACGGAGCACTGATCAAATTCATCACCTGGAAATGGAAAGAGTATGGCACAACTGCAAACCCACCAAGACATGGCCGTCCACCTAAACTAGAAGGCCAGGCAAGGAGAGTAATAATCAGAGAAGCAGCCAAGAGGCTCATGGTAACTCTGGAGGAGCTGCAGAGATCCACAGCTCAGGTGGGAGAATCTGTCCACAGGACAACTATTAGTCGTTCACTCCACAAATCTGTCCTTTATGGAAGAGTGGCAAAAAGAAAGCCATTGTTGAAAGAAAGCCATAAGAAATTCCGTTTGCAGTTTGCAAGAAGCTATGTGGGGGACACAGCAAACTTGTGGAAGAAGGTGCTCTGGTCAGATGAGACCAAAATTTAACTTTTTGGCCTAAAAGCAAAACGCTACGTGTGGCGGAAAACTAACACTGCACATTACTCTGAACACACCATCCCCACCATGAAACATGGTGGTGGCAGCATCATGATGTGGGGGTGCTTTTCTTCAGCAGGGACAGGGAAGCTGGTCAGAGTTGATGGGAAGATGGATGGAGCCAAATACAGGGCAATCTTAGAAGAAAACCTGTTAAGAGTCTTCAGACTAGGGCGAAGGTTTACTTTCCAGCAGGACAACAAACTAAACATACAGCCAAAGCTACAATGGAATGGTTTAGATCAAAGCATATTCATGTATTAGAATGGTCCAGTCAAAGTCCAGACCTAAATCCAATTGAGAATCTGTGGCAAGACTTGAAAATTGCTGTTTACAGACGCTCTCCATCCAATCTAACAGAGCTTGAGCTATTTTGCAAAAAGGAATGGGCAAAAATTTCACTCTCTATATGTACAAAGCTGGTAGAGACATCCCCAAAAAGACTTGCAGCTGTAATTGCAATTTTGAAAAACATTTATCATTTTCCTTTCACTTCACAATTATGTGCCATTTTGTGTTGGTCTATCACAGTGATGGAGAACCTATGGCACGTGTGCCACAGCAGGCATGCAGAAGCTCCGGGCACACAAAGGCTCCTCATACTTCACTAGGAGGACAAAGTGCCCAGTGTCCCCGCATGGTCACGGCACTGCCTACCTCCTCCAGATCACACACAGCACTTTGACTCAGCAGACAACTCTTTGGAGAAAGTGCTGCGGGACCGACTCACAGACTGGCCAATCACCTCCCTTGACCAGGGAATGAACAGCCAATTGACTGGCGTGGAAGGAGAAGTGGGCGTTTGTTTGCCTGGGGGTAGCCTGTGTGCAGCCGCTACGTTCTATTGGTGAGAAAGCCCAGAGATGAGACCAGAGTGGCCGGTGATGAGCCTCACCTTGTGACCATGTTCTGTGCTATGGTGATAGCAGGAGAGGTGTGTATGGGCAGAGAGAGCAAGACGGGCTACATGAGTGTCACTGCACCACTGCCATACCACAGCAGAGGGGGGAAGGGGTGGTGAGTTGCAGAGTGGGTACCAGATGTGTGATGGAAAGAAAAGTGTGCCATGAGCTGCATGGAGGGGTGTGATGCATGGTGAGGAGTTGTGCTATGAGTTACATGGTGAAGTATAATGTGCTGTAGCTCACTGATGTGATGTGGCTGGACAACAGAGAGGTGTGAGCTGAAGGCAAATGCATAATATATGCTAGAAGTTTACAGTGTGATGGAGATGTGCGATGTGCTGCATGGCGATGGACGTGGGCACTTTGAAAAAAATAAGTTGGTTTTATAGTACAGTTTAGTACTCAAGCTCAAAAAGGTTCACCATCACTGGTCTATCAAATATAATCCCAATAAAATGCATTTACGTTTTTGTTTGGTTGTAACATGACAAAATGTGGAAAATTTCAAGGGGTATGAATACTTTTTCAAGGCACTGTATATATATATATATATATATATATATATATATATATATATATATATATACAAACACACACAGTATATATAGTAAATATATTAAACCGTACAAAGGAAGCCATTATATCTCATATCTAATTACAGGTTTGTGCATTCTTTTTTTTTTTTTACTTTACGGACATGGTCAATGCATTGATATTACAACGTAATAAAACAGTGTGTAGCACAGCCCTAGTGACAGTGCTCACTGAATTCCATCTATAAAAAAGCAGTGATGTCACCTTAGGGCAACAAGTGTGTTAGGAGGACTACAGTACACCTCCCCCTTTCCTAATCTTTGACAAAGGGGGAAATAGTTCATTAGAACACAGATAGAACTGGGCAGGGCTTATAACACTGCATAGTGGAAGTTACAGCTCACTGAAATTCTAGCAGGATCAGTATTTTTTTCACTTAAAAAGCAGAATGATTTTAATTGTGTATTTAATAAACGAAAAGCAAATCGATAATTTAATTGTTATGGTCTACATATACTTTAAAATGTACAAGTATTTTAGTGAAAGAAAATAGACCAGGGCTTTGCACAGCAACCATCAGCCTCCCTCCTACAAAACGCACTAATACCCAACAATAACTTGTAATGTAATGTAATGCCAAAAAGACAAGTGGAAAATGAAACACAACAAACAAAAAGCCATGTTAATACTGTTCAATAATACTGTACAGATGAGGGTATCAAAGCAACATTGTATTTGTTTTACCTTTGTTATTCATACGGTACACAGTAAAACCAGACGAATCTGATGCACAGATTCCTAACACAATGAATAGAAGCAACATCTTGTGCTGAAGAATAATCTGTAGATGCAAATAACAAAAGTCTAAAAATAAAATAATATCCAAGGGGCATATTGTACAAATCAAACATAACAATACCAGCAACTGCAGCACAATGGAGGATTCTTTTGAGGCGGAATTAGACGTATTTTAATATTTTCAAATTGTATTTTTTATTATTTACTCATCATGCAATTGGCACCTATTACAAGTTACAAAGTGCTGCTAGCTGCCATAGAGCAGACTCCCTTTCATTCTATCTGTGACCTCCAGTCACATGACATAGCCAGTCAGTGATTGGCTAGAATGTCCAACAGTATTATCAGTGAACTGTGTCATTGATTACTCACTCAAAAGAAAATGATGGAACCAACCGACAAATGAGGATGAAGTACAATGAAGTACTATCAAAAAAGTAATACTCTGATGCATTTCTCACTAGTCAATGCTTTATCATATGCAATGATTGTTGGTTCTGCCATTAACTTCTTTTGAGCATTGAGGAATTATGGTGATGAGTTTGAAAACAGGGAGTATTATGGTGGGTAAGAGGGTACTCACTTGGGGCAGTGACTAGTGGAACCTATCATCAACTACTCAGTTGCCCTTATAATATCTTATACTATTGCCCAAAAAGAAACAGTATACATCCAAATATGGGCAATTACATTATTACAGTAATCAATGCAGGGTTCTGACTGGCTAATTTACTTGGTAGTTCATAAGGACAAAGTAGAGCAATCAAACGTTAAGTCTGTTGAAGGCCTGGGCTTAGATCACTGGCAAAGCAAATCCATATACAGTATCTCAAAAAAGTGAGTACACCCCTCACATTTTTGTAAATATTTTATTATATCTTTTCATGTGACAACACTGAAGAAATGACACTTTGCTACAATGTAAAGTAGTGAGTGTACAGCTTGTATAACAGTGTAAATTTGCTGTCCCCTCAAAATAACTCAACACACACCCATTAATGTCTAAACCGCTGGCAACATAAGTGAGTTCAAATGTTCAAATTGGGCCCAAAGTGTCAATACTTTGTGTGGCCACCATTATTATCCAGCACTGCTTTAACCCTCTTGGGCATGGAGTTCACCAGAGCTTCACAGGTTGCCACTGGAGTCCTCTTGCACTCCTCCACGACGACATCACAGAGCTGGTGGATGTTAAAGACCTTGCTCTCCTCCACCTTCTTTTTTTAGCCTAGGCCATCTTTATGTAGAGGAACAATTATTTTTTTCAGATCCTCTGAGAGTTCTTTGCCATGAGGTGCCATGTTGAACTTCCAGTGACCAGTATGAGAGAGTGAGAGAGATAACACTAAATTTAACACACCTGCTCCCCATTCACACCTGAGACCTTGTAACAGTAACGAGTCACATGACACCGGGGAAGGAAAATGGCTAATTGGGCCCAATTTGGACATTTTCACTTAGGGGTGTACTCACTTTTGTTGCCAGCGGTTTAGATATTAATGGCTGTGTGTTGAGTTATTTTGAGGGGGCAGCAAATTTACACTGTTATACAAGCTGTACACTCACTACTTTACATTGTAGCAAAGTGTCATTTCTTCAGTGTTGTCACATGAAAAGATATAATAAAATATTTACAAAAATGTGAGGGGTGTACTCACTTTTGTGAGATACTGTATATTTGTTCTATATGAAAAAAGGGTATGTATTTTTGTCAACTTCATTTAAGTGCTAAATTAAGCACAGGAATAGACAGAAAACAAGGTGTATCTTTAAGTTTCTCTTTGTCTCACATTTTTTTAATAAACAGTGCGGTCACCAGGTTTCACTTTTTTATTGATAAGACTATTTAAAATAATTAAATAGAGTTGAATGTTGTGGTCTACCAACCTTAAAAAAAACCCGGTAGAATAAAAGGAAATTAACATTAAAGGTATAAATAACAAATGGATATCTTTGTAACAATTATCTACCATCAAGGTCAACTAAATGTTTAATGAGGTAAATGCGGGAAGGAAAGATGGATGGAGTCCTATGAATGGGCTGAAATAATATAATTGATGGAATTTAAAAAAGCATGAAAATACACTTAAATATATCAAACAATCATTGTATAACAACACAATAATATATCAGAAATAACAGAAGCAAAAGAAATTGATCTTACCTTTAAAAAGGTATTTCAGTTGCGGCTAGTGCTAATTTGGCTCTCCAAAAGAAAAAAAAAGAATAAATATATAATAAAAGATGTTGACCCTGGAAGATACTGTAACATGTATGGGTTGTAAATAGAAAACAGGATTCCAGCAATGGCTTGTCTGCTTTTTTTCCAAAAATTGCCATTGTGTAGCGTGTATATATACTCTGTACACGCACACTAGAACTTCCTCTAAAATTTCATAATCAAAATCAAAAATAAAGAAGACAATTGCCAGACTCTCAATATCCTGATTACTCAAGTGAGGAAACATGAAGGGAAAGCACAGAGCATGTTCCTTATTTCTAATAAGAAATAATGTTTGAGTGCTGAAGAGGACTTTCTAAGTGTGTATATTACAGCACTGACCTCTGCTAGGGAAAGTACAAGATAAATGTAATTGTGAATATTTTATTTATTTTTTAATCCCCAAAACACCTCTATTGGACACTATTTTGTTTAAAGTTGAACTTCTGATTGCCCCTCTTCCACAAACACCCTTCCCCTAACCTCACTCTAACCTATTGATGGCAAAAATAAAATTAAAGAAACTACATAAATGCACCCTTTTACGCACCTAAATTCACAGGCATGTGACATTTCATTCCCGAGTCCTCTATCCTCTTCTGTTTAAATAGATGGGGTCTTTTCCTGGTTGTCCATGTCACTGCACATATGTTTTCACTCTGTTTTTCTTTTTTTTTTTTTTTAGGTGAGATCGCTTTAAGGGTTTAACCTGTTTCTAAAATGTGTTTACATTTTTATGTGGTTGCCAGCACATCGTATAATTAGAGACCATTATATATCTTTTTTTTTTATTTTAGAGTCCCCAAAGGGAAGGTTTAACATTTTTCCACATTTTCTTTATTATACTCAGACATAATTATCATATTAAGCCTTAGAATTTGTTCTTCTGTCAGTTTTTTTTTTTAAACATCCCTTACAGAACTCAATAGCTGAAGCTCCTCCCTTATTGAACAGGTTTGAATGAGAGATAGCCTGCTTTAAAGGAGATTACTAATACTGTGCTGTCTCATTGGCTAACCCACAATGCTCCCAGATTCCCTTGTTATGTATTAAACATACAGTATATTTGTAAAACAAAGATTGTATGCATACAATAGGTATACCGCAAAAAAACAAAACAAAAAAAAAAACAAAACAGCAGTGTCAAAGCCTGGCATTATTATAAAATGGATTTTCACCCACAATGCACCTCTTCTCACCACCCAGCAGCATTACAGGATCCTCCACCTCCTTCTCAGAGAGTACTCCACCTCCTTCTCTCACAGTTCATCTATACAACTATCCTAAAAGAGTCTCTAAGGGAGGAGCAGATGAACCTTTCTAATTTAGTGGCTGCTGCTCCTCTTCTAAAGTCGGATTACAGTTAATGCTGGAGACAAAGGTCAGGTCGTTTGTCCAGCCCCCCCACCCCCCCCATTGCAGCAACAAAGTGTCAGGAATACTTAGTGATCCTGCTCCTGATTTCAGCATCCGGGTGTTGGGAGATGCATTCCCCCTGTCTGCGTTCACCTGCAAGGTGATTGATCTGGTCAGTCACCTGATATAAACAAACCGAACACTCTACACCTTGCTTATGATAGAGACAGAGTTACCTGCACTGTTCCTGATCAAGCCTCCCGTTTGTCTGCCCTGCTTTGCTGTTGGATTTCTCTGTGTATGACCCGGATCGGATAATGGACTATTCCCTGAACTCAGCCTGTCTTTTACCTAGACTGTCATTGGATCAGATATTGGACTATTCCCTGAACTCAGCCCGTCTTTTACCTGGACTGTCATAGAACCACGCTATCTGTCTGCTAAAATACAAGTAGTCTGTTGTTTGCTCTGTTCGTGTCTGCCCTGGTGTGGTGGCCAGGCACTATAGCATTGTGTCCTGGGGGACAACCAAGTACCGGTAGGCCTGCTTGCCTTAAGGAAAAGGGGGCTGCTATAGTTGAAGCGCACAGTAACTAGCTATAGTGTCTGACTACCTGCATAGATTGACATTATCACAAGCCTTTAACACAAAAAAAAAATTTTCAAGATGGACGCTGCAGAGGCTCGCTTATTTGCTGAGGAAATTTGCAAACTGACACGCCAAGTCCAGGAACTGTCTTTGCATGTAAACACACCTCCAACAGTAACTCAGGAATCAGAGCCCAGAGTTAACCCGCCTGACCGTTTTGACCCCCATGTGTTTTCCAACTTTAAAAATAGTTCTATGCTATACTTTAAGCTTAGGCCACACTCCTCTGGTTCTGAAGCAAAGTGGGTCAGCCTGATTATTACATGCTTGCAGGGGATCCCCAGTCTTGGGCATTTAGTCTCCCCGCAGATGACCCAGTCAAAGGGTCAGTTGAAGCCTTTTTCAAAGCCTTAGGTTTACACAGGGCTTTTTTTCTTCAAACAATAGGTGCTGGAACTTAACCACGGCCCCACAAAACCCCTCCCCTACACACACCCTCCAAATCACATCAAATAGTGGGTGTGTTCAGTCAAATTTCACGAAATCAGTAGGAGGGTCTTAAAGGGGCATTAAATACCAGGATTGCATTACATACAGAGTGCAGTGATTGTGGTGACCAGGCACCAAAGGGTATGAGCCAGAGGTGGTGGAACTGAGTTCCACCAAGTTCCCCCTGAAAAAAAGCCCTGGGTTTACTTATGATCCTGACCGTGCCCATTCAGCTGAAGCTAACCTTAGGTTATTACGTCAGGATAAACGCACCGCTGAACAATACTGTTCTGATTTCCACCGCTGGGCACTTGACTCTGGATGGAATCACCCAGCTCTAAGAAGCCAGTTCAGGTTAGGTTTATCAGACTCCATCAAAGACTCCTTAGTACACTACCCTGAACCAAAATCTTTGAATGAAGCCATGCAAGTAGCCATCCGTATAGACAGGCGTTTACGGGAAAGGGTACAGAGAGGTTTGTTTCTTTGCCCCCTAGTATGCTGCCCACCTTTTCTTCATTCATCCTCTGGGAAAAAGGCTACCCATTTATCCTCTGGGGAAAAGACTAGAAGGAGATCTCAGGGTCTCTGCTTATATTGTGGCAACCACAGCCACTTTGTTACTGGCTGTCCTAATAAGCCTAGATACGTCAAGAGTCTAGTGCAGGTGGGGTCTGCTTCTATAGACCATACTGTGTCTGTTTCCCTCAGAGATGGGTTATTTATTCCTGCACAACTTAGTTCTGTCAAGTTTTCTCACCACCTCTCTGCTTTCATTGATTCTGGTGCTGCTAGCAATTTTACTGATAGGGACCTAGCACATAGTCTACAGATTCTGGTGACTAAGGTGCACAGACCCTTCTCAGTCTTAGCCGTTGATAATTCTCCCTTGTCCATGGGTCTGGTGACCTTGTGTATGGTACCTATTACCCTGACCATTGGGGAATTTCACAGGGAGACAATTAGCTTCTACCTGATCTCTTTACCTGCTTATCCCCTTATCTTGGGGTATCCCTGGCTTAAACTTCACAACCGACACATAGACTGGGCTGCAGAGGAGATTGGGACCTGGTTCCAGACCTGCATTTAGAATTGCATTAAAACCGCTGACCAGTTGCCCATGTATAACTCTTGTGTGGCCAGTACCAGCCACGTGCCTTTATTAAAGTCCTATTAATATCCTGATCATGACAATGTTTCCAAATGTGACTACAGTTTACATAACCATGTGCTTTTATATTACTCTTTTATAACAAAAGACGCTAACAAGTCTATTGAATTCTCTACAGGTCACCTCTCCAGCCAATTGCCACAGCCTGAACCCTCTCCTCCTAGAAACCAAGCTTATTTGTTTTCTCGTAGCCTTGAGCCCTGTTTGGAAACTTCCTCTAAGTGCCCAGAAGTCAAGTCCCCTGGATTACCCCTACCTTTGCCTGCTGCTAAACTCCCTTAAATGCACAGCCAGGTGAACTTGTCCGCAAGTTCCACTGTCGCTAAACCTGGTGATGCAATTCAGATAGTCGCTACACCTGGTGATGAGATTCAGACAGTTGCTATGCCTGGCGATGCGATTCAGACAGTCGCTACACCTGGCAATGCGGTCCAGTCAGCCACTGCATCAATTATGGCAGTTCAGCCCATGCCCATTGAACTTCCTGCGTTTTCTTATGCTGGACTTTCTGGTGATGGAATTCAGACAGTCGCTACACCTGGCGATGCGGCCCAGTCGGCCACTGCATCACTTGTGCCAGTCCGGCCCATGCCCATTGAGCCTCCTGCTTTTCCCTATTCAGGGCTTTCTGTAACCTGGCCTCACCCTACTTCTACTACACCAATTCTAACCGGTCTAAGAGGTTCAATCCACCATTTGGATAAACTTCCTCATTCGGCCAGGTGGGGCTTTCAACATTTTTTCAGGGCTCTCTGTATTCTGCTCGTGTTTCAGTTGTCCGGCTTGACCCCTGGTACACGTCCCCTGCTAACCAGCCTGACCTCATGGATCCACGGACCTCTGCCCAGTCTGATGGTCCTGTGCTGGATGTCCAGCTTGTCTTTGAGGGTTCAGGGGCCCCCCTGGGTCATTGGATTTGATTGAGAGCAGCAGGAGCCAATGGCTGCGCTGCTATCAATCTATCCAATCAAGAGCCGAGAACCCTGGGCAGAGGAAGAGCGCATCTCCGCTGTGGGAAATTCCAGGGCTCAGGTATGTAACACGGGGTGGGGGGGGCTGGGGGGCCAGTCACTGCCATGTGTTTTTTCACCTTAATGCATAGGATGCATTAAAGTGAAAAAACAACCCCTTTAACAATTTTTTCTTGATAAAGTCTGGTGTCTCTTTTGCAGACTTTGGATAGAAGTAACAGGTGCTCTTGATCAAAGCAAGAATTGGCCTCGCTGTAAAAAATGTTAATTATATGCACTGTCAAACAGGTGCGGAAAAATTGGTTCTTGGGTGTTAATCATTCCCATGAAACCTATACCAAAAAATTACTTCAAGATAAAATCAACACCCAAAAAGCTAGGCAGTCTTGCAGAGATTCCAGATCCCAAAAGCACTTAATAAGCGACATCGGCATCAGGGGCTGGATAGCTGCTGCTAATCCAGCCTATCCGGCACCCAATTCGCATCAGTGACATCATCATCATCATCCCCTCCATCCTTATCATCACTGTAGCCAACTAGGCATTATGCTGTGGCTGGGGGAACATGACTGCCAATTTGTTGTTCATCAGTGTTCTCCCCTCTCTGTAGGCTCATGTTACTGCCTTCCTCTACCTCAGAACCAACATCAGAATCAAGTAATGTCTGTGCATTTATAAGAAGTGGCTGACGCTGTGTTCAAAAAATTTTAGCTGACTCCTCCATGCATGATGCTGGGGCTATGGCAGGGGTAGCTGCGGACAAGGAGTCAGAATAAGCCGCTCTGGCAGCTTCAGTAGACTGTGCACTAGTGTCAGCTTGGGTCATATAGGGTCGAGGAGGATGAGGATGGTTTAGTAAGCCAGTCCACCACCTTGTCTGCATGCTGTGGCTGGATAGCACGGGCAGCATCACTAAGCAGAGACAAACGTGCCCTGCCTGAGGACACACCATGTCCACCTTTGCCTGTGGACACAGACGCTGCTGGCCTCCTCATAGTGGTATGGGAACGTCTGCCTCTCCTTGTTGGCCTCCCAGACATGAAGGGGTGGGGGCTTACTATCTATTATTAAATGTAATAGAAACCAGGAAATGTGTGATTGGATGCACTTGAATGAAAATGTGTTTGGTGCACTTTAAGTTAAGAACTGACACTAACAAAACTATAAAAAAAAGAACAAGGGGGGAACACCAGTGTCGCAGTCAGAAAAAGTTCGGCTGACATTTTAAAAAAAAGAGGGGGCAGGCAGGTGACAGAAAAAAAAAACACAAAGTAACCAAAAAAAAAGGAGTATACTGCACTAAATGTTATGTAATGCTGTGTTAAACACTGCATTTCACTAACACACACTATACTCACACTATACTCAGACTACACTGACACTCTACACTCAGAGTCACAATAACACACTAACTCACTAGTAGCAAACTGAGCCCTGCTCTATCTCCACTCCAACACACAGCAAAAGGTTCCCGAGGGAAGGAAGAATGAGCACTGAGCCATGATTGAGCAAAGTCATCATGACTTTGTCCACTCATGGCTCTGTGCCCTGATTGGGCAAGGCTTTGCACCTGACTAGCAGTCGGGTGAATTGCTTCATCCAATTAGGGCCCTAGAATGCACTGTGCAGCGCGCAGTGCATTGTGGGGCACTTGGCGGGCGAACATCCCACTGAGCGACCCGTAAATTTGGGTGTTCGCCGAACAAGCGATGTCTAGGCAGAACTTTTGCTCGGCCCAAACTGCTCGCCCAAATCTACTGATATTACATCAAAAAACATATACAGCCATATGCGATCCTTTTAAGTGTATCAAAAATTAATATTTATTAAGTTACTTTAGAACAGATTGGCAAAATGATAAGCCAAATGTCAAGAAACATAACAGCTGTAATGTCCTATAGAAAATCACTACAGTAATTGATGCATCACACATACACGTAAACATAAGACACCATATATAACAATTAAAAGAAGTGTCCAGACTCCGCATAGCAACAGACAGGTTAAGGTGTCAGATGAAATTCATCATGGATATGTCTTTAAAGAAAAAGAAAATACTATGTAAAGTGACAGCTTAACCTGTGCGTGGCTCCAGGAAGGAATGGATAGCTTCATCTGGTCCAGATGAAGCTATGTTATGCACTATAGCGAAACACGTTGACGTCATCACGGTTCCGTCATGTGACGCTGCCTCACCAAGCTCCCAGTGTTGAGGACGCTGACTACACATGGAGACATCCAATCGAGATGGTACACAGCCAGGCACATAGGCGAAGCCATAGCTGGGTATGAACTGATATCAGTGCTTGGAGATCAGCGACCGACCTACAGAGGGGACTACAGAGGTCATCAACATACACACTGTATGAGCGGTAAAGTACCTCTAATACTAGGTGAAAGTATTTAGCCCGCCACAGGTGACTTAAAATATAGCATCTGCATATATATGGAGCCTCACATCCCCTAGCCTATCACGGTCTCATGATTGGTCATACCCGGAAGGGACTAAAAGTCTAACACCTAGCAAAGGTGTACATAGTACTGGGACTAAACATGATTCTAATTAAGGATTTATTTAGCACCTTCCAACTGTTGTCACAGGGACTTCTAGGAAAAATCTGTTTTTTTATATACAAAGAATCTACTGTACACTTGATACATTTTTACCAATACCTGACTAAAGACTATTCAAGATATGTTCCTCTGAATGGAAAGATCAGAATTTATGTCTCCCAATACCATGCACTTTAGGGCATTTTTTGCTTCTTTTTAAGTAATCTCATAATCAGTCAGCCTCCTCTTCCGTTTCTCTTTTCCCTATCCATTCCTTCCTGGAGCCATGCACAGGTGAAGCTGTCGCTTTAGATAGTATTTTCTTTTTCTTTAAAGACATATCCATGATGAATTTCATCTGACACCTTAACCTGTCTGTTGCTATGCGGCGTCCAGACGTTTCTTTTTAATTGTTATATGTAGTGTCTTATGTTTGCGTGTATGTGTGATGCATCAATTACTGTAGTGATTTTCTACAGGCCATTACAGTGAAGCTGTAATTTTTCTTGACATTTGGCTTATCATTTTACCAATCTGTTCTAAATGAACTTAATAAATATGAATTTTTGATACCCTTAAAAGGATCGCATTCTGTTGACATTAGTAACTCTTTTGTGGTGCCTCACACCCGAATCATTTGTTTTTGCTATATGTTTATTTACGGCAACAGCACCCCACATGGTGTAGGATCCATGAGTAACCACCCTACTTGTGAATATATGTGCTAAGCCTACTTTTTTTGTTGTTTTCATATAAAGCCATATGACTTTCTACATCATGGAAAATGAGTTGGATTTTAAAGAAGTGAAACCAAAGGATATCAGTTGACTTAATAAACAGCTTTTCTTTTCTAACAAATCTAAAATGTATTTGAAGAAAAGAGGAAACATCAGCTATTATTAGACATAATACTTATCTGTGAGCATTGACCTACTGTCATCTTTGTAACAAAAGCAATATCATACTTCCTCTACTTCCTTAACATCTGACCTGTTGGTTTACAACGTTCATTTACAAGAAATTGAGAGTGGGAATGTATCATCAATCAAGGTTTAGTACAAACAGGGGTTGATTTACTAAAACTGGAGAGTGCAAAATCTGGTGGATCTCTTCATAAAAACCAATCAGCTTCCAGGTTTTATTGCCAAAGCGTAATTGAATAAGCTGAAATAAGAAGCCGACTGGCTACGATGCACAGCTGCACCAGATTCTGAGTGCACCAGTTTTTGTAAATCTACCCCACAGTTCTTTACTGTATTGTCAGTTTGATACACTGGAAAAGTGAGTGGTCTTGCAGGTGCAACCCATTACTCTAAACATTCTCTGAACCTAGATCAGCCTTTATTAGCATTTTTATCCATGAAGAACCCTTGAAATAATTTTCTTTCACAATATTTTTATTAAATAAAGACAAACTCACAAAACAGTGAACAGATGCCAAGGCAAGTGGCGGAAAGTCTTTTGAGAATGATAACATCCACGAATAAGTAGGCCTCTTATATGGTATAGACAGTAACTACAAATAACAATGAAAGGTAACCCGGGGAGGATGCCCTGGTACCTTCACGGTCTGTCGGAACATAACGAACCATGGTACTCCCTATGATCAAAGCCTAATAAGTACACCAAACAAGCATTATTCCAAGACTCATCATATAACAAATACTATACAATACCTGAGATTGACCCATGTTTGTATATAAAAATAAAAGTCCAGGGGTCCTCTCAAGGACCTAAAAATAAAGAAAATATGTATCAGAGAAAAAATACCAAAATAAATAAATAAAAGCAAAAGGAAGTGGGAACTATCCCATAAACTTCCTGATGTGCAAGAAGGCTTCATCCCCACCCAGAGCCCAAAAAGTTATACCTTCATAATAAGGGGTGGAAAATATTGCACCAAAAATGTGGCCAGAGAGCGATTAACAGACTCCGCGCACTGGCATCCAGTGGTAAATGGCCAAAAATAAGAAATAAAAAGAAAATAGCAAAATAAAGGAAAAAAGAGGGAGAGTAATGCTGCGTACACACGATCGGAATTTAGTTCAGCAAAAGACCGATGAGAGCTTTTCGTCAGAAAATAAGACTGTGTGTATGCTCCATCGGTCTTTTGCTGGCCGAATTCCAGCCAGCAAAAGATTGAGAGCATGTTCTTAATTTTTTCGGTCGGAAAAAGTTCCTATCCGAAAATGCGATCGTCTGTGGCAATTCCGACGTGCAAAATTCCTATGCATGCTCGGAAACAATTCGGCGCATGCTCGGAAGCATTGAACTTAAATTTCTTGACACGTCGTAGTGTTGTACGTCACCTCGTTTTTGACGGTCGAAAGTTCAGAGAATTTTTGCGTGACCGTGTGTATGTAAGGCAAGCTTGAGCGGAATCCCGTCGGAAAAGCCATCATATCTTTTTCCGACGAGAAGTCCGATCGTGTGTACGCGGCATAAAAGTAGGAAACCAAAGAAAAAGGAATCACGAAGAAGAAAGTATGCCCTGTCCCAGGGGATCTAAGACTAGCAGCGGTATGATTTCCTATAGGTCCAAAAAGCGAGAAGGTGGGTTCATCACTGAAAACTGGTCCAACCAGGGTTGCCAAATCTTACAAAATGTGTCCCTAGTATCTGCAAGTATCGCCGTAAGCTTCTCATTCCTCAACAAACCATGCACCATTCGCTTCACCTCCTCAAAAGAGAGGAGAGGTGTTTTCCACGCCTTTGTTTAGTTGTGATAAAATTATGTGTTGCACAGATGCGTTCTCGTTTCGTTAACTCCAAGATAGGCTTATGAAATAGAGCTTCCCACATGTCCTTACGTATATTAGAATGAAAGAGCATATTGACCAAAGCATAGAAATTGCGCCAACTCAAAAATATGTGTAGTGAAGCAGCCAACACAGCAATCTGACTGTTGTAAGTGTGTGGAGGTGATAATAAAGTGTGGCGCTAACAAGTGACAGAATACGTGTTATTGGTCAAATAACAGTGATATCTAAAAGGGAGGTATCACATCCTGAAATGTGTACCTATTGTGTTAGTGATAGATTTTATGGAGAGATATACTATCTTTGTAGAGCACCATCAAAAAAACAAAACACAGAAATAAATAAAATATGAAAGCTCTAAAAACAATGAAGAGTAGCTGTACAAAAACATGTGTAAGTGATGAATGGTATATCCTGAACCTATGTATCAATTAGGTATGAATAGTATATATAGGATAACACATTCTAGAGTGACTCAAAAGTACAATATAATAGATATACAAAATATCAAAGTGTACTGTGTGTATGACTTAACATAAATTGTGTTCATCAGGGCAAAGCCAGGATGTGAGCACATAAATCCATAAAAAGGTGGGTATATGTGAATACTGGAAATCCATTAATAAGTAATTGGGGTGCTCACAATTAACCCCATGACAGTCTAAAAACAAGCAGTCTTTATGTAGGGTAAATATGAGCCGTTTGAAAGGATCCTTCAATGAAGATGGATTCTTCACTCATTACGATGGTATCAACCCAAAGGCGGTGAGTCAAACGAGCTTGTACCGTCAAGCGGTATGGTACGGCAATCCGTCTGGTAGTCTTGTGCAGAGTCTCATCAGATGTTGTCAGATGGTATATCTCTGGGGGTGCCAAACCAGAATCCGGTGCCTCCAATGTTCCGCTTTGGTCATCAGGCAATCACTTCCTCAACGCCCCATCACATAGACAAACAAACAAAGGGAAAAAAAGACTTCCACATAGTGTGAATCCTTTTTTAAAAAACGTTGTAGCGTTTTATTGGTACCAAAATTATTTTCCAAAGATTTACAAAAATGGGCAGTAAAAACTCGGCTCAAAAACGGCAAAACAATATAAAATTCAGCGCAGTGTGTGATGGTAGGGTATAACCATAAGAACCCGACGCGTTTTGTCCTCAAAGACTTCTGCTGGGGTATGAGAGCATATTAACCAAAGCGTACACGCCAATCCACAGCCTTTTAACTTTGGGGCATGTCCACCATATGTGCTTCATGTCGCCCAGATCAGAACAGTCCCTAAAACACAACGCTGGATAGGAAGGTATTTTGCTATTCTCACTGGGGTGTAATACCATCTAGACATAACTTTGAACGAATTCTCTAGGTTTATGATGTTACGAGAAGAACAAAAAAGGGCCTCCCATATCTTGAGCCAGTCCTCAGGGGATTGAAGGGAACCAAAATCTGCCTCTCATCGTGCACAGTAGGAGGGGGTTGAAGTGTTAGGGGCTTCCAAGAGAGAAGAGTAAAGTAACAAAACTAGGCCTTAAGTAGTAGGAGGGATACGACATCTGGTTTCGAATGCAGTTGAAGGTCGGGAACTATCACAGTTTTTAACCAGGGAGTCTAGAAAATGGCAAATTTGGATATAGCGGTATCTCGACAGCAGCTGAAAGGTGTATACACCTCTTGTCGTGAGAAAAGAATGGACCATTGTTAGGCCTTTAGAGCGCCACCACTGAAAGCTATAGGGTCATTCAACTCTGGAGGAAAACATGGGCAATTGAAGACCTCCAGAAGAGGTAAGTGAGGGGAGAGCAATCCTGTGGAATGATTAACCGAGTCCCATATTGCGAGTGAATGAGACAAGATGGGTTTTAAAGGCTTTGGATGAAATTGAGCTGGAAGCCATAAAAGGGATGATAATGGGACAGGGTCCATATCCACTAGATCAATATATATCCAAAGAGGAGCCGACTCTCCAGCATATTGCTGTATCAAGGGTGCTATTTGCGCTGCTTTTTAATAGTGCACCAGATTTGGAACTCACAAACCCTCTGCACGCTTCTGTTTGTATAACACTGCCTGATTCAATCTTGGCCTTCTCGAACCCCAGACAAATGTAAGAATGTGACGTAAACAACGCAAGACGTGGGGGGATTAAAACCGGTAGGACTTGAAAAGTGTACAGGAGTTTGGGAAAAGGGGTCATCTTGACCACCACATAGATGCCGCCCAACCAGGAAATCATAGACTTATCTCATGATTCCAGTAAACAGGTGAGTGATCTGATAAGGGAGGGGTAATTAGCCATATATAGTGAATGGTGGGTGGGTGTTAGGTTAATCCCCAAATAGGGAAGAGAGGGTGACCAATGAGAAGTTTATAGCCAAAGAATGTTGAACTGAGTCCAATAACGAAACATTTAATGCAGAGGATTTAGTCTCATTAACTTGAAGTCCTGATAAGGAGGCGAAACCGTGCAGAAGTGAAAGTAATTTAGAAAGACTGGTATGAGGGGACGTAATGTACACTAAGATGTCATTGGTGAACAGTGCCAGTTTATGATGCACTCCAGCCAATTCCACCCCCCGAATATCGGGATTCAAGCAGATGTGTTCCGTCAACGGTTCAAGGGCTATAATAAAGAGAAGCGGAGACAATGGGCACCCTTGACACATGCCACATGAGATGGGAAACTGTATTCGTCCCCCATATATTTGACTGAGGCCTTGGGGAAAGGAATAAAATGTATCGGCTCAACACAGGAAGGGATCCCCCAGGCCTCTATAGTGGAGGACTTATTTTAGATACAGCCAGAACAAAGTATCAAACGCCTTCTGGATGTCCAAGGACAATAGCATAAGGGGTATGGCTCGACGGTGGGCTAGATGAGTTAAAAGGAGCATATGGCGTATATTATCAGTGGCCTGCCTCAGAGGGACAAAACCTGTTTGATCTTTTCAGAACAGGTGATGCAAAGTGACAGGCAAACACCTTGGTTAGGAGTTTCACATGACTGCATATCTTTCTCAGGTTTTGGAAGCATCACTATTGAAGACCGTAACATATCCGTAGAAAGGTGTTCACCGTTTTTCAGACTATTAAAGATAGTGGTAAGATGAGGGACTACTATGCCTGGTAATTTCTTGTGGAATAAAGCGGTAATTCCCAGCCCAGGGTGCTTATTCACTTCAAGTGCTTTAATTGCGAGACACACTTCGTCTTCTGTAATATCAGCCCCCAGCTTAGTGCTGTGGGACTGTCATAGAGAAGGTAGAGCCAAATTCTGTAGGAAAGCTTGAATCTCAGCATTGGAGGGAGTAGCCCTCGGCGAATAAAGCTTCGCTAGACAAAAATTCAATTCATTCAAGATCTTTTTTGTTTTTTATTCTTTTATTATAGGCAAAGCATCTCAGATACAAGTCAAGTCATTTTCACAAATAAGGAAACAGACACCAAATACTCAAAACAGACAAGACCTAAGAAAATGTTTGCTGACAGTTTATGTCAGCCAAGAGGCCTAAAGGCCCATAAGTACACGTACCAAAGAATCAAACATTGAAGTTACAACAAATGAGATTGAGTAAATCTAGTGATAAAAGAAAACAGATATGCTAGCATTTCTAACTTTGTGCATTGTTTGTTCGTCTACAAATATCTCATAACATACATCTGTCGAAGTCTACAGATTTTTATATTTGCTGCTACAATGGCTAAGTCGCAAGTGTTTAGCAGAAACTAAAGGAAGAAAAAGGCAGGGAGGGAGAAAAAGCAAAACAAAGCAGATGAGTCATACGCCCGTAAAGCAGACAGAAGCCACAGCAAAAAACTCTGGGCTTCTACCAGATTTAGCTCAATTAGGATTCGTAACGGGCCACCTCCTTCAGGTAAGCTTCTGTACAAGTGAAATGTCTCCAGGGCCTCCACTTGTCTCTAAATTGTTCTTCCGTATTATGAAGTGTAGCTGTCAGTTCCTCCATATGGAGAATGCAATTAATTTTAGAGTACTACAGGACCCTGGTTGGTGGTTGCAGGGACACAGACCCTTGCTGCATTGAGGAGCTGCATCGTAAGAGAGTTTTCTTATACTTCCGAAGAGGTCTTTCTGTCAGGTGTAGGAATAATACGGCCGGATTCCCATTCAAATCTATTGAGGTCAAATGTTTAATAGTTGTTGTCACCTCCTCCCAAAAAGGTCTCAAGGTAGGGCAGGACCAAAAGATGTGGAAAATCGTACCGACTTCCGCACTGCACTGCCAGCACGTGTCAGGAGAAGCCCTATCCATCTTGTGAAGTATAAAAGGAACTTTATACCATTGGGATAAGATTTTAAACCTGACTTCTTTGTATTTGTTCGCTGTGGAGGATTTATGTGCCAAAAGGAGAATTTTTTTCCACTTGTTGTGGTGTAAACTGAGTATCTAAGTCAACTTCCCAATGGCGAACAAATGTCGGGGTTGGTTCTCATCCAAGATCTTAACTGGATTAGATGTTCGGACCTGAAACCTTGTTTTAACAACAAAGCCGGTTTCTGAGTTTCAAAGGGCTAAGCTTATTAGCCAATAATGAATCCATCTGATTGGCATTGGCATAAAACTTCTGTTTAGTCCAGCACAAATTGCACTCCGCCCTGTCCGTCAGACAAAGGTCAAGGTCACGGCGCAATTTATCAACCAGACCTCTATTACAAGTCGAGATGTGATGTTTCAACTCTGCTGTGGCATAAGACAGTTCAGCCTCCAGACGACAGATTTTGTTTCCATCTTCCCCCTGGAGGCATGTTGAATGAGATGGCCACGGATTACTGCTTTACACGCCTCCCAAAGGGTAAACTGAGAGGAGACTGACAGAACGTTGAGTTGGAAGTAACGGGAACTCAATTTGTTGACAAATGCATCAAGGGGTAGGAGGGAATCATTCATGCACCAACTAGATAATGGAGGCTTAAGTCAAAGTGAATTGCAAACCACAAAAATTAGGTCATGGTTTGACCAGGGCACCGTTAATATAGAAGCTGAGCAGACTCTAGGAATTAGCTGACGAGAGACATATGCATGGTCAATACAAGAGTAACGTGCATGAGGATGGGAATAGCAAGTATAATCTTTTGTCAAGGGATGTAATTCTCTCCAAATGTCCACTAAGCCCATAGTATCTAAGAGGTCCATGTGGGACTTGGAGGGAGAGTCCACACCCCCTGGATCAGGAGCTAAGTGATCCAGACTGGGGTTGGGCACCATGTTAGAATATCCACAGAACAACAAAGTGCTTTTGGAATGGGTGCATATGAGGTTAAATAAATGAGATAAAAAAGGAAGCTGAAGTTCATTGGGAGCATAATGGGAACAGACTATCACTGCCAAATCCATCAGGGTACCCTGAAGTAACAGGTAACGGCCCTGTGGGTCTGCAATGGTTTTCTTGCAGGTAAAGGGAACTCGATTCTGAAATTTGATAAGGATTCTATGCTGTTTGATATGAGCAGTAGCATGATACACTTGGCGATAACGAGCATCAAAATATTGCAGGGTCGAGGACGATGCAAAATGCGTTTTCTGCAAACAAGCTATATTACTTCTATAAGAACGAAGGTAGCGAAAAACCTTAGTACATTTTTTAGGTGAATTTAGTCCCTGAACATTCAAGGAGAGACAATTGGCCTCGGTTCACACAGGGGCGGCACGACTTGCAGGTCGCCTCACCGAGGCGACCTGCACACGACTCCCACGGCGGCTTGCAAAATGACTTCTGTATAAAAGTCTATGCAAGTCGCCCCCAAAGTAGTAAAGGAACCTTGTGTCGCTCCTATTAGAACTGTTCCATTGTACAGAACGGGAGGCGACTTGTCAGGCGGCTAGGTCGCCTGACAAGTCGCCCCTGTGTGAACCGGCACTTAAGGGCCATAGCAAAATTCTAAAGAATTATAGGCAGAACACCCACTGAAATAGTCATAGAATCCCCAGGGCAAGCGAGAAGAGAAAAGAAGAGAAGAAAAGAAAAAGAGAAGAAGAGTTAGTAAAAAACAAAAAAGAAAAAGAAAAAAAGGCCTCGACAAGGAACCAGCCCCTCCGGGGAAAAAGTCTGGTACCACAACGGTACTCTTGGCACCCAACACTCGAGAGTGTGGAGCCAGCCGGTGGTTGTAGATAGACTCCCCACCATGAGGGAGCCATCTCAGCCAGTGGAATGAGGGAAGCATGAATCACCTAGAGCGCGAAGGGCCTCCCAATCAGAAGATTATCCTTAACAAAAGCAGGATACCCATGAGTAAAAATGTGGAGCGAGGAAAAGAAAGAAAAAAAAAGGGGGGGGAGACACCCCTCACATAACTCACTCTCTTTCATAGGTCTATATCAGGTATCAAACCATGCCCCCACTTATGATAACTTCTGAAGCGTCCACAATAGACCACAGGCCACAAAACATTTATGTATTCCCAGTAGTGGGTATGGGAGGAAGGGAAAAAGGGGAAGGAAGGAAGGAAAGGGGAGGGGAGGGACAGTAAAGGGAGGGGGGAAAAGAGGGAGAGAGTGGGGAAAAGAGGGAGAGGGTGGGTAAGGGGAGGGAAATGCAGAATCTGTTTGATCAGGACATGAAGGTCACAGATATAAGGATGCCACACCATAGTAATAATATGTAGACAACTTAAAAATACACATTAGAAGTACAACCACGCTAACAGTAGGTTCTCCGCAGTGCAAGAGTATAAGCCTCCAGGAAGAGCAATCAACCAGTGAGGGACACAAAGTCCCCACTCCTGGCCCAGAAAGTCACAGGGCAAGACGGGGCCAAAAGAGCCCACAAATTTGAACCTAGGCCCCACCGAAAAGAGGGGAACCCGAACAACCTAAGCATAATGGTCCAGCAATGCAACAGAGTAGGTAATAGTAACAACCCCAGCTGAAACATTCCCAGATAGAGGTAAAACAAAATAACCTCCCCCCCCCCCCCAAAAAAAAATAGAAGTCCAGAAAAGCTTTTGACAGCCAAAAATGTAAGAAAAACAAGAAAACACATGGGTCCATGGGTTACATGTAACAAATAGTGGGAACTACCATCACAGGAGCAGGTAACCATTGCAATGGTCTTGAGGGTAACCAGTTCTGGAAACCCAGTACACTCCAGAGTTCAAGATAGTATATTACCCAACTGTAGACCACATCTGTCGGTGAGAAAAACACACAAGTTCCCCTGCAGAAAAACACATGGGTCTATAGTTCACATGTAACAAATAGTGGGAACTTCCATCACAGGAGTAGGTAACCGTTGCATCGGTCTTAAGGGTAACCAGTTCTGGAAACCCAATCTACTCCAGAGTTCAAGACGGTACATTACCCAACCGTAGACAATCTCTGTCGGTGAGAGGAAAAACCATGGTACCTGGGAGTGAAGGATTTGCAAGGCCTGTGACTTTTGAGAGCCCGGCTTGTGATTTGCAGAAGCTGTAGGAGGGGTTTTAGTGCTTGACGTTCCAGTATAGTCGATTGGGACAGATCAGAAAAGACTTAGTAGGGATGGCCTTGAAAATTTAGCGAGCGGGTATCTCTGGTAACCTGCATCACCGCCTCAGTGCGATATTAGTGAAATTTCAAGATGACATCCCGCGGCGATGCAATCTATCTATTTCTAGTCTATCTTCTGGGATGGAAGGAACCAATTCCTGCAGTAGAACCAGCTTTAAGCCCTGCAAATCTGTGACAGTTTCCAGGAGCCCCCGACCTCTAATATTACTTTGGCGAGCCCTGTTCTCGAAGTCTTGAAGCTGTGCATGCAGAGAGGCAATCTCACCCTGCAACTCCTCCAGGTCCGTCTCATGGGCATCTAGGACAGTGGTTGCTGCGTCCAGCCTAGCTTCAGAGAGGGATGAGTGTTGTCCCAGTTCTTTCAGCTCCTTCTTAATATCTAAAGTGAGCCGCTTAGATACTGTGGTGAGCTCCTCCTGCACTATTTTGTATGATTTTGTCCAGCCAGGACACCTCAGGGTCCTCCTCTTGGGACAAAAGGGAGGTGGGGAACTGACAGAGGCTATCGGGGCATCCCTCTGAAGCCATGGGAGAGTGGCGCACTGGGTTCTCCTTTAGCGGGCTCAGCACCATCTTGGGCGGCTGGTGCCGTTGCGGCTTCAGGTTCTGTACCACCTTCGATTTGCTTTTTTCGGCGAACCCATGATGCCCCTGTGATCGGCAGGGGGTCGGCTTCCTCCGGTACCTAAAGAAAGGGAATCTGCTGCTGTTTGTGAGCTGGAGGTCCGTTAATGCGGAGCAATACAAAAGAGATTACAGCGCACACATACAAAAAATGACATTTAAATCCTGCAAGGCTATTTAAAAACACCTGAACATATTCAAAAAATATGGGGATTTGGTCACATTATATGGTCATATAGTGCTAAGCCCACTTACTGCGCCAAATTACAGCATTATCATTAGGTCCTACACTAGTAATAGAATGAAAAAATCCTGTGTCTCAACCACGGGAGACAAACTCCTCTTTATGGGAGAACTGAAGGGACTCTCCCTATGAACTGGTGGACACTAAAACAAGGTAATGAGGGGAGGTGGTGCTCTGGCCCAAGGAATTTGGTAAGAGTCAATACAATATACATACAAAATCATACTTGGGGGGCACACCCTAAATATGCATTTACATTCAAGATGGCTCTGCTATAAGACCAACAAACAGTACAAAATAGATTACAGCGCACACATACAAAAAAATGACATTTAAATCCTGCAAGGCTATTTAAAAACACCTGAACATATTCAAAATATATGGGGATTTGGTCACACTATATGGTTATATAGTGCTAAGCCTACTTACTGTGTCAAAGTAGCCACGGGAGAGCGGCACGCTGGGTTCTCCTTCAGTGGGCTCGGCGCCATCTTGGGCAGCTGGTGCCGTTGCGGCTTCAGGTCCTGTTCCGTCTTGGATTTGCTTTTTTTTTTGGCGGACCCATGGTGCCCCTGTGATCGGCAGGGGGTCGCCTTCCTCTGGTGCCTAAAGAAAGGGAATCCGCTGCTGTTGGTGAGCTGGAGGTCCGTTAATGCGCCTGAGGTGTGCGGAGCGGACTCAGACTGCAGCCATTCAGGTCCGCCTTGCGCATGCGCCTTCCCCTTTAAGTCATTTTTAGGCTCCTGGGAATCCCCTTCTAAAAAAAAAAAGATTCTACCTACAGCTCATGGTACATTACAAAGATCAAGTTGACAAACCTTTTTTAATATAAAAGAATATGAAGTTTGGGTTACCTAGAATATTTGACAATTTATTTTGTAAACGCCCTACAAGATGCTTTTTAGTGATATTCTTGAAATGAATGGTATCTGCAGACTGTAAAAATTGTGGGTTCCGCTATTTTATCAGTGGTCCGTGTAGAAGTGCTCCCCTTTATTGTTGATTAGTGGAAAAATGCTCCCTTGCACTAATGTTCAGTGTAATGTACAAAAGGTAGACTGGCCATACTCCACTGAAACACCAAATCCTTAACTGAAAAAGTCAAAAGCTCAGGATAAAAATATCACAGCACAGGAGCACAAACAGGTGGGAGGGTTGTCGCGTTTCACGCAAACAGCGTGCAATCATAACACCTGCAAGCCCGATGGGCTGAATCGTGAATGGGATGTTACGCGTTTTTTATTTGCATGGGAGACAGTTACTCTCCTTTGGGACTTTTTATTTTCCTCCCCTCTTTTGGGTTGCTCTCGTGTGGTTTTTCGTATATTTTTTTTCCATGTTCTTCATTTTCTCTCTCTTCTTTTTGTATATCCTTGTTGGTTTATTAGTATATTTATATTTTTTCATGTTTTTTTTCCTTTTGTTAAAAGTGCCATGATTAAGCGCTGTTTGCGTGAAACGCGTCAACTCTCTTGCTTGTTTGTGCTCTTGTGCTGTGATGTTTTTGTTCTGAGCTTTTGACTTTTTCAATAAAGGATTTGTCAATTCAGTGGATTGTGTGACCATTCTACCTTTTGCACCTTATATTTTGGAGGTGAGCACCTCTATCTGTGGATGGGACATGGGTGTATAACATGCTTACACCTGGAGTGGTGTTTTATTTTTTGTGAACTGATGTTTAGTGTAGGCGGGAGATCAATCCACCATTAGTCACTGCTGAAGGAACCCCTAGGAACTTCAGAAGGAACATTGATTAAGAAACATTGGCCTAGGTGGACTCTGTAGCAACATTGACAAGTTCTATTCATTTATATGAAGTGATTGAGCTGTCATAAGGATATGGCACACATAAGTAGTTTAAAGGACATTGGCAGGCACACAGATGGATTCCTATAGATTTGTGCAATGTTTCTTCCATGTGCTGTGTCTGCATTACAGCTCTATTCATCCACAGAATGTATCACCTACATCTGAAGAAGCACTAGTTCAGTTATCCAAAGTTATTCCTTCTAATCATCAAAAGGCTGGCTGAAGAAGACATACAAACAGTATTAGTTTGCAATAAAATGCAATACAAAGAAAAATCAAAAGTTTTAAACAGTTCTTTCGCTATATTTGCACCTTTTATATACATATTTGGATTCCACATTCCACCAACATACCTTTAAGATTCTGGTCCATTTTCATATGATTGCATCACACAATTTTTACAAATTTGTCAGCTGCAAATCTCTTTTATTACCACATCTTAAACGTAGAGAAGAAAGAAATTATCTTCTTACACAAAAAAGATAAGATAAGAGGTAATTTCTCTACTGACCACCAATGTTAGGGGCACTTCTCCAATTTCTACCAGTACAAAGTGGCATTTTTTTTGTACTGACCACCAAGGTAAAGGTAGTGTTGTAACCAAGGGGGTGCAGCCCATACCAGATACCACAAATCTAAAGGGTGTCACAGCCGCCTTATTATCTTAATGTCAGTTTCACTTGTGCCAGTGCTGCAGCTACTTACATTCCACTTCACTCTGGCAGATTGGCTACACTAGCTGAAGTGAGTGACAGGGAGGAGGAGGAGATGAGTGATGATCACCCTCCTCCTGCCTAAGTCCTACCCCCACTGCATCAGACTGCACAAGCTCCTGACCACCTTATCTGACTGGTGAGGCACCACCAGCACCTTAGATTGATTTGGGAGATCCTGCCAAAAGTCCCAAATTAGGAGAGGGGTTTGTATGGCAAAGGCCCTGTACTGAAAGAGAGTGTTGGGTTGAGAAGGCCCTGGACTAGTAGTGGGAGGTGTCCCCAGACTAGGAGATGAGGGCATGGAGCCAAGTACCTGGACTAGGTGAGAAGGGTATGCAGAGGAGTTCCTGGACTAGGAGAGGTGGTGTGCAGAGGAGCAGTGGTGTTCTGCATCTGCTTGGCATTTCTTTTTTGAGTTGCACGGCGCTGTGCCACTATCTCCCACACCACAGCACCGTGCAGGTCAAATGAAGAAATGTCAGTAAGCCGCAGCACCCCCCTGCCAAGTCCATATAGTGCCTTAGTGACAGCGGAGCACAGAATGAGGAGGTCTCCTCCACTTGCTGCTCATATGACAGAGCCGACAGTGGGACTCCTGCCCCATATGATGAGTGGGTTTAGAGAGGGGAAATATTTGTACATGGGGCGGGGCAATAGTACAAAGGGGGGGTGCTTGTACCGAGGATTCTGTATAGGAGGGGGTGTCTGCTGTACTGAGGATTCTGTATGATAGGGGGATTAATGTCTCTACTGAGGATTCTGTATTAAGAATTATGTATAGTATGGAGGATTCTGAACGGTATGGGGGGGAGGGGGGGATGTCTGTACTGATGATTCTGTATGTTAGAGGGGGTGTCTGTAATGAGGATTCTAAATAGGATCAGGGGATGGTGTCTGTACTGAGGGGTTCAGTCTGCACTGAGGTGTCTGAGTAAGTTCGGTCCAAACTGAGGGGTCTGTGTTGGTGGATTGGTCTGTACTGAAGAGTCTGTGTTTGGAGGGGGGGGTCGGTCTGTACTGCGGGGGGGCTCTGTACTGAGGGGTAGGCTGGGATTTAGTAATGTTAGGGAGGATCTGCACTGTGGGTGGGGGGTGATTTGTACTAGGAAGAATGAGAATTTTTGGTTGTACACTGTAAAGCGGTCTGTGCATTATGCACTGATGACCCCTTCACTATAGACACTTAGGGGAATTGATCAAATCTAGAGCAGACAGAAGCTGGAGCAACTGTGTATGGCAACCAATCGGCTTCTATATTTTAAAAGCTGAACAAGCTGAAGATAGAAGCTGACTGGTTGCAATGCACAGCTGTTCTAGATTCTGTCTGCTTTACTTTTGTTACATGCCCCTTACTGTGTTTTATTTTTCGTACCTCGGACTACTGTACTCTTAGTACATTACTCCTGAAGTTTTTCTGTAAGTTAGGCTGTGTGCAAAAAAGGATATGTAATGGTACAGTTTAATTTTAATAAAATTAGTGGGTTGTGGTTTGTACATGTTTGTTAGCCTCTTATGGCACCATCATTAAAGCATATTTTGTGGGTAAAAGGACTGTGGCATATGTGTGCTGATTAAAGGGGGGGGGGGGTAGACCGTGCCTCTTTAAGCCCTTCCCCTGCTCGCGCATTTTGGCTACACCCAGGGCCGGTACAAGGCAGGGGCGGGAGGGGCACTTGCCCTGGGCGGAGTCTTTTGAGGCTGGAGGTGGGGCGCCAAATTGCAAGCTGCACAATTCACTGATCCATCAAATCACTGCTGTTACAGTGCTCAGACTCCGTGGCTTTGCTATGAGGGGGTGACACTCGCCTGAGGGGTGACGGCATCAAGGAAGCTGGCAGTTGTAGCGGGTGCTGTTAAGCCCCCTCCCTCCACCCCCTTCAGTGTTTGTGGCTAGTTGATAGGACCGCCGGGATCCCAGCAATGAATCAGGTGCTCGCCCCGCCCCCAGGCTCGTCTTCAGAGTAAGAGGAGAATGGAACTTTCTCCTGCAAACCTGCCTGATCCCAGTGCCACAGCTTCTTCCTGTATGTCCTGTACCTGCACTGAGAAGAAACGAACCATGATATAAGTAGGATCTCTGAGTACCCTGCTCTAAGGGGGATCTCTGAGTACCCTGCTCTAAGGGGGATCTCTGAGTACCCTGAGTTAAGGGGGAGCACTGGGGACCCTGAGCTAAGGGGATCTCTGGGGACCCTGAGACAAGGGGTATCTCGGGGGACCCTGAGCCAAGGGGGATCTCCGGGGAACCTGAGCCAAGGGGGAGCACTGGGGACGGTGAGCTAAGGGGATCTCTGGGGACCCTGAGCCAAGGGGGATCTCCGGGGACCCTGAGCTAAGAGGGATCTCTGGGGACCATGAGCTAAAGGGGATCTCTGGGGACCCTGAGCCAAGGAGGATCTCTGGGGACCCTGAGTTAAGGGGGAGCACTGGGGACCCTGAGCCAAGGAGGATCTCTGGGGACCCTGAGCTAAAGGGTATCTCTGGGGACCCTGAGCTAAAGGGGATCTCTGGGGACCCTGAGCTAAGGGATATCTCTGGGGACCCTGAGTTAAGGGGGAGCACTGGAGACCCTGAGCTAAGGGGGAGCACTGGGGACCCTACGCTAGGGGGGATCTCTGGGGACCCAGAGCTAAGGGGGATCTCTGGGGACCCTGAGCTAAGGGGGAGCACTGGGGACCCTACGCTAGGTAGGGATCTCTGGGGACCCTAAGTTAAGGGGGATCTCTGGGGACCCTGAGCTAAGGGGGATCTCTGGGGACCCTGAGCTAAGGGGGATCTCTGGGGACCCTGAGCTAAGGGGGATCTCTGGGGACCCTGAGCTAAGGGGGATCTCTGGGGACCCTGAGCTAAGGGGGATCTCTGAGGACCCTGTGCTAAGGGGGATCTCTGAGGACCCTGTGCTAAGGGGGATCTCTGAGGACCCTGAGCTAAGGGGGATCTCTGGGGACCCTGAGCTAAGAGGGGCACTTGCCCTGGGCGGAGTCTTTTGAGGCTGGAGGTGGGGCGCCAAATTGCAAGCTGCACAATTCACTGATCCATCAAATCACTGCTGTTACAGTGCTCAGACTCCGTGGCTTTGCTATGAGGGGGTGACACTCGCCTGAGGAGTGACGGCATCAAGGAAGCTGGCAGTTGTAGCGGGTGCTGTTAAGCCCCCTCCCTCCACCCCCTTCAGTGTTTGTGGCTAGTTGATAGGACCGCCGGGATCCCAGCAATGAATCAGGTGCTCGCCCCGCCCCCAGGCTCGTCTTCAGAGTAAGAGGAGAATGGAACTTTCTCCTGCAAACCTGCCTGATCCCAGTGCCACAGCTTCTTCCTGTATGTCCTGTACCTGCACTGAGAAGAAATGAACCATGATATAAGTAGGATCTCTGAGTACCCTGCTCTAAGGGGGATCTCTGAGTACCCTGCTCTAAGGGGGATCTCTGAGTACCCTGAGTTAAGGGGGAGCACTGGGGACCCTGAGCTAAGGGGATCTCTGGGGACCCTGAGACAAGGGGTATCTCGGGGGACCCTGAGCCAAGGGGGATCTCCGGGGAACCTGAGTCAAGGGGGAGCACTGGGGACGGTGAGCTAAGGGGATCTCCGGGGACCCTGAGCCAAGGGGGATCTCCGGGGACCCTGAGCCAAGGGGGATCTCCGGGGACCCTGAGCTAAGAGGGATCTCTGGGGACCATGAGCTAAAGGGGATCTCTGGGGACCCTGAGCCAAGGAGGATCTCTGGGGACCCTGAGTTAAGGGGGAGCACTGGGGACCCTGAGCCAAGGAGGATCTCTGGGGACCCTGAGCCAAGGAGGATCTCTGGGGACCCTGAGCTAAAGGGGATCTCTGGGGACCCTGAGCTAAGGGATATCTCTGGGGACCCTGAGTTAAGGGGGAGCACTGGGGACCGTGAGCTAAGGGGGAGCACTGGGGACCCTACGCTAGGGGGGATCTTTGGGGACCCTGAGTTAAGGGGGATCTCTGGGGACCCAGAGCTAAGGGGGATCTCTGGGGACCCTGAGCTAAGGGGGAGCACTGGGGACCCTACGCTAGGTAGGGATCTCTGGGGACCCTAAGTTAAGGGGGATCTCTGGGGACCCTGAGCTAAGGGGGATCTCTGGGGACCCTGAGCTAAGGGGGATCTCTGGGGACCCTGAGCTAAGGGGGATATCTGGGGACCCTGAGCTAAGGGGGATCTCTGGGGACCCTGAGCTAAGGGGGATCTCTGGGGACCCTGAGCTAAGGGGGATCTCTGGGGACCCTGAGCTAAGGGGGATCTCTGAGGACCCTGAGCTAAGGGGGATCTCTGAGGACCCTGTGCTAAGGGGGATCTCTGAGGACCCTGTGCTAAGGGGGATCTCTGGGGACCCTGAGCTAAGAGGGATCTCTGGGGACTCTGAGCTAAGAGGGATCTCTGGGGACCCTTAGCTAAGAGATATCTCTGGGGACCCTGAGCTAAGGGGGAGCACTGGGGACCCTGAGCTAAGGGGGAGCACTGGGAACCCTGAGTTAAGGGGGATCTCTGTGGACCCTGAGCTAAGGGGGAGCACTGGGGACCCTGAGCTAAGGGGGAGCACTGGGGACCCTGAGCTAAGGAGGATCTCTGGGCACCCTGCACTAAGAGGGATCTCTGGGGACCCTGAGCTAAGGGGGCTTTCTGCGGACCCTGAGCTAAGGGGGATCTCTGGGGACCCTGAGCTAAGGGGGATCTCTGGGGACCCTGAGCTAAGGGGGATCTCTGAGGACCCTGAACTAAGGGGGATATCTGGGGACCCTGAGCTAAGAGGGATCTCTGGGGACTCTGAGCTAAGAGGGATCTCTGGGGACCCTTAGCTAAGAGATATCTCTGGGGACCCTGAGCTAAGGGGGAGCACTGGGGACCCTGAGCTAAGGGGGAGCACTGGGGACCCTGAGCTAAGGGGGAGCACTGGGGACCCTGAGCTAAGGGGGAGCACTGGGGACCCTGAGCTAAGGAGGATCTCTGGGCACCCTGCACTAAGGGGATCTCTGGGGACCCTGAGCTAAGGGGGCTTTCTGCGGACCCTGAGCTAAGGGGGATCTCTGGGGACCCTGAGCTAAGGGGGATCTCTGGGGACCCTGAGCTAAGGGGGATCTCTGGGGACCCTGAGCTAAGGGGGATATCTGGGGACCCTGAGCTAAGAGGGATCTCTGGGGACTCTGAGCACCCTTAGCTAAGAGATATCTCTGGGGACCCTGAGCTAAGGGGGAGCACTGGGGACCCTGAGCTAAGGGGGAGCACTGGGGACCCTGAGCTAAGAGGGATCTCTGGGGACCCTTAGCTAAGAGATATCTCTGGGGACCCTGAGCTAAGGGGGAGCACTGGGGACCCTGAGCTAAGGAGGAGCACTGGGGACCCTGAGCTAAGGGGGAGCACTGGGGACCCTGAGCTAAGGGGGAGCACTGGGGACCCTGAGCTAAGGGGGAGCACTGGGGACCCTGAGCTAAGGGGGAGCACTGGGGACCCTGAGCTAAGGAGGATCTCTGGGCACCCTGCACTAAGGGGGATCTCTGGGGACCCTGAGCTAAGGGGGCTTTCCGCGGACCCTGAGCTAAGGGGGATCTCTGGGGACCCTGAGCTAAGGGGGATCTCTGGGGACCCTGAGCTAAGGGGGATCTCTGGGGACCCTGAGCTAAGGGGGATCTCTGGGGACCCTGAGCTAAGGGGTATCTCTGAGGAACCTGAGCTAAGGGGGAGCACTGGGGATTCCAATCTAAGGGGGAACACTGGGGACCCTAAGCTAATGGGGAGCACTGGGGACCCTGAGCTAAGGTGGATCTCTGGGGACCCTGATCTAAAGAGGGGAGAAGCTGGTATCCCTGATGTAAGGAGGTAATCTGGAGTCCCTGAGGTAAGAGGGGGAATGTTAGGGACCCTAATGAAAGGAAGAACTCTGATATAAGAGGGGAACTCTGGGGACCATGATGTAAGGAGAGGACTTTGGGGACCCTGATGAAAGGGGGGGAAACTATGATGTAAGGGGGAACACTAGGGACCTTGATGTGAGAGATGACTTGGGGGACTTTGTGAACTCTGATGTAGAGGGGAACTCTGGGGACCCTGCTATAAGGGGGTAGTACTGCTGTACTACCACGACAAAATCATGTGCATTGCACACGGCTGTGGTGCAGAGCCATAGAACTGCATTCATTACGTCCAGTGGAGGCAACACCCATTAAAAGTGATATGCTGTTTAAGTTTTGCTGTGGTATGTATACAGCCATGACCAGGAGTTAGTGTAAAGGTCTGGGGCAGTAAAGCCATGGCTCAACTGCCTGGTTTTACTAACCCCTGGCTGCACCTGGGAATGAAGCCTTACTCCCTTAGAGCCACAAAAGCCCCCCTAGATAAATGGATCCCATAGAGCCCCCACCCTTCCAGCTCCCTTCCCTCTTCAAACCACCACCAAATCAGTCCATATAAACTCCTTAGACACCACATTTTTCATTTCAGTGACACCATACATGCAGGGGCATTTTTCCCTCACAACTAATGCTGGGGAATTTTTTTCCACACCATTGTGAGCACCATATTTATTTGCAGGATAGAATGTGTACCACTATTAAACTGCATGCATCGCAATTTATCACATCCCACCTGCTATTCCACCTTGAGGCGGGGGGTTGGGGGGGGCGCCATTTGGCATCTTCGCCCTGGGCACTGGATGACCTTGTCCCGGCACTGGCTACACCCACAAATTGGCATAGCATGCAAAGGACCCGCTTTTGCCATTTTTTTGGGGGGTAAAAAAAAAATTTAACAGCCCCTGGTGCTAAATACGCCACTGGGTAAAGGAGTAATATTTTTTTTTACTGATCACCAAAGTAGGGAGCACATTATAACTGAGTACTTATGCGAGGGGCACTTCTCCGCTGATCACAAATGTAAGGGTGCATTTCTCTACTGACCATCAATGTAAGAGAGTACTTCTTTATAGACCACCAAAGTGAGGGGACATTTTTACACTAACCAACACAGTAATAGAGGACTTCTCTACTGACCCCTATTGTAAAGGAGCATTACTCAAATGAGCACCCATATAAGGGGGCATTTCCTCTCTAACAACCATTGTGAAGGAACACTACAGTTTTCTCTCTACATTTCTTTTCTGGTTATAATTATGCATTTCATTATTCCTGAAAATAATCTTGTATAAAGAAGAGGGTTGGTAAAAAAAATGTTGAAATAAGCAAATACCTCATTCTTTTTCATTTCTATATACAGTATCTCACAAAAGTGAGTACACCCCTCACATTTTTTTTCTAAATATTTTATTATATCTTTTTATGCGACAACACTGAAGATATGATACTTTGCTACAATGTAAAGCAGTGAGTGTACAGCTTGTATAACAGTGTAAATTTGCTGTCCTCCTCAAAATAACTCAACACGCAGCCATTGATGTCTAAACTGCTGGCAACAAAATGAGTACATCCCTAAGTGAAAATGTCCAAATTAGGCCCAAAGTGTCAATATTTTTTGTGTGGCCACCATTATTTTCCAACACAGCCTTAACATGGAGTTCACCAGAGCTTCACAGGTTGCCACTGGCGTCCTCTTCCACTCCTCCATGAGGACATCACAGAGCTGGTGGATGTTAGAGACCTTGCGCTCCTCCTCCTTCTGTTTGAGGATGCCCCACAGGTGCTCAATAGGATTTAGGTCTGGAGACATGCTTGGCCAGTCCATCACCTTTACCCTCAGTTTCTTTAGCAAGGCAGTGGTCGTCATGGAGGTGTGTTTGGGGTCGTTATGTTGGAATACTGCCCTGCGGCCCAGTCTCCGAAGAAAGGGGATCATGCTCTGCTTCAGTATCTCACAGTACATGTTGACATTCATGGTTCCCTCAATGAACTCTAGCTCCCCAGTGCCGCCAGTACTCATGCAGCCCCAGAACATGACACTCCCACCACCATGCTTGACTGTAGGCAAGGCACACTTGTCTTTGTACTTCTCACCTGGTTGTCCCAACACATGCTTGACACCATCTGAAAAAAATAAGTTTATCTTGGTCTCATCAGACCACAGGACATGGTTCCAGTAATCCCTGTCCTTAAGTCTGCTTGTCTTCCACAAACTGTTTCCGGGCTTTCTTGTGCATCATCTTTAGAAGAGGCTTCCTTCTGGAATGACAGCCATGCAGACCAATTTGATGCTGTGTGCGGCGTATTGTCTGAGCACTGACAGGCTGAGCCCCCCCCCATCCCTTTATCCTCTGCAGCAATGCTGGCAGCACTCATACATCTATTTCCTGAAAACAACCTCTGGATATGACGCTGAGCACGTGCACTCTACTTCTTATGGTCGACCATGGCAAGGCCTGTTCTGAATGGAACATGGTCTTGCCCACCATGCTGCAGCTCAGTTTCAGGGTCTTGGCAATCTTCTTATAGCCTAGGCCAGTGATGGTGAACCTTGGCACCCCAGATGTTTTGGAACTACATTTCCCATGATGCTCATGCACTCTGCAGTGTAGTTGAGCATCATGGGAAATGTAGTTCCAAACATCTGGGGTGCCAAGGTTCACCATCACTGGCCTAGGCCATCTTTATGTAGAGCAACAATAGTATATAATTTTTATAACAACTTACCTGTAAAATCCTTTTCTAGGAGTACATCATAGGGCACAGAGCCTAAGTAATAACTTAATGGGTTATGGATCACCTTCAGGTGTTGACGCTGGTATACCCAATCAAGGAAGTTCACTCCCTATATAACCCCTCCTCCTTCCAGGAGCACATCAGTTTTTGTAGCAAAGCAATGTACTTAAATCCCAAAAGAGGGGAGGGTCCTCTATGTCCCATGATGTACTCCAAGAAAAGGATTTTACAGGTAAGCTGTTATAAAAATCCTATTTTCTTTATCGTACATCATGGGACACAGAGCCTAAGTAATTACTTAATGGGATGTCCCATTGAGGGGAGGGAGAGACAACCCACAGGGTACCCCCAGACTTGAGGGCTTATACTGCTGCCTGCAGCACACTGCGCCTGAAAGTGATAACCTTATACCCCCTTACATCCACCTGATAAAATTTTGTGAATGTATGCACTGAAGACCAAGTTGCAGTCTTACAGATCTGAGCCATGGAGGCCTGGTGACGCACTGCCCAAGAAGCACTAACCGCCCTGGTAGAGTGCGCCTTAACTTGAAAAGGGGGAATCTTACCCCTTAAATTATAAGTTTGAATTATAACTTGCCGAATCCACTTAGCGACAGTGGCTTTCGATGCTGCCTGTCCTTTCTTAGGACCGTCTGTCAGAATAAATAAGACATTAGTCTTAAGAATCTGAGCAGTTGTTTTTAAATAGATTCTCACTGCTCTCACCACATTAAGACAATGTAGTGACTTTTCTTCCCTGGAACATGGTTTTGGAAAAAACGATGGCAGGACAATATCTTGGTTCAGGTGAAAACCTAAAACCACTTTTGGCAAAAAGCCTGGACGAGGGCGTAACACCACTCTGTCCTCATGAATAATCAAATATGGCTCTTTACAAGAAAGAGCAGCCAATTCCGAAACCCTCCTTGCTGAGGATATAGCAACCAAAAATACCAGCTTCCTTGTCAGAAGGACTAAGGGAATATGCTGTATCGGTTCAAATGGATGTTTTTGTAACACTGACAAAACTAAGTTCAAGTCCCAAGGGCTTAAAGGTGATTTAACTGGTGGATTAATCCGCATCACCCCTTGCATAAAACCCCGGAAAAAGAATGCGTAGCAAGCGGTCTTTGAAATAAAATCAATAAGGCTGAGACTTGGCCCTTAATAGTACTCAAGACCAACTTCATCTCTATGCCTAATTGTAGAAAGGCAAGAATTCTGCCTATGATACATCTCTGAGGGTGCCAACCCTTGGATTCACACCAGGAAACATAAGCCTTCCAGACTCTATAATATATAGTTCTGGAAGCTGGTTTCCTTGCATTAATCAAAGTAGAGATAACTGACCCGGAAAGCCCACGTTTCTTCAGCATGTGGATTTCAATAGCCAGGCCGTTAAATTTAGCGTTTGTAAAGTATGATGGAATATTGGCCCCTGAGAGAGCAGGTCTGGCCCTAGTGGAAGGGACCATGGATCCCCCACTACCATCTTTACGATTTCTGCATACCATGACCTTCTGGGCCATGCTGGTGCTGCCAGAATTACCGGTTTTCTTTCCAGCTTGATCCTGCAAAAAAGTCAAGGCAGCAATTGAATAGAGGGAAATGCATAGATCAGTGAGAACTGATCCCACGGTATCACCAACGGATCTGTTCTGCATGCGAATGGATCTTTTGTTCTGGACACAAGTTGACTAACTTTATGTTGAACTGGACGCTAGGAGATCTACGTCCGGAGTCCCCCATCTTTGACAAACAGCCGAAAATATGTTGGGGTGAAGAAACCATTCCCCTGGGAATAATCTGCTGGCGGCACAAGTAGTTTGCCTGCCAATTCTCTATTCCCAGAATGAAGACTGCCGATAGGCACGAAATATTTATTTCTGCCCAAGTTAGAATATGGTTCACCTCTCTCTGCGCTGAGAGACTCCTGGTGCCTCCTTGGTGATTGATATAGGCCACAGCCCTGGCATTGATGGATTGGATCCTGACAGGACAATCCCTTAACCTGGAAGTCCAGGCTCTCAGAGCCAGACGCACTGCCCAAATCTCTAGGATGTTGATGGGCAAGGCTCTTTCATTCTTGAACATTGACCTTGGACAGTTGTCTTCTCCAGTACTGCTCCCCAGCCTTTAAAGGCTGGCGTCTGTTGTTACCACTTGCCAGATAACTGGTCTGAAGGATTTTCCTTTTAGCAGATTCTTTAGTAACCAATAATTGAGGTTTTGGGACACCCTTGGGAACAGCAGCATTGGCAAGTCCAAAGCTTGGATCGTTTTGTTCCAAGCAGATAGAATACTGTTTTGCGACAGTTTTGAATGGAACTGGGCATAGGGAACTGCTTCGAATGAAGCCAAAATCTTTCCTAACAATCTCATGCAAAGGGGAATGGAGGGATCTCCTTCTGACCTGACCCTCCGCACCAACTCTCTTATGGAGTTGTTTTTTGCCTGGGCAAGAACACCCGTATCTATGTATCTGTATCTAACAACTGTGTCTATGATCAGGCCCAAATACTCCAGCTTTTTTAGCGGTTTTAAGGGAGGCTTCTCTAGGTTGAGAACGCAACCCAGACTTTTCCAGGTAACTGGCTGTAATGCGTACACTTTACTCCAAACACCAATCGGTCCATTAGCAATAAATCGTCTAGGTATGCCAAGACTGTTTATGCCCTGTGCCCTTAACCTGGCTAGAGGTGGGGCTAGCACTTTTGTGAACACTTGGGGTGCTGTAGCTGGCCCGGAGGGCAAGGCTACAAACTGAAATGCTGTTCTACTTCGAACCGCAGAAACCTTTGGTGAGTGGGAAATATATGGACATGCAGATATGCATCCCTGATGCCGATAGACGCCAGAAGTTTTCCTCCTTGTAGGATAGAAACTATTGACCTGATCGACTCCATAGAAAGGAGCGGATCTTCAGGAACTGAGTTAGATTCTTTTAGATCTAGAATGGATCTGTTGAATTGCGTGGATCTATACATGTACAGGAAACGCATGAAAAAAGCAGTGAAGGTTTTAAGGAACCTAAGAAGAAACATAACTATCAGCTGACTCTATTAGAGGTAGCTTGAAAGAGGCACGAACCATCTCTGGAAGAGACTTTTACCAGCAATCTCTCAGATTGCGAGGCTGAAAAAAGGTTCAACTCCAGTTGTCTCCTCCGCAGAGGAGTAATCGGTTTGCCTTTCTTCCTGATCACCTGAGGGTAACCCCTCATCCTCTACCCACTGTTCCCTTGATAAGGGGGTCTAAGGTAGGGGAGAGGGGATCTAACACGCTTCCTATTCTTTTGGATAGCAGATGTTAAAGTCGCTAATTTTCCTTCTAGGCCCTGCAGGGAGGAGGAAAAACGCATTTTCAATCACGTAAACAGGGGCTGAATGTTTTCTCCTCTAGAGTCTGATGGTGGAGATCGTCGCCACTGCCGAGAGGCAGCTGCCCTGGTACAGGGAAAGGAGTCAGTTTAAATAAAAGGATGTTTATACCTTCGTTTGGGCAAAAGAGTATCTTTCCCGCTAGAAATCAGAAAATGTATTGAAATGTATTTGACCAAATCCTCCCCAAATAGTCGCTCCCCATGAAAAGGGAAACTAGTCAGAAGCTTTTTTGCAAGATGCTTCGGCTGACCAACTTTTTAACCACAGGGTCCTACGCATGTGTTTTAGCACAAGTGCAAGGCGGGACGCTTGGTGAATAGAGTCTTTCATGGCGTCTATGGCAAAACATAGCGCCTTTGGTAGTTCGGCTAACTCACGGGCCTGTTGTGCAAGGACCTCCCTAAGGGCCTCTTTGAACTGGTCCTTTAGGGACTGACAGATGCCTATTGCAGCGACTGCAGGCTGAGAAACGGCACCTGCCAAGGAAAAAGAGGATTTTAACAAAAATTCTAACTTTGTATCTGTATCTACACAAGCATGTGTGCATTGTCTACTGGACAAGTTAAATTTTTATTGATGCTGGAAATCGCAGCGTCTACTGCTGGTACTTTCCATCTCTTGTGAATTTCTCCTCAATCGGATAGAGAACTGAGAAACTCTTTGGAGGGAGAAATGCTTATCCGGATGATCCCATTCAGCATAAATAAGCTTTTCTAGTAATGCATGGACCGGAAACGCATAAAAAAGGTTGTAAAGGTTTTAAAGAACCCAAGGAAGGGACCGAACTTTCAGATGACTCTGTTAGGGGTAGCATGAAAGTGGAACGAACCATCTCCATATGAGTTTGTACCATCAATCTCTCAGATTGCGAGGTTGCATCAACTGTTGTTACCTCCGCAGAGGAAAAAATCGGCTTGTTTTTCTACGTGATCGCCTGAGGGTAATACCTCATTCTGTGCCCACTGTTCCCTTGGTAAAGGGTTTGAGGTGGGGAAGGGGGATCTATCACGCTTCCTATCCCCTTGGATGGAGGATGTGATTAAAGCTGCTAATCTTCCTTCTGAGCCCTGCAGGGCAGAGGAAAATGCATCTTCAGTCACGAATACAGGGGCTGAAGTGTGAGAAGCAGGCATTACTGGAGTTCCCAGCGCCTGGGGGTGGCATCTTTGGCACCCTTGTGGTAGCTCTGGAAGACACAATGCTAAGCACAAAAGCAAAGGGACTTTAAGACAAATATGCTATTTGCTGGTAGTCTAGCAATAATGTTACCATACAGTTCAATTTCTGATGCTGAATAATTGTGTTTCCTGTACTGGAAATGCCTTTATGCACCATTTACGTGACCCAGCGCTCCTGTGTGGTAGCCTCTTCACTTCAGCTGCTCTTGATAGAGACTTTCTGTCATAAGAGCATCAGCTTTATATGAGAGACTTCAGGTGTGAGCCTGATTACTTCCCAGTATGTGCGCCGTGTGCTCCACGTGGATGCTGGACGGCGCCGCCTGTCTTAGACCACGCCCCCTTTCGGTGACCTGCCCTCTTCCTTTCAAATTAACTTTAGCCCACACGCGGCAAGCATTCGGGACTGTAATGCAGACCAAGAGGCGGCTGCCGCCGACGCCATCTGGTGCTCTTGGTAGTTTCACTGTATGGGCGCAACAAGCTTTACACAGGCAAGTAAAACATAATAAAATGTTATTAAACTGCTGCTGGCTGTTGCTAAACCTTTCAAACTTGATGTATAAAAAAAGCCGAGCTGCTCCGCATCCCTCAAGGGGGGTGGGGGAGGATATTTGTATATATATTTATTTAGCAGTTGAGTCTTGATTACTAGGGTCCAGCCCTCAAAGAGAAGCGTTACAGGCAAAACCTCGTTCTTCTATGCGAGGCCCGGGTACCAATTTGGACATTTTCACTTAGGGGCGATCCTCCAGGAATGAGTGCAGCTCACACCTGCTGTATTGTGAGCATTGTAAACTATTGGCTGGGCTCACAGAAAATAGGCAGAATGACACTCTGTCAATCTGTTCTAAAGAGGATATCTGGGTGTTGAACCGCAAAGGGAAGCCGGAAGCAGTGCTAGAGTGTAAAGAAAGTAAGTACAACTTTTTTTTTTTTTTTTTTTTTTTTTAAATACAGTGGAGCAGCAGACCTAAAAGTAAAAGAAGGAAAAAAAAGCTGGTGTTCTACTTTAACAATGCAAAGAAATAGAATATCAGATAGTATATCTTCAGAAAAACCCAAAACATTACATAAAGGAAAAATGACACAGAGAAGTATGCCAATATAGTTTCAAGGGTGGATCTTAATTACTGGAACTGAGTCTCTGTGATGAACCACAGTGAAATTTGTTATCTATAAATTTGTATTCAAGTTTTTTTTTTTTTACTGCTGTTGTAATTGCTATTGTATCCATTTAAATCATGACTAAGATTTAGCCACACCTATATTTTTAAAAATACAACTTTTATATCCGGCATTACTTCATATATGGAAATGAAAACCTAGCCCGCTCTAACAAAGCTGTAGTACAGAGTAGTCACTGGGGTGATGATGCTTTGGAAACAACACATCCCAAAATAAAACCATTTTTGGTGTGTTAATGACGTCTGTCAATAAGTAACAGTAAGGAAGTGAGACAAAAGTTGTGTAAGCGTAAATGTGGTTATGAACTGCATTTTACACAAGACTGACTGCAGAATTCACAGTCTATTAATTAAATTTCCCTTTAAAATCCCTTTAAATGGGTATCGAAGGTCCACACCCCTGTGTAAGACTGTTTTTCGAGCAGGGAAAGAAAGTCCTACAAGTCGCAAAACACAGCAAAACCCTATAAGGTGGTGTATGATAGCCTCAGCCCGGGGCTGCAATCAGGCCATGCTCCCAATGCGCTAACTCTACCCCCATTATTATGGGTGGAGTGCATACATTGAGGGCGAGCCCTGGTTGGAGCCCGGGCTGAGGCTGTCACATCTCCTTAAGGAGTTTTGCAACTTTTAGGACTTCCTTTCCCTACTACATGTTTGAGCTGGGACAAGCTCTGTCCTTGTCAGCACTCCTAGCAGGTTGTCATGCAAGAGGACCTGGGGGAGCCTTGAGCGGCACCTGTCATTATTGTTGTGGGTCATGGGATCTATATGTCCCTGCCACTTTAGAGCTGAAGAGGTTACCCTCATTTGTACTTGGAGTCTATTAACGATTGTGTTGGAACTGTTTAGGGGAAACGTGAAAAGTGACCTGGGGTGTGCGTCAGTCCCATGGTCAGTATGCCTAAAAGGTGCAAAAATAAAGACAATAGGATGAGCCAGCAAAACAGATTTATTTGAAAGTAATCGTATGAACATTAATCAGCCAAATGTACGAAAGCTCATGACATCTCAACATGTGGATCTTGGACATATCTGGAGAAACATGCTGAATTCCAAATACCTAACTTCTTTATAATGTGATCCGGGACCCCTTGGCGAGAAGCAGCGGAAGCCACCCCTATCCTGAAAGAATGACCAAAATAAGCTACGGGGTTTAACCCTAGGTTTGATAGTGTGTGGCAATGTTTCGTGAATTGTGCTGAGGAGAAGGGAGCATTAGAGAAAGGTAACGATGGACTATGCCTAGGTTTGTCCTCTGTTAGCACCATGAGCTGGTCCAAAACTGTGACCGGGCACCAAGCATTGCTGGTCTTGAAAAATCGAATATCCGTACCGGCTCCTACCTGCTGTTTCCAGATGCAAACGGAAATGATTAGGGTACCTAACGAACTGGCTGATCAAGAGAATCCGGGATCCCATCCCAGTATGAATGAACTCACCTGGTCTGAGGAATCCATAGAAAGACATATATATAGCCACCTTAAGAACCAACCTGGGCAGCCGGCTGAAAGGAGACCTGGCCAGCAAATCAGACATGCCCCAGAAAATATGGCCCGTGATAAGGAGTCTGCTAATGGTGGATGGAGGACTACTCCTCTGAATTCCCCTAAGGAAGGCCTTAACGAGATAAGCTACAAAAATGGATGGCCTATTAGGGTCCTGCAAGGAAAAAAATGCTGGACTCCTGCCAGATAAGTCTTTATTGCCATAAGATAGCTTGAGCTGTGAGTGGCAGTATGCAACAAAAGCAAGAAGATATCTGATGTCATGGCAATCATGGTGTATGCCTTCTTGGTGTTAACCGATAACGACTTGTTAATCAAGGCTGCTGCATCGACCCAGTGGGAATCTAGTCCATCGTCAGTAGCAAGAAATGCTGGAACAGTGTGGCAGAGGCATCCGCATCTGGGACCTGTCGGAAAAATAGCGGATAAATAAGACGAGACAGAGCATCTGCTGTTGTATTGTCTACACCACTTATGAACCTACAGTGGATGTGGAAATGGAACTGAAGGGACAGCCAAATCAGTCTACATACAAAAGACCTGGATCTGCCTTTGTTGACAACTTCTGTGGTAGCTTGATTGTCCGTGGTGAAAACAACCGTTTTACGTGACCAGAAACGACCCCACGCCTGGGCTGCCGACACTATGGGATAAATCTCAAAGAACACTGAGGTCTCCGCAAACACTGGAATAGCCAAGATCTCATCTGACCATTGCCCTGCTAGCCTGTGAGTGCCAAAAAGAGTAGCATAGCTTATAGTGGCTGCTGCATCAGTCACCACCTGAGAGAAAACCAACTCTGCGGGGATAAACATAGCGATCCCATTCCAGTGTCAGAGGAACTTGTCCCACATATGCAAGTCAGCTACAGCCGCGGCATCTAACTTGACCCGGGAGTCCGAATCAGGGGCTGATGGTAACAAAGCCAACAAACGAGAAATGAATGACCTACCCAGGGGGATGATCCTCATGCAAAATTTAACATGCCCAACAATGACTGCAACTCTACTCTGGAACAGGCTTGAGAGATTGTAAAAGCATGAATACAATCTCTGCTCCACTCTAGCTTATCTATAGGCAGACTGGCCTGCATGGCCCAAGTATTGAGCATAATTCCCCCCCCCCCAAAAAAAAGTTACCGGACCTTCCATTTTATTAGCCGCTAATGGGATGTTAAGCGCAGAAAAAACTGAAACCAATTTTTGTAGATTGGCGGGGGCCCGATTGGCACTTCCGATGAGGAGGAAATCGTCCAAATAGTGGATGACTTCATGACAGCATTCCACATGAGTGAGTATCCAGCTGAGAGCCTGCGCAAAAGTGTCAAACAGCCAGGGGCTGCTTTTGGATCCAAAGGTAAGCTTAGTAGCGGAGTAATACAGACCCCTCCACTTTATCCCATGCCACTGCCAGAGCGATGGCAGAATTGGAAGGAGCTTGAAAGTATCCGCTATATCAGCCTTGGACAGCCAAGCGCCCTCCCCCACCCTGATGATTTGTTGAATCACCTGATCCACAGATGCATACTTGAGTGAAAATTCTTCAGGCGGAATAAAGGAGTTCAGACTATGTATATGAGAACAATGGGGGGTGGACAAGTCATAAATTAAACGTAGTTTATTTGAAAATTTCTCCCTTACCAAACCAAGGAGGTTGACCCTCCAACTCTGGAAAGGTGGTGTAGAAAAAGGTCCTATAACAAACCCCTTATCCAGCTTGAGCTGGAGCAGCAAATCTACCGCCTCCATGTTTGCGGCTAATGATCTCAAATTCTGACATTCAAACGTGCATAATGGTAAAGAGATCAACCCTGTGTGGAACCCCCCTGTAGCGAGGACGACTGGTATGTCGCACAAACCGGCGACCTTAGCCCAGCAAAATAGTCCTGTATCAATGTTACTCCAGATTGTTACCACCTAATGTTAAACAAATATGGCAGCGGAAAAGGAACGATGATAGTCGTAAAACGCCGACCCCCTGTATGTCTGACCCAACTCCACTACCGCATAGGAGATAAATATCCAGCTCCTCCCTCCTCTGGGGGCTTACAGAGCAAATAATATCCCTAAATAAACTGAAGACCTTGACAAACTCTGGGATAGAGAGCTTGCGGTTGAGCATGTGATCTCTCCTTACCTTAGAAGGCAGATGAGGAGGATCGGGGGGGGGGGGCTGCTTCTCCTCTTCCGGGGCCATTGCTTCTCTGCCCGGCCAAACAAGAAGTGGGTCCTGAGACCCGATTGGCTTGGAGGAGATTCAGGAAGACAATAGTGAATATTAATTCGCTATTGTCACACAACTGGGTGGGCTCAGGGCGCAGTGCTCTGTGCCATGAGCCCACCCTTTTTTGAAGCCAATAAATCATTAATTAAAACTACATTGAAAACCATGCGTCTAGCACCCTGCAAGTAGATTAGGGGCTTGGCACTTGGCACATGGATTACATAGTAGGTGAGGTTGAAAAAAGACACAAGTCCATCAAGTCCAACCCTGCGCCCCGTATGGATGGGCCGCCACTGGTACAAAAACATCCTCCGAGAGCGACTTCTCCCAACCTTCAAAGAACAGTTTGGTGAGGAACAATGCCTTTTCCAGCTTGATTGAGTACCTTACCATAAAGCAAAACTGAAAACTAAGTGGCTTGGGGAACAAAACCTCAAAATATGTGGGCCCATGGCCAGGATACTTCCCAGACCTTAATCTCATTGAGAACTTATGGTCAATCCTCAAGTGGCGGGTGAACCAAACTCCCCCCCCACAAACTTCAAGCATTGATTATGCAAGGATGGGCTGCCATCAGTCAGGATGTGGCCCAGAAGTTGATTGACAGCATGCCAGGTTGAATTGCAGAGGTCTTGAAAAATAAAGGTTCACCACTGCAAATATTGACTCTTTGCACAAACTTAAAGCGGAATTCCACCTAAAAGTGGAAATTTTGCTTATCTGCTTCCTCCCTCCCTCTGGTGCCATATTTGGCACCTTTAGGGGGGAAGCGGGTACCCTGTCCCCACTTCCGTCGAACCCCGTCTGGGCCAGGTATGTCAGAAGTTCGGCCTCCATCCCAATGCTGCCGAGCCAGTAAGAGAACACAGCGTGCTTCGCGTGCAAGGCTTTTCGGCAGGGTTCCCTTACCGGCAGCAGCACCTGACGAAAACATCAGCTGGGGTGACGACGTCGCTTTAATGTAATTGTCAATAAAAGCCTTTGACTTATGAAATGCTTGTAATTATACTTCAGTGTACCATAGTAACATCTGACTCTGACGATCTAAAAACACTGAAGCAGCAGACCTTATAAAAATACATATTTGTGTCATTCTCAAAACTTTTAGCAAAGGCTGTATTTACCATACTTGGCGGATGCCCCTGGAAGCTGGAAAACACTGAAGTAGACACCGTAACGTCAGTGATCTTCACTCGCTGCCAGGTCCTGCGAGTCGCTGGCCTGGTAAAAACAGGAGAATGGCCGCTCAGCACAGGCAACATTCAGAGAATGCTTTTCATTTTCTGAATGAATGCAAAACATTCTCTAATTGGGCAAGGTAGAAAGCATGAAGTCACTGCTCAACCTGTGCTGAGCGCCTGATCTGAGTTCACAATGCATTAGGCCAGTCATGCAGCAGAGGACCTGGAAGCCAGTGGAGGTCACTGTGTTATGTTGGCTCTCAACCGAACTGTCAAGCCATCAAATTGCCAGTGTCATAACGGATTACATGTGCACCACCATGACAACTGCAGCTGAAACAGAGGCAAAGATGGCAGCTTCCTTGGCTGCAAAGGATTGGAGCATTTATTTCTTAAGGAGACTGTGTTGATACAAATTTTAGTGCACAAGTCTGGGTTCACACGTCAGGCTGCGGCTTGCAGTCCAGAGCAATTCTGATTCAGGGGCACCTGAACCGGACTGAAAAACGTACAGGACGCTTTTCAAAACCGCACCACGGCCATCCGGACATGTGTGAACTGGCTCTATTGAAAGCCAGTCGCATTTATATTTTTTGAAAATTGTATATATGTGAACTCAGCCTAAGTGTAGGCAGAAAAATCCTTCCTAAGAAATGACAGGAAACAGGTGTTTCACATAGTATTACTTTTCTTCAGCTGTACCAATCATAAGTTCTCTTTGCAGGAAAAGGAACTGTTAAAAATTTTCACAGTAAATATTACAAAACTAATGACAAGTATAATAAATTTGGAATTTCCTTCTAGACAGGAACAAACGCAGAAAATGTGACAGTGAAGAAAGAGCTTTATTTACACAACAAGGCATTGTGACATGACACTGTCTGGTATATCAAGTGAGTCGCAAAGCATTCCCATAGTATGAACTTGATTCAGACATAGCCAATTAGGAAATTTGTAGTCATCCTTGAATCAACATACCTCAACTTATCGCAAATGATCTGTAAAAACCTGAGCAAAAAAAAGGTATCTTAAAATGAAACAAAAATCTTAGGCAACAGCTGCTCCTTAACCTTTGTCCATTTTGTTCGTAAGCAGGCCATACACGTGGCCAGCCAGCGGGCTGGTGGATGAAGGAAAGGGACATTCTATTCTGACAGTTATACCTGCCGCTATCAGATTACACTGATCAGCGGCTGCAAGAACATGTCCATTTCAACAGAATTCAATCAAATTCTCAACTTCTGTCAATTTGGGTCTGCCACACACTGATTAAAATTCAGCTGGTCCCTGCTGAACTGGCCAATTTTCAATCACTTTATGGCCAACCTCTCACTTTTCATACACCTGCCTCAGTTCACTTCAGTAATAAATCCCATATTCAGACCTCCTCCCCGACACTTTTCAGCAAATTATGCAATATAGCCAGTGGTATCGCTATGGGGGATGCGGCCCGCACCCGGGTGACACAAGCCCAGACACCATGACTTACCGCACCAGGTGATACCAACCCTAGTGAGGCCACTGAATATGGCCACAGACCCCAGACAAATTGTCCTGTATTTACATCCTCTGAAGCAGCAGCATCCAGCAATATCATCTGTGCCTTTATGTACACACTAAGCTGGAGAAAAAAGATAGCCATGATTCTCTGTGGCAGGGACCAGCATATGTGTCAAGTTCACAGAACCCTACAAAGAGGATATAAGCCTTCATCCCTGCCAGTAAGAAAATAGATTTAATTCTGTATTTCCAAATATGTGAAAAAAAAACTAAAAGAAATACAGATGGAACTAAGAATACTAGTCACCTAGCAGTCTCTGGATTTGCTTAATTGGTCGCTCGCCCTACACATGCAGATGAAAAAAAATCAGGATGCTTGATCTATATATATATATATATATATATATATATATATATATATATATATATACACATACATACCCAATTCCAGGTAGGGACTCGGAAATTACCAAAGCTATTGAATTTGCATGAGAGGTCGCTAGCATTTTCAGGACAGGCCAGCGATTGGGACCTCCACATTCTCTGCTTCACCCATAAGAATCTTTGACCTCCTAAAAACAGCCCTCTATTCCAGAGGGGTCAATCGCCATCCCCATCAAATTGTGGAAGGGGAAGAGGGGGTGGGGGGCCTGCCATTTCAAAAAGCAGAAATTTGCACTGGATTTCAGTGCTCTGATAGTAGATCAGGCATTGGGTGAGCTTGGGAATGTAACAGCTGGCACCTTATGTTGCCCGATTCCACGTGACAGGTTGTTGAGCACGGAACCACCGCGAAACCTACATGCTCATTTTTGACTGTTGCATTGCTAAAAGGAATAACTATAAAAAGCTATAACTTCATTTCCATGGTTTAACTGGATTGCATTGTGCATGATTTGATTTCTCTACTTTGTTTATTATATGAAGAAGTAGGCACTCACCTCAAGTTCAAGGAAACCCACAAACTTGAAAAGTGAGGTTAGCAAGGAATGCTTGATGCCCTACAAAGTCAAGGAAAACATAAGGCAATTCCTACATAACTTTGGTCAAACCATAAAAAGTAACATTAACCTAAATCCCTGCTAATATTTTTAGAAGTCCATACTGAACAGGTTTTTGTTCTGGGCCCGTGAATGTTGTATACTACCATCTGCATACCTCCCAACATTTTGAGATGGGAATAAGGGACACCTACTAGAAAATGTATGTAGGCATAGGACACACCCCCTGACAGGACAATTAACCAAAAAAAAGGTTAATGAAATCCACAAGGACTTTTTTTTTTACCACCACCATTTCTTTATATTGGCTTTTAAAATGTACAAATGCAGCAATTTAGAATTTTGATGAAAGGTTTAGCACTGGGAAACACTTTTTGAAAGATAAAAATTGCATTTTATATACAACTATATGGATCAGACCAAAATGAGGGACAAATGAGGAAAGAGGGACAGAGTGACTTTGTTCCAAATTAGGGACTGTCCCTCGAAATCAGGGACAGTTAGGAGCTATGTATGTGTGATGCTGAGCCTCCATGATTGAAAGAACTAAAATCTAATCAATTAAAAGGGCGGGGCCAGGGACAGTCAGCATACCTCCTAACTTTTTGAGATGGGAATGAGGGACACCTATCAGCAAAAGTATGCAAGCATAGGACACACCCCCTGCCATGCCCCCTTAAAGGAGAATTGTACAAAAAAACAAGATTGGTGCTTTTTTACCATTACTATTCCTTTATATTGGCTTTTGGAATTTACAAATGCAGCAATTTAGAAATCAGATGAAAGGTTTAGCACTGGGAAACACTTTTTGATAGATAAAAAGTGCATTTTATATACCTCTATATAGATGAAACCAAAATGAGGGACAAATGAGGAGGAATGAGGGACAGAGGGACATTGCTCCAAATCAGGGACAGTCACTCCAAATAAGGGACAGTTGGGAGCTATGCATCTGGTGGCCTAATATGCTCGTCAACCCCATTTCTGTTATACAAGATTTTGTATAACACTGTCCTCAATAAACCATTTACATTTTGGGTGGCAAACAATTGTAAAACTACATAAACAGTATGAGTATGCTACAAATAGAATCCACAAGGTAAAGATGTCCTTTTTTATATAGCACAGTAAGAAGTTAAACAGCATAACTGACAGACTAACAAGAAATTATTTGTTCTGTTCTATGACATAGCAAATCTTAGGTGAAGTCTGTATCCAAGCAGACGTGTAGTGGAAGTCTCTCAGAGTATTCGTGTTGATGGACTTTGTACTTTAGAAGTTGGATGTACGGTATTCCTCTTGTTTTAACAATCCTCATTTATTTCACAGCTCATGTGGTTTTATCCTAGGCAAAAAGCACAGCTCCAAATGTGCCATAAGGTCTGACTACTTTCTGTTTTGCAATACAGACCATATATATATAAATATACAATCACTCAGTCAGTTGAACTAAATGGGCAGTATGATCAGTACATGGTTGCTTTCACTGATAAAAGGAGAATTGGGCATAGGTGCAAACCCGATCGAAAACAATCAAATTTATGTTTTTTTTTTTGCTTTCAAGCTTGAATCATTTCTCTGTGTATATCCTGATGAGATGTTAAACTTTCTAGGGTGTCAACTACTGTACTAAATATTTCTTCTGGTCCTAGTGCAAGAAAAGCGATTGTGAAAAGAAAAAATGTGTGAGTGTGGTGCCGTCCCAAATCTTATTTATAAAAGCGGTTTCCTCAATAAATTGTAAGTGTGTAAAAATATGTTTAAAATTATATCCAAAGTGTCTTGTGCTATATTTCATCAGAAGAAATATGTTGATATATAAATAAATCAATCAACTCCTCCAGAGATAAACTAAATAAATAAATCAACTTTTCCACTGCTATAAATGTTAAAGTGGCTTGTGCCCTAAACATTAAGAAAATCAATAAATACAATGAAGTACATCACACGTGACATGCAAAATTATCCAAAGTGACTGGTTAAATAAATAAATAAATTCAATCAACTCTTCTAATATTATAAATATAAAAGTGACATGTGCCCTAATCTTTGAAAAAATCAAATGGATACAAATATTTCACACGTGCCATGCAAAATTATAAGCCATAAATTGTGTGGTCATCAGAATATTAATGAACAGTCCATATGAATAACTGTGATATGTGCCCGGTGCACTACAGGTGAAAAACAACGTTCACTGTGGGATTTCTAAAAGCAAACAGCAGATATTTTTCCAGTGCTGGTTTCTTGCGTTGTGATTGTGCAGAGACTCACCAGCTGTTTGTCCCCTACAGGGGTAACGTGTAGTCACAGTATGTGCCACTGTGCAGCAGTACTTGGCAGGACCAGGATCAAGGTAATATCATTAGGACATGAAGGAGAAAAGAAAGGATTCCATAGTGTAAAACCGTTTTATACACTTTTTATTTGGTCAGATGTAAATGGTACTCACATTGTAGTAGAAAAAGGTGAGCGATATACAATAAGCATAAAGATGTTCCTAAGCGTCAGCTTACAGGGAGATGTCTGCAAGGCGTTCAAACCAAGCCACGCCCTACGTACGTTTCGTCACATGGACTTCTACGGGAGCGTGGTCCCTGCGTCGTCTCCCCTTCCTTATATATTGTGCGGTCCGTAATGTGCTTGCGTTCAAACAGTCAAAAAATACGATAAGGAGATACAGTTAAAAAAACAGAAAAAGTTTAGAAGAGATGTACTAGACTACAAGAATCAAGTTTACAAGTGGCAAACAGATGAAACATACGCTGAGGAAGACCACAATGTTTCAATGATTGATGAGGCTGATGACAGCTCAACGGAAGATGATGTACCAACATGGCAAGAAATAAATACTGCAACCAACAGGACACAAAGGGAATCACTAGGACAGGCGCCAATATTTGAACATGGAAGGCGAGGGCACAGTCCCGAATATAGGAGGAGACATAGACAACAAGAAACACATGATAATAGAAGACAACAAGAAAGTGCACCATTTACACCGAGAACACCTAGGTATAGAAACAGATACTCACCTTTAAGGTATGAACAAGAATATACCCCTTATGTTGAACCCAAACAAAGAAGGGTTTTTTTTCCCAGGGAATACCGCGGAAGAACACCCGCCCTCCAGACGAAGAATGTCACCACAGAGGGGAGAAAGAGACCCCCAGGGATGGAGACCTTTCAGGATTCCAGACAGGAATTACAACAAACATCCACGATCATGGTGGAACCCAAGGGTAACAAGAAATACAGATACGAGAATGAGAAACAGAACACAAGAAGGCACGCAATGGGAGGAGAGAATGAATCAGGGATACAGAATACCGAGAGGAGGAAGAGAAAACGGGCGAGAGGAAAGAGAGGAGGGGCAAAGAAAAAGAAGAAGAGAGTACTAGGTGGAGGCATCTTTAACCTCAGTGAAGCTACTTTCAACGAAAACGAAATGAGAGTACTCAACTTGGGACTAAAATATGCACCAGAAAAAAGTCTGGATCCCTTCGAAGTATTCATAGATTTACAAAAATTCGTTAGGAAGCTAAATATTAAAAAATTTTTTGCAATTAAAGGGGAACAAGAACCACAAAAAGAAAAGGAAGATTCAATATATAAACATTCGAAACTGAAAAACACATTTAATCCCAATACCCAGCAAAATGAGAGCCTTATAACCTTCAAAAAAATGGTGGAACAAGATATCAGGAAGATGAACCCAAGAAAAACAAAATCGAAAGTCTGGAAAACCATCAAAGAAATTGAAAAGAAAAAGAATATTGTCATACGCCCAGCAGACAAAGGAGGAGGCCCAGTTATATTAAATAAACAAGATTATGAACTAGAGATGGGAAAATTACTTAGTATCCCAAACACATACAGAAAATTGAACTGACCTTCTCTGCACAGTCCTGAATATAGGAGACATAGACAACAAGAAACACATGATAATAGAAGACAACAACAAGAAAGTGCACCATTTACACAGAGAACACCTAGGTATAGAGATGGGAAAATTACTTAGTATCCCAAACACATACAGAAAATTGAAGGGTAACCCAAAGGTGGAATATAACAAGAAACTAAAAGCCTATATACACAAAGGGGAGAAAAAAGGAATTTTAAATAAAAAAGAAGCAAGATATTTGATCCCAGAGGCAGCAAAAACTCCCGTGATCTACTATGTCCCAAAAATCCACAAGAGCCAAACCAACCCGCCAGGAAGACCTATATAAAGTGGCATTGATGGCCTATTTTCAAGGCTGGGGGCCTATTTAGACGGATATCTACAGCCACTGGTGACTAGGGGCAAATCATATCTAAAAGATAGTAAACAGTTGATCACTGAGCTTAAAAGCTTTAATGCCAAGGAAGAAGACATACTCGTAACAATTGATACCAACTCACTATATACCAATATTGTACAAGCAGATGGCATCAGTGGAATAGAATGGGCTTTGTACCAACAGACAGACCTCAAAGAAGAACAAATAAAATACTTATTAGAAGGACTAAAGTTAGCGATGAGTCACAACTACTTTTGGCATAAGGGAGACTACTATACCCAAGTGAAAGGGGTAGCCATGGGGGCCAAATATGCCCCGAGTGTAGCTAATTTACTTCTCAACAAATGGGAAGAACAAATTTACAGTACCAGCAGAAGTCATCTGAAATTTTACCGACGGTATATAGATGATATTGTAATTATCTGGTGAGGCACTGAGGAAGAGCTACAAACATTTTTTGATGAACTAAACCATAACATCTACGGTTTATCTTTTTCCGGGAATTGGAATAGATATAATATTAATTACCTCGACCTCCAGATATATAAAGAAGATGGGCATCTTAGCACAAAAACGCACTTTAAAAGGCACAGACAGAAATGGCTACATCCCCACCAGTAGTTGCCATAATCCAAAGTGGATTGGGAACATCCCAAAGGGACAGCTCATGCGTATACGCAGAAATTGCAGCAATATAATCGATTTTGATGAACAAACAGATATTCTGATCAAACGTTTTGTGGATAAGGGATACAAAAAGAAGGATTTACTATCACTAAAATAAAAAATAAAAAATATGGATAGAAATAAATTAATGGAAGACACACAGAATACTCATAAACGGGAAAAAAACAAACTTTTGGGCCTTGCCTTCCTGACTGGATATAACAGACAATATAGAACCATAGAATCGATTGTTAAAAAACATTGGCCCATATTACAGTCAGACCAGGTTCTAAAAACGGTGTTACCAAAGAAACCCATTTTTATTTATAGGAAGGCCGCAACCCTTAGAAATAAACTAGTGCATAATGCACTTGACCCCCCGAAACAAATTAGAATAGGTAACAACCTGAAGGGCTTTTTTAACCACTTCACATCCGGGCCATTTCTGACACTTCGCTCCTACATGTCAAAAATCATCATTTTTTTGCTATAAAATTACATAGAACCCCCAAACATTATATATGTTTTTTTAGCAGAGACCCTACAGAATACAATGGCGGTCATTGCAACTTTTTATCTTGCACGGTATTTGCGCAGCAATTTTTCAAACGCGTTTTTTTTGGAAAAAAAACAGTTTCATGCTTAAAAAAAAAACAAAACAGCAAAGTTAGCCAAATTTTTTTGCATTGTGTGAAAGATGAAGTTACGCCGAGTAAATAGATACCTAACATGTCACGCTTCAAAATTGCACACGCTCGTGGAATGGCGCCAAACTTTGGTACTTAAAAATGCCCATAGGCGACGCTTTAAAATTTTTTACAGGTTACATGTTTTGAGTTACAGAGGAGGTCTAGGGCCAAAATTATTGCACTCGCTCTACCGATCGCGGCGATACCTCACATGTGTGGTTTGGATACCGTTTTCATATGTGGGCAGGACTTACGTATGCGTTCGCTTCTGCGTGCGAGCTCACGGGGACAGGGGCGCTTTAAAAATTTTTTTTTTTTTTTTATTGTTAATTTTACTTAAAATTTTTTATTTTGACACTTTAAAAAAATATTTTTTTTTTTGATCACTTTTATTCCTATTACAAGGAATGTAAACATCTCTTGTAATAGGAATATGACACGATCAGTCCTCTTTACAGTGAGATATGGGGTCAATAAGACCCCACATCTCACCTCTAGGCTGGGAAGCCTAAAATAAAAAAAAAAAATAAAACGATCGCCGCTTCACAGCCGAAGCGGCGCCGTTTTTTTGAATGCAGAGGCCGGGCGTGACGTCATAACATCGCGCCCGGCCTCCGAACGATCATAGAGACTCCGGCGACCATCAGGTCCGCCGGAAATCTCTATGGTGAACATCCGGCGCCGGCGGATCTGCTATCCGACTCACCGATCGCTGAGGTGAGTCGGTAGTAGCACCGGAGGGCGGCGGGAGGGGGGGGATGTCCCCTCCCGCCGCCCGTAAGAACGATCAAGCGGCGGAACAGCCGCTATGATCGTTCTTATGGTGTACGGAATCGCCGGCTGAAAATGCCGGTATCTGAATGATGTCTGTAGCCTCAGACATCATTCAGATATAAGCCCTGAAAGTGGAGGCCGTCATATGACGGCCTCCGGATGTCAAGTGGTTAAATGTGGTAAGTGTTTACCTTGCAGAGAGACCAAAAAAACAAATAAAAAGATCACAAAGTTCAAGTCCACAACAAATAGCAAGGAATACACAATCAGGGGCCTAATAACGTGCAATAACACACACGTCACCTACGTGTTAGAATGCCCGTGCCGCAAACAGTACGTGGGACGCACTACTAGGAAACCACACATTAGAATTAGGGAACACGTCACAAACATAAAGAATGGTTTTAAAAAACATAGTGTATCCAGACATTTTAGAGATTACCACAACAGAGACCCTAGTGGTATGCTTTTCTATGGCATTGACAAAATCAAGGGACACTGGAGGAGTGACAACAAAAAAATAAAAGTGTCACAAAACGAAACTAGATGGATCTTCCAACTGGATACACTCCAACCTTCAGGAATGAATATAGACGTGGACCTTAATTGTTTTCTTACTAACTATTGAGGGCTCATTAGTAAAATTTCCTCCTGGGGTGTCTCTCTTACCCCCCCCTCCCCCTTTTTTATAAGCATTCGATTCAAACCTTTTTTATAAGTATTCGATTCAAACCCATCTGTTTAATACAAAATTGGGATAGGCCCCCCTCCTATACATACCCTTACATTAGGAGCCACTACCTTCCATATTCATAATACTAAATTTAAAATTTTAATATTTTATTGTACCTTAATACTCTTACTTCTATTTACCGCATTTCATTCAATTTTATCTTGGTTTTTTACACCTTTTTGTTTCTATACCGTTAGGAATTTAAATAAAAAACATTTTTTAATAAATTTTAAAATAAAAATAACATTTTAATAATTATTTTTCTATAATTTGTCTATTTAATATAATACTGTCTATGTACTTTAGAGAAGGTCACATTACTAATTGTAAACCATGTATACTGTGCGGTAGAAATGTGCAAAAACACGATACCATATTTGACCCATGTAACCGTGACACATATACAAAGGGCCCATATTCCAATAAGGTGTCACTAAGGAGACTTTGGTGTATTACCCGGCCGTTTCACGGGGATATAATCACTGGACATGGGCCGCGGTCTCCGGTCTGCATTATCTTAAGAAAAATGGCTGCCGGAACGCAAAAACATGGCCGCTGGAACTCAAGCACACATAACATGGCCGCTGGAACGCAAGCACATTACGGACCGCACAATATATAAGGAAGGGGAGACGACACAGGGACCACGCTCCCGTAGAAGTCCGTGTGACGAAGCGTATGTAGGGCGTGGCTTGGTTTGAACGCCTTGCAGACATCTCCCTGTAAGCTGACGCTTAGGAACATCTTTATGCTTATTGTATATCGCTCACCTTTTTCTACTACAATGTGAGTACCATTTACATCTGACCAAATAAAAAAGTGTATAAAACGGTTTTACACTATGGAATCCTTTCTTTTCTCCTTCATGTCCTAATGATATTACCTTGATCCTGGTCCTGCCAAGTACTGCTGCACAGTGGCACATACTGTGACTACACGTTATCCCTGTAGGGGACAAACAGCTGGTGAGTCTCTGCACAATCACAACGCAAGACACCAGCACTGGAAAAATATCTGCTGTTTGCTTTTAGAAATCCCACAGTGAACGTTGTTTTTCACCTGTAGTGCACCGGGCACATATCACAGTTATTCATATGGACTGTTCATTAATATTCTGATGACCACACAATTTATGGCTTATAATTTTGCATGGCACGTGTGAAATATTTGCATCCATTTGATTTTTTCAAAGATTAGGGCACATGTCACTTTAATATTCATAATATTAGAAGAGTTGATTGAATTTATTTATTTATTTAACCAGTCACTTTGGATAATTTTGCATGTCACGTGTGATGCACTTCATTGTATTTATTGATTTTCTTAATGTTTAGGGCACAAGCCACTTTAACATTTATAGCAGTGGAAAAGTTGATTTATTTATTTAGTTTATCTCTGGAGGAGTTGATTGATTTATTTATATATCAACATATTTCTTCTGATGAAATATAGCACAAGACACTTTGGATATAATTTTAAACATATTTTTACACACTTACAATTTATTGAGGAAACCGCTTTTATAAATAAGATTTGGGACAGCGCCACACTCACACATTTTTTCTTTTCACAATTTTTCGCTTATTCCACTTGGTGGAGTCAGCGTATGTGAGGGCAGCAGTCTATCAATTAATTAACTAAATATATTTTCCACCCAGTTTTTCAGTCAATTCCATTGCGCGGATTCCCCATATGTTTTGCCAAGAAAAGCGAATACATAACGGTTTATTTAGTAGGGTTTCTGGTTTTGCACACCATATCTAGTAGCTTGAAAAAGCTTCAAAATATTAGGAAAACTTGAACCCCTTTGAAAGCCATTGTGTTCTGTCTCATTACACTTATTTTCAAAGTTCTTCCACTTATATCACTGGAGAAACCTCTGCAAACTAAGAATTGTCTCCACAGTAGAGACCCAGAGTGCTCAGGGTGACACAGGATACCTTGGAATTTTACCATACATAGAAGAAAAACAGCAGGCCGCTGAAGTCCGTATCAAATAAAAACCCTCTTTTAAAATAAGCAGCACACTTACATTGAAGTTAGCATGAAACAGCATGGATAGGGAACAGCCGGGACCAAGCAGCTGTTAGTGTGAGGCTGTAGGCTTCACTGAGCAAACAGAGACCAGGGGTGACAGGGAGCCAGCCAGCTCAAAGTATGGATATCAGCAGCAGCATCCAGATGCATTTGAAAAAAAAAAAGGGCAAAGTCCCTGAAAACGTTCCATGCACACCACACCCCCTCTCCCAACATCCATCAGGCATTTTGAAAAAGGTCATCCTTGTGTGCAGCCTAGAACGCCGCCGCTAATATTTATATTTTGAGCTGGCTGGCTGGCTCCCCTATCTTCCTTGGTCTCTGTTTGCTCAGTAATGCCTACGGCCTCACACTGATCACAGCTGCTTGGTCTCAGATGTTCCCTATCCATGCTAACTTCAATGTAAGTGTGCTGCTTATTTTAATAAAGTGTTTATTTGATACAGACCTCAGCAGCCTGCGGTTTGTTTTCTTTGAAATTGAGGTGAACCTACCCAGATCTTCTGCGGTAACGGCAGAGGTTCCAGTCTCGATCCCTTCTCCTGTTCAGCCATCCTTCCATCTATTTTGCCTCATCCATTCCTTTACCCTGTTGATGGTCTACAGATACAGATGAAAGTTCCAAGGGACTTTGCACTTCTCCTAGGAGCACCGTATGTACTTGTACACTTTTTACACTTTTTTAAATTTTACCATATGACTGCTTATTAGTTTGTTCATCTATCCCTGCACATGTGCAGACACAACCAGCTTCGGAAATAGTTTTAGAAATGTTATATTATTGAACGTATGTCCATATTAGGAGAAGAAAATATCCTATGGTGGATAGAGCAGCAGCTTTTAACTGCTAAACTTTTACTTTTTTATTTTTTTTTTTTAATAACGTGTAACCCCAGTGTAATGTTTTTTTTCTTTCCGATGGAAATTACGACATGCTCATACTTCCTGTTTTAGAAAGGCTCCTTGTCCCGTGTTATGATTTTTTTTTGGTACATAAAAGCTAGGAGTTATTACCCGATTACTCCTTTTCCAGGATGGTCACATGAGAGAGATCGGCTCCACCTCCTGCAAGAAACACAAGCACATGCAAGTTTAAAAAAAAAAGGCCTCCCTAGGCTGGCCCTTCAGTTGTACAAAGATTGCCTTGCTGACAAATACTAACGTTCTGATATATGCAACTTGATATCTTCCATCAGTAAGGGTGGGGGTCCACCATTCTTGAGGATTCCTGGAAAAGGAGTTACCATCAGGTAATAACTCTAGCTCTCCCAAGTCATCCTCCAGGATAGTTGCATGAGACCCCCAAGATCCATACCTAGGGTGGGACTACTGCTTGCAGGACCTTTTGACCAAAGGTCAGGCCTTGGGCGGAGACCAAATCAATCCTGTAGTGCTTCACAAAGGAGTCACTGGACCAGATGGCTGCTCGGCAGATCTGCTTGATGGAGGCCCCAGCATTCCCTGGCCAGAAAGTAGCAATTGAGCACGTAGAGTGCGCTTTTAGGTTTGGCGGATTGACTTGGTTTTGAGAAGCGTAAGCTTCTTTAATTGCCATCCTGATCCATCTACCTATGGAATTCTTGGATGCTGGTTTTCCTTTGTGAATGCCTCTGAATGAAGTGAAGGGGTTTGGTGCCTTCCTGAATGGTTTTATGGTGTCCAGGTAGTGGAGGACGCACCTCCTTACGTCCAAAGTCGCAAATGCTTTCTCCCCCTGGTTGGATAGGTTCTGGCAGAAGGATGGCAACATGACCTCTTCTGTCTGATGGAATGGTGAGGTGACTTTGGGGAGGAACAACGGGTCTGGCCTGAGGACTAACTTGTCTGGAAAGATTGTGAAAAAAGGTTTTTATGAAGAGGGCCTGGAGTTCACTTATGCACCTAGCTGATTTGATATCAACTACGAAAGCCATTTTCACCGTTAGGTATTTTAATGAAATGTACAAGAGTAGCTGAAAAGGCCCCTGGGTTAGGGCCTTGAGTACCAGGGAGAGGTCCCAAGGGGCTACCTTAAAGTGGATGTAAACCTACTCTCATCCTTTCTAAACTACTGCCATAGTGGTTATCTATAAGGATATACATGCCTCCTGCATGTATCCTTACCTGTCAAATGTCTACCTTCTGTCTGTTATGAGACCCGAAGAAAATGTAGATTATGTGGGTTGGTCTGTTGTCCGGAGCTCGTGGGTGGAGTCGTGATGTCAGTAGACACCCCGGCCACCTATACACTCCTCTTGTCAACATGCATTTTCTCCTGTGTATTTCTTTCACTGAACTTCTGCTATGATCACTAACATCCAGTCAAAACCCAGAAAAGCCACCACATGACTTCAGCATGCCCAATCATGCTGAGGTGTGGAGCAGCCAATCCTGGGAGAGCTGGGGAAGAAAGGAGGAGGGCATCTAAAATACACAGAATGCCTCTCTCAGGCTTGTGCAGGATATGTAAATCACCTGTCACTCACAACAAGGGGGAAGAACTGACTCCCATTTCTGTGTGTGTCAATTTTTATCTCACTGAAAAAAGATAAGAGGACTGCTCAGAGCTGGATTAAATCTTTGTGGCAAGACTGGGCACAGATGACATGAAATCCTATACTGTACAAGGTGCAAGCATTAATTAAAAAAACATTTCAGGTTTACATCTACTTTAATACCTTCACTGGGGCGGTTTCTTGAGATGGACTTGAAGAACCGTTTACTAGAGCACGGATACGCAATTAGCAGACCTCCAGCTGTTGCAGAATATAAGTCCCATGAGGCATAGCAAGACTGACAGCCACAAGCATGACACCCAGAGGCAGAGACTTGTAGTTTTGCAACAGCTGGAGGTCCGCTAATTGCATATCCCTGGACTAGAGGATCCTCACTCAGCAGTGTTAAAAAAAAAAAAAAAAAAAAAAAAATCGACAGTGCCGCAGTGTGCACTTTGAGCACGCTTACTGCCAAGCCACCTTCTCCCCCCTCGAGAAGAAAGTCCAGCAATGTGCCCACATCTTGCTGATTTCTGTTTTTGGGTACATGTTTGCTGTGTACTTTTTCCAAACTTTCCCCACATATCTTCTTTTGTTAGTGGTTTTCAGTTTTGGAGGAGCGTCACCACTACTTTAGCAGAGAGACCTTTGTTCAGTAGAATGCGCCATTCAAAATCCACGCTGTCAATTTCAGAGTTTGAAGTTGTAGGTGGCATGCCCCCGACTGCCAGAGAAGGTTGTCCTGGTTCAGTAGAATTCAGGGGTCTTCCTCTGCCATCTTCTTTAGTGCCATAATCCACAATCTCTTTGGCCAAAGGGGTGCCAGTAGGATTACCCTTACCTTCTCAATTCAAGTCTTTATCGTTCTGGGAAGTTGTTGTTCCAGTGGAAAGGCGTAGCCTTAGGTTGAACCTCCACAGAAATCCTAGGGAATCCACCCCTAGCGGGTCTTGCTCCCCTTTGAGGGAAAAAACCTTGCCACCTTCTTGTTTTTTGCAGTGGCAAAAAGGTCGACCTCTGGAAAACCCCACTTTCGAAGAAATTTTGTGATTCAATTCCCACTCTACTGGGTCCAGCTGTCCAGCTGTGAAGATCCGCTAGTGTGTTTGTCCCTTTGATGTGTACCGCTGTCAGGGATAACAAGTGAATTTCCGCCCATGAGAGAAGGTTGTGCGCCATCCTCATGAGGGGGTCTCGACCTTGTGCCCCCTTGGTGGTTGATGTATGCCACTGTGGTGACGTTGTCCGATAATATCTGGACATGCTTCCCCGCTACTGACTCCTGAAAGGCAAGTAATGCTTTTAGTATCGCCATCAGTTTTTAAATTGGAAGCTTCTGACATTATTGGTTCCCAGGTCCCTTGTCTGACCTGTTGCCCTATATGAGCCCCCCCATCCAGACGCACTTGCATCTGTGGTAACTCCGATGAACTGGCGGAAGCCATAGTCTGCCATTTGCCAGGGTGCCAGAGATGGCACTGTAGGGCTCTCATGTGTAACTGGCCCCATTGTACTGCTGGGATCAAGGAAGACATAAGCCCCAAAAGTGACATTATGGCCCTTCTTGTTTCTTCCCTTGAGGTTCTCAATTGTTCTGTAGCCCAGGAATGTAGCCAGTTGAGACAGGGTTCTGTTTGACTTTTCTAAATTGATTTTCCATCTCAAATGGGTAAGGAAATGTTCAGTCATTTGTAGGCTCATGAGAACCTACTCGTGTCTGACTGTAGATCAGGAAGTCGTCCAAATACGACACTATCTGGACCCCCCTCGGTCTGAGCTCTTGCATGACCTCGACACAATTTCGGTGAAAAATCACAGAACTGATGAAATGCCAAAATGGGAGAGCTTGATACTGAAAATGTCGAGGTTCAACCCCCCCCCCCCCCCCCGATGGCAAATCTCAAATTATTCTGGTGACTGGGATGGATCGGGACATGGAGTTAAGTGTCCTTTAGGTTAAGGGTTACTAGGTAGGCTGCCTCTGGAAGTAGAAGAACATTGTTTCCATCTTGAACTTCCTGTAGAAAATGTACTTGTTCAGGTTTTTTAGGTCCAGGATTAGGCGGCATCTGCCTGAAGGTTTTGCCCTTAGAAACACCTGGGAGTAGAATCCCGAAGTGCGATGGTATCTCCTTTTCTTTCAGTAATTCCATGATTGCTTCCTTCATAGGTATGCTTTGATGTGAGGAAGCTGGAACAGTCGTGGCTCGGAACTTGGTCGGAGATCTCGCTGTAAATTCTATTTTCTATCCCTGCACAAATATCTGTAGGATAAATTGATTTTAGCAGAACACTCGCTATTGAGATAGGAAGTGCAATAGCCTCGCTCCCACCTCACTGCTGGCGTAATTGGGGTTTGTTGGTGAATGCAGAGCTGGGAAACAAAACATTAGTCTTCCCTTTGTTTTTGTTGAAGACCCATCTTCGTTGGGTCTGTAGTTTCTCGCTTTTTGTTTGAGTTTATCGTCTGTGGCGACAAAAAAAATTCTCCTTTTGTTTCATTTTTCTGAAGAACCCCTTGGTTTTATCTGCCAACCTCTCCAGGACTTTTCCGAGTTCGGGCCCAAACAGTAGGTCGTTGTCAAAGGGGATGTTGCATAATTTATTTTTGGATGCATAGTCTCCCCCTCCCAGGTCTTTAGCCATAAGGCCCTTCTGGCCACATTGACCAAACCAGTGGTACGTTGGAGATTCTTACCGCTTCCAAGGAAGCGTCGGCCACATATGCCACCCCTTTCTTCATCAGTAGAAGGGAATACAAGGCTTCCTCTGCAGGTGACCCCGGAGTTGTTCCAGCCAAAAAAAAAAAGACACATTTCGGGCCACGCAGGTGTTAGCTAAGCTGGGCTGAAGCCCCGCTGCTCCTGCCTCCTATGTTCTCCGCAGTGTGACCTCCATTTTTTGTCCATCAGGTCTTTTAGCTGACCCATGTCTTCAAATGAAAGGTCTGATCTCTTTGACACCTTGGTAAAGGATGATTCCAGTTTCAGGCACTTTGAGATTGCTTTGCTCTTCGTCAAATGGAAATCTTCTCTTCAGGGCTTTTGGGAAAAACAGCTCGTTTTCCAATTCCAATCCTTTATCTACGATACCTTTAATAGATTGGTGGATCGGGAGAGTTCTTTGTTTCGTTTCCTTGAGCCTTCTGTACAGCCTGTCCCGGACTGAGCCCACGGGCTAGGTTTCCTCAATTTCTTCCATTATGTAAATTGCTTTTAAGAGCTCCTCTGCCGGAAACAGATGTTTGGAAATTTTCTGAGTTTCCATTGTGGCCTGCTTCGTCATTGGAGTCTGGTATAGAAGTTCCCCTTCTTCCTTCGAATCTGAATCCGAGGAACTCATCCATGGCTGGGGGAGAGCGTTCCTAGTTTTCTCTTTGTCGCTCGCTCTTGGGGTCCTAAAAAGAGGTGGATGGCCGCTCCTCCCCTTTCATCTAGCCAATGGCTGTTCATAGCGATTTGAGCGTGGATATAATTTCTTTTTTGAATTCGAGTAGATCCTTTGCCAGAGGTTTTGTCTCCTCATTAACTATTTTCCTAATACATCTGTGACAAAGCAGTTTATCGCTGTTGGATGGTATTTTCAGTCCGCAAGTCTGGCAGTACTTTTTCTTCTTGGCTTTGTCTGCTCCATCTGCTGCTTCCTGGTTTTTGGGCTGCAGGGGAGACAACAGCAGAGCGAGAGAGCGTCAGCCCAGGGGTTTGCTGCTGCTGTCCCTAGGGGTAACCCCTAAGACTCTGGTGCCCAGACCTTCTCCCCCCTTCCTATGGAGCTTTGCTCAGGGGTGCTTATCCCACCGAGGAAATACCCCTGCGTCCTCCTACTCCATCTTACCTTTTGAGAGCTGGGACCTTGCTCCACAGCCTCTGTTAGGGGCCCTTGATCCTCCACCATGTGGACCGCCTGGAGGGGAAGGAGCACGCCAGTGTACTCCGGCTGCTGTCGCTGCAGTCAATGCTACGAATGGGTGCATTTAATGTGACCTCAGAGGCCCAGGCAGCCCTGTTACGCCCCCTGACGATCTGCCCATACCCGGCATGGCCGCAGCTTTCCCAAGATGCCCGCCGCTCCACTTCCTGCCGCAGCGCCATCTTGCTGATGTCACTACCGCCTCGGCGTCCAGGATTCAAATGTTCACGCCGAAAGCGGACTGTTTGGCGTGCTACGGGGGAAAAGAAACAGACCTCCTGGTGCCCCCACCACCTGCACAAGCCTGCCTAATGGCTGGGGAAACTAGCGGAAGGTGCAGCCCGAACTCCTGGTCATCGCAATGGTGAGTGTACCCCCTGGCTCTTCCCCCATCCTGCACTTAATCTAAAGGATGGTGGAAAAGATAGAACCCCCCTCCTCTCTTGTCACCCTCATCTTCTGGTGTAAAGGTGTTTGGGGGGGGGGGGGTTCTGTCTCGGTTGGAGTTTGTGGAAGTTCCTGTACTCCCCGAGTCCTCCTTCCCTCCCAGTGTATACCTGTAACTGACTGCCTTGTCAGCTTGAGCACAGGGGGAGTAAAGGAGGTATCCAGAGACACCTGTCCTGAATAAAAGCGGTCTAAAAAAAACCAACAGACTGGGGATGCGTGTCCCCCTCCAGTGCCGGTGTTTGCAGGATGCAGGAAACACAAGAACTTAAGGGCCAGCCTACAGAGGCCTTTTTTATTTAAACTTGTATCTGCTTGTGTTTCCTGCAGGAGGTGAAGCCCACCTCTCTCATGTGACCATCCTGGAGGATGACTTGGGAAAATATTGTTAAAAAAAAAAAAAAACACAAAAACAAACTATGTTGACATTTGCCATTTCCACAATGAGATGACTCAGTTTTTCATGAAGAAGTAGAATCACTCATTGGCGGCCATTTTTTTCAGTCCCAAGGCAACAGCACTTTATATTTGTGATCTATTAAATTATTTGTTGATTGTGTACATTACACCGTCAATATATTTGTGTGGGGAATTCTAAAATGACGGTGCATGAACACCGTGCAGTAAATGTGTAGTGTGTGATCATGTCTGAAAAGATATTCCAATTCCAATGAGAGTGTAGTAAATGTACCACAGCCTCTAGTGGCCAGAAGTAGTGAACACTCAAACCATCAAAATTTACAATAGCATTAAACCTACAAAACTGTAATATATTAAAAAAAAAAAAAAAAAAAAAAGGTAAATTATAATGTTGTTCCCATCTCAAAAAAAATTAGTCCACATAACCATAGGTGTAATTTTTATTTTATTTAAGGAAAAATGGGGAAAATAGGAATTTCCATGAAACACAGTAGACATAAGTTAGATAGCACTGCAAAATGTCTGAGAATGTTTACTTGACACCAGTCTGCTTTGCAGTTCAACAATTAGTAATTGTATGCAGTTTGTCACGGTTATCTTTTCGCACTATTATTAATCAGAAAAGTTTGAGGTTATAGGTCACAAAATGTGAATTACTAAAATTATGCAAAAATTCACTTAAAAAAACATAAATAGGTGATGCACATTAGTTTAACAAAAATGTAAACATTTTCTCCAATGTAACATGTGCATAAAACAGAAAAAGGGAAGCAACACTGCAGTCATACAGTTTCAGTAATTCATACAAGAATATTATTTCTTATGCATTAACTAAACCGAGGAGCAACTGTATTCTGCTTTCTGATATTAAAGATATCGTCCATGATCATCACATAGTGGTTTTTGCTGTTAATACTGGTTTTAAATGACAAAATTTCAGGACATAATGTTTGCTGGAAGAAAAAAAGAAACAGTGAAGACACCAGTGTTTGGGGACTCCAGAGCAATTTGTTAAAACATATTATATATGAGCATCCAGCAGTTCTAACCAAAGACACTTCTGTAGCGTAGTATTTTCTGGGCAACTGACTTAATCAGTATTTAAGTACAGGACTGGTTTAACATCAGCAACAAAAATGCTGTATTATGTGACCATTGGGGTATTAAGAATGCACTCACAAGAATTCCCAACTGTGCCATCCTTGTGCTTTGTGACTACTGCCCAGGCTCTACATGAGTGCCAACTACATAGATGATTTTCCTGCTTGATAAAATCATGTCATTACAGTATTTATGTTGCACTGAGTATTGTCATTCATGCAAGTGTCTCTGTGGTGGACGCCAGCAGTTTTTGCCCAGGAGGTGCAAAGTACACAAGCAACCAGAGGTAGACACACTGTTGAAAACCCATGAACACAGCCCTACAGACCCATGAAATGAACTCCCACAAGCCGAAGTGCCAAACAGAACCGAAGATTAGTACTTGTTATTTGGACTACACTCAGAATGCTTACAACTTCACTTTAAGTGTCCACTGTCCTTTACAACAAAAATGGAACTAAATGTACACATTAGAATCACTTTTCAGTACTACTGGGAAAGGAAAAAAAAATTTAAACATATGTTTCTGCCATTAGTTATAAGGCTTCCATGTCATGGAAATGAGTATGTATGAGGTGGCTGCAGATTAATGCTCACACCATGAGAACTATTCCATTAGGAAAAGTCCTTTTATCTGCCCAGCTCATGTTGATATCATTTCTTAAGTCAGAACCAGCATGAATGCAAGCTGGCTCATTAGCCAGACTGCGCACTCGAGAGCAAAAGTAAAAAAATGAATAAAAAAAATGTTTCATACAATGGCAGAAACAAAGGAAGAGAAGTCTATATTAGAAAGAGAAACTGTTCACAAATGAACAGCTTAAGGCAGCTGTCAACAATGTACCCCACACCGGGAAAAAAAAAAAGAAAAAAAAAAGTCTTTTAAAAAGGTTGAATGATAATGACCCTGTGCATTGCTACATCAACCACCACTGTACACTCCAGGAACCGTGAGTAAAGAATGGTTAGCCACTGAAAAAGTTATTCCTGTCCAGACATTTACTACAAATGTCAAAACGCTCAGAAAATAAAGCCGACTTTTATATTTTCAATAAAAAATTCTGAACTGGGAATCTCACATCTAAACACAGGAACAGCATGTCAGTTATGAATAAGCATTGTTAACTACATTCGTAGAATTGTTTTAGTGCATTGCATTCTTACAAAAGGAATATGTCGCTCCCCTTCATCAACAAGCCCACCCCTCCTGTGTCCCTCCTACTGTCCTACATTATACAATTCAAAGAACTAGCCTAAAACACAGACCTCCCGTGATGCTATATCTGCATTTCACAAAAAGTGAAACCTTACTTTCTTGGATCAAACACAAAAATGTAAAACGGAGGGTGCATTTAAATTGGAAAAAAAAAATCCCTATGAAACCCAAATGGACCTAATCTGTGTATTGTCACTGCCATGGAGCAATTTTGTGCCAATGTGTTAACTTTGACAAACTCAGCCAAAGAGTTCATTCTGGCACAAATTTGGTATTCAATTACACATTCACGTTATACGTCATTAACATTATAAAGTTAAATGAGACAACCGCTTTGTCAAGCCCTTGAGTGTCCAGGATGTCTGCAAAAACGCTGCAGGTGTCATGGCACCAAAGGGGTTTGTGCATCGGCCAAAATGAGGTAGGAGAAATAATAAGCTGATTGGAATTTGCCTGTAACATCCAACTCCGCAACCCTGTTTTGTTCCCTTTCTACAGTACAAGTTTAGGTTGATTCACTGTGTGCACATTAACTGCAGATATCTAGGAAATAATATAAAAAAAAAATAAAAGAAGGCAGAAGGATGAGGCAGCGCTAATACTGTGACACATTCTGTAGGGATATACAAGTCAAAAAGAATGATTTGCATGGACTTAGGCAAAGTTCAGCAATGCACAACATTGGCCCAAAACTTTGTGCAGGTGAAAAATAAAAACATTAGCTGCTGCCCTTCACATTTTATAAATACATTTTATTATATGAACTTTCCTTTGTCAGAATCAACATAAACAAAATTAAAAAAAAACACTAAATTAAATAACTGAAATATTAGTAAGCCTGGCTGTGCATCATCACAAAGGCTTGTTACGTTCTCCTGGTCTGCCCTCTCGTGTTAGAAACAACTCCATTTTTCATGGCGACAGGGTGCTTTTAGTGTGGTTTGATTTTTGCACTTCTCATGTAAAAGTTAACTTAAGTAACAGGAAGTGTCTAAGTTAGTAAAAGCTTGCTGTTCCTGTCAAATCTCAGATGTTTACAGCACCCGAACACAAGAGTTGCAGCCTCAGCTGCCTTTTGCAAGCTGCAATAAAGTTCTCTCATCTTCTCCCCTAAGTTAGAAACAAAAAAAGATCCACTAAATGAATGCAAACTCCATCTTGAACAAATATATCATCAGTGCGCAGGTTGTACTCCAGTTGTAAATGATTTCAAGTTACGGAGATTATGAAGACTGTAGGGGAGGTATCAGCAGTTTCCACGCATTACCAACTCAGTAGAGAACTCCTGCCGAGGGTCATGAAATATACTTGACTGCTTCCACCAGACCGTACGGAAGCAAAGAAAACCTGAGTGATGAAACAATGGTAAGAATTAGACAAAGCGCTCTTGCACTGAGCAGATGATATATACATATTCCACACGAAAGCTAAGATTAGGTGTTATACAAGCATAATAAATTACAGATGAAACTTGGTTCTAAAGCAACAGCATTATGGCTGTAAATATTTGTTCTACACTACAGCTTTAGTTGACATAGATACACATTTCAAATGCAACATAATATTCTGGGTGGGGTAAGACACCACTCCAGTGCGTCAGATGTGAATATGGCTGGGTATAGCCTCAGCCAGCGCTGCTCCAGCCACGTCCCATAACACGTTTTGCCCCACCTACCGGGCTTACTGACCTCTGTGACCAAGTCCCGGTAGGCAGGGTGAAACATGTCAGAGGACGAGGCCGGAGCAGCGCTGGCTGAGGTCATACACAGCCATTTCCACATCTGAAGCACTGGGTTGGTTTTAAGCAGTGTCTTATCTCACTATATGTCCACGCTTCTGAATTCATGCCTGATGCCTTCTTCCACTTTCTGAATACCGGGAGGAACACCTGTTATGCTCCAGGTTTGAGCGGTGCTCCAAGTCTACACATGATCACAGAAACATAATATCCTGCTTCAAAATATCTCAACGTCACAATTTAGAAGAGCTGCCCCTGTTAGACCAAGACTCAAAAACTCAGTCATTCTACTATAACCCGGTCTAAATAGCCTGAGATGACAATTGCTGGTACCATAACCAACCTACCACTACAAGTCAAAAGATCAGAGAAGTCAAACAGAAGGACGAACAAGAACATTTTATTTCTGCACCTACGTTGACTAGAAGGAAATGTTCTACTCTACACAACTACAAACTGTTAAAACATCTAAATACCATCAAATGCTACTAGTTGTCTGATACACATCTTTACCTTATCATTTCTTTCACACAGAAATTTTAGTCTTTGTGCCCTTTTATGCATAAATACTCCATCAAGATGGCCAGTTTCTACAGATCGGATTTCAATGGCTTTCTCGCCCCATCCCATTATCTGGTTAGAGCGGATATATGCTGTAAAGAAACATAAAAGAAGCATGAACAAACATAGCAAGCAATGTCATTAACACCCAAAACAATAAAAAGCAAATAATAAAATGTCATTACTAAAAATAAAAAACAATACTCAAAAAAGGCAGAAATGTTTAGGCAAAAGAAAAACATGTTCAAACAGAACCCTAAATCCAACATACCAACTGATGTAGGCATTTCTCCCCATTGAAGAACCACATCTTTGGTGATCCTGCCATATGTATTGACATAAACTCCTTCATCTTCATAACAAACTAGTAACTCCATGCCATCTGTATTTGGGAGGATGATAATAGCATGTGGCTGGATACTGCTCTGGATCTAGAACAAAATAACAAGGTTTAATGCCAAATATACACACTGCAGCCCATACAGACCTTTGCTCAGTATAGAAAGTACAATGAGATCTGCATGTCAGTTTTACTCGTTTGTACGCTTGATTTTTAAAAGGTACTTAAACAGGTGGTGTGTTTTTTCAGACACTGTTTATAATTATACAACCTAAGCAAAATGAATGATTATAGATACAAGGTAATATAAACTGTGCCAATCTGAAATCTTTGATAGATACACTGTATTGAGTGTGAAGGGAAACAATGATAACTTTTTCTAGTCCGTTTCATTGCTTTTGTTGAATGATCAAACAAAGCCTAGAACACACTGCGGTTTTTTTAGTTCAACCCATCGGGTTGCCTGACAGCTTAAGTCGGAGCTGCTGCACTAAGAATTCAATGTTAGTACAGCAATCTCCCCTGCTCTCCTATTGTGTTCTGACAGGGGCACAGCCCCTCCACTAGAATACTCTGGTCAATGCTCTCAGCCACTGGCTTTTGTTGGAGCGGTTGCCATACACACAGGCCGAATGTCAGCTGTTTTTCATTGAACCGCCCGATTTCGCCCGACATTCAGCCCATGTGTACTAGGCTTTAGAGTGCTTGTTTAGGTTTCCTTTCCATAGTGCCTTTTTTTTTTTACAGAGCATGCTGGGAATTCTCAAAAGTTTTCTACTGCCCGAGTGCTTCTCTCAAAATCCACACATCTGTGTTTTGTAAGCAGACATAGCAAGAAATCAAACCAGAAGGCAGTAAAGTCAAGTGAAAAACCTTGAATTATAAATAAATATATATATATATAAATATATATACATATACACACACACATATATATATATATATATATATATATATATATATATATATATATATATATACACATACACACACACACACACACACACACACACACACACACACACACACACACTGTAATCAATATCTCAATGAACACAAGAACAATTTCCAAAGTTTTGACAAAACTGAGTTTTATAGAACATTTTTTAAGCTCATTACATGAAAGGAAGATTAATAATATAAAACTTATATTACAAAACCTTCAGGTTTTATGTAAATTAGTTGGATGCAAAAATGAATAACCACAACAAAAAATACTACGTCTAGTATTTTGTATGACCTCCATGATTTAGAAGGACAGCACCACATCTTCTATGGCATGGAATGAACAAGTTGGCAACATACTCCAATACCTATTATTTTCCATTCTTCAAGAACGACCTCTTTTAGAGCCTGGATGCTTGATGGAGAGTGATGCTCAACTTGTCTCTTTAAAATCCCCCATAGGTGTTCGATTGGGTTTAGATCAGGTGACATACTTGGCCACTAAAACACTTTCACCCAGTTTTTCTTCAGAAATGCAACCGTAGCCTAATGCCGCATACACACGGTCAGACTTTTCGGCTACAAAAGTCCGACGGATGCCGACGGATCAAGTCCGGCGGACAATCCGATTGTGTGTGGGCTTCCCCTGACTTTTCCAGACGCAAATCTGATGGACTTTAGATTTGGAACATGCTTCAAATCTTTACGTCGTAACTCTGCCGGACCCAGAAATCCGCTTGTCTGTATGCTAGTCCGACGGACAAAAACCGACGCTAGGGCAGCTATTGGCTACTGGCTATCAACTTCCTTATTTTAGTCCGGTGTACGTCATCACGTACGAATCCGTCGGACTTTTGTGTGATCGTATGTAGGCACGTCCGTTCTTTAGAAAGTCCGCCGCAAGTCCGCCAAAAGTCAGTCGAAAGTCTGTCGGACGGGCCATCTGACTTTTGTAGCCAAAAAGTCCGACCGTGTGTATGCGGCATTAGATGTGTGTTTTGGATCAGTGCACAAGGACCAAGGGCACGGAGTGACGGTAGCATCTTCTCTTTTAATATAGAGCAGTACATCTGTGAATTCATGATACCATCAATGAAATGCAGCTCTCCGACACAAGTAGCACTCCTGCAGCCCCACAGAATGACACTGCCACCACCATGTTTCACTGTAGGCACCATGCATTTTTCTTTGTACTCCTCACCTTTGTGACACCATACCGTTTTGAAGCCAATTATCTTTGTGTCATCACTCCAGAGTACAGAGTCCCAGTAGTAGTCTTTTTTTAGCGTGGGCCCTGGCAAATTCGAGGTGGGCTTTTTTGTGCATGGGCTTTAGGAGAGGCCTCCTTCGTGGATAACACCATGCATGACTTTCCTCTGCAGTGTACGCCGTGTTGTGTCACGGGAAACAATCACCCCTAGTCTGGCTTTCTACTTCTTTAGCCAACTGCAGTGAACTTGCATGGCGATTTTCTTTAACCCTTCCCATCAGAAGACTCTCCTGTCGAGGTGTTAACCCCCATGGATGGCCTGGACGTCTCTGTAAAATGGTTGCAGTTCCATCTGTTACATTGTTGTATCACTTTTGCTACAGTATTCTGACTGATATGTAAAGCTTTGCTGAGCTTCTTATAGCCTTCACCTTTCTTGTGTAAAGAAATAATTTTCTGTCTCAAGCCTTGTGACATTTCTCTTTCATGTGGTGCCATTGCTGACAGCATGAAATGGGAAGGGGTTTGTTGTTTTTTTTTTAAATCAGAAAAAGTTTTTCTTGTGTCAATTGCCATACATTACAGGTTACAATGAACATAACAGCGGGTATGTGAAAAGAAAAAACAAAAAGGAGGTATCAGCTGCACAACATTAAATTCAAAAACATACAATGTAAGGGATGGGAAAATATCCCAGTATAAAGATTAGACCGTCATAAAACCAGTACCTACTAGGTTCAGGATTAAAGGATCAACAAATGGGCACCAAGTGGTATATTAGCATCATGAAAGACTTAAAAAAATAAAAGAAATAGTAAAAAAACAGTAGCAAACTTCCATGTTAGGTAGGTGGGGGTCAACCCGTCCAACCGACACAGAAGAACATATGACCAATGGGCCAGATCTTGAATATGGTCACCTTCATCCTACCCTCTCCTGAAAGAACTTGCCCCCTATGAACAGGGAGTATGGGTAGGGATTTGATTTACATAATAAAGTATCAATAACATTAGGACCTGCCCTATTTCCAACCCAAAGAATCGGCGTTATCCTCTTATACAAGCATGCATACCCTTTACACTTGTAACAGTCAGTGCAAAACCAGCTGTGAAGGCGCTATCCCCGGAGTTTCCAACCAGGCCTGCCAAATACCGCGTTTCCCCGAAAATAAGCTCGGGTCTTATAATAATTTTTTCAACAAAAAGCCCAGTAAGGCTTTTTTTCGGGGTAGGGCTTGTCATGTGCTGTCTTCTCTCCCCATCTCCTGGAACAGAGTTAAAAGTGCCTGTAAAATCAAAAAATGTACTGTATTAAAGCCCCTATACAATGTAAAGTGTGCACCGTACCTTCCTACAGTGGCTTCCTCGGTGCTTCTGTGTCCCGCCTGATCGGTCTTCCATGCTCTGAGCACTACAGAGGGAGGGGGGCCCGAGATCCCCCGCTGACAGCTGGCAGAGAGCAGCGGGGAATGAGCTGAGCGCCACTCGGTGCTTTCCCGTACCGCCTGGATGGTCTCTTCCCGCTCCGAGCACTGCAGAAGGAGGGGGGGCCCGAGATCCCCTGCTGACAGCTGGCAGAAGGAGAGCAGCGGGGAATCAACTGAGCGCCGCTCTGCGCTTCCATGTACGGCCTGAATGGTCTCTTCCTACTTCAAACCCTACAGAGGGCAGAGATCCCCCACTGACAGAAGAGGGGGAGCGTAGCGGGGATCAGCTGAGCAGAGCCGCAACAAAGGTATTCACCACAGAAACATACACAGTTTAGACCACACAACACAACCCTTCCAAACTAGGGCTTATTTTCGGGTAGGGCTTGATATGTTTCGTGGTTGTTTATGGTATCACACCAATTAGTGCTGATATGATCTCTTCTTAATATTATGCTGGGATCACTCGGATCTCTCATGGAATATTGCACCTACAGTCATCTAGTAATTTATTATTTGTTCACGTCTATTTTGGGATCAGATTTTATTATTTGTTCTGCGCGAAATCACTTTTTTTCATTTTACTTTATGGTTAATTGTGTACACCAATAGATTTTGCAGCATTACATCACACACCCGTTTATAGTAGCGCAGAGGTTTTCACTTAGCCTTCTAATTTATATACTTCTGCAAAAGTCAGATTGTGCCAGAGTGGTGTTTCGCTTACAAATACTGAAATTCCCAAACTGTTTTTAACTATAGCCCAAAGTTTCCTCAAAAGAATTATGGTGGGTGCCGACTTCGGCAGATTAGGTAATCCAGCCTCCAGACCTGCTAAGATTGATGCGGCTAGTATTCCGGACTGCAATAAGTTACAGATCGGGTCAGATTCATCTGGCAACCCAAAGCCACCCAGATGTTGCAGCTGAGAGGCGTAAAAATAAAGCTTAGGATTAGGTACCGCCTCCCCGCCTTGATAATTACTATATTGCAGTGTGGAAAGACGAATCCTAGCCACTTGCTTTTTCCAAATTAGGGACCTGATTAAAGTGTCAATGGGTATGCCATCTGCGAGGTATCCATTGCGGGGAATTGTGCAGGACATACAGCAGTTGGGGACACCAAACCATTTTAGTTAGGTTTATCCTACCAATTACCGACAGTGGCAGCTTACACCAAGTATTACATGTCATTTGGAGTCTCTAAGAGGGGGAGTAGATTTTCCTCAAAATTATTAGAGTGGTTGGAAGATACCTGCACGCCTAAATATTTAAATGAAGTAACTAGACTAAGGGACTGTGCACCCGGTAAGGGAGCCATTGGGTCATCCAAAGGTAGAAGAACTGACTTGCTCCAGCTAATGGAGAATCCTGATAAAGAACCAAAGTCCTGTATCACCGACATTGCATTGGTAAGGGATGTTTCTGTATCCCCTAGATAAAGAAGAGTGTCATCGGTGTATAGGGAAATCCTTTCCTCTACAATTTCCCACTTAAAGCCTGTAATAAATGGGGAGGACCTTATGATGGCTGCCAATAGTTCCAGGGCTAATGCAAATAGCAGGGGCGACAACAGCACCCCTGCTGTGTGCCCCTGAAAAAGAGGAAAAGGGTCTGTTAGATCCCTGTTGATGTGTAATCTAGCGGTAGGGGCCATGTATAGCAATTTCACCCAGTTGATAAACATATCTCCCAATACAAAGCACCTCAACACTTCCCACAGATACAGCCACTCGACACTGTCTAAGGAAAGAATAGCTCTATGGCCCAGATAATCAACAGTTAATTGAAGGTTAAGGAATAACCATCTGATATTTAAAGCTGTAGACCTGGAGGGAATGAACCCAGACTGATCTTTGTGAACAATTTTGTGAATGACTTTAGCTAGCCTGGTAGCTAAGACCCTGGCCAATAAGTTTACATCTGTCGTCAATAACGAGATAGGCCTATAGGAATCTGGGGAAAGAGCATCTTTACCTGGCTTTAACAGCAAAATAATAATGGCTTCATTCATAGACGGGGGCAAGCCCCCACGATCGAGAGCAACCAAAAAGACCTCCCATAAGTGTAGTACTAGTATTTTAGAGTATCTCCTGTAAACTTCTGCCGGAAAGCCATCTGCCCCAGGAGATTTGCCAGGAGAGGAAAGAGCCAAAGCCTCCAACAGCTCATCATCAGTGAGAGGAGCACTCAATATCTCTCTATCCGAGGCGGGAAGTTGGGCAATCTGGCAATTATAGAGAAAGGACTTAATTTCAGTTAAGGTTGGTGAGACTTTAAAAGAGTACTCAGCATAGAAATCCCAAAATGTAGAGAGAATACCAGAGTGGGAGGAAACCAGGTCTTCTAAGGGGTTATAAATTGCTTCTATATGGGAGGATCCTCTTTGTGATCTCACCATCATAGCCAGCATATGTCCTGTATTTTTCCCCTCAAAATATTTCTGTTGAAGAAAGAACCTTTTATTGTCAGCCTTCGTTAAAAATCATACGTTTAGCTATATGTTGAGCCTCAGTCCAGGCTCCTGCAGTGTGTTCAGAAGGGGAGTCAACAAAGGCTGACTCAGCCCTCTCAACCTCCTGCAGTACAGAATGTTCCCAGGATCTGGTCTTGGTCTTAATGGCAGTAAGTGTTTTGATAAATTGGCCATGTAGAAAGGCCTTCAGCGCATCCCAAAAAATTCCAAGGCTAGCCAATGATTTAAGTGAATAAACGTGGTAAGGCTATTCCTAATGGGATAAGGATTAGGAAATAGCGACAACCAAAATGGGTTCATTTTCCAATAAACACGCTTAACTATACCAGATGGGAGAATTTGGATACACAGGGGAGAATTGTCAAACTTTCCAGGATCGAACTTGGTCTAGGCAATGATGAAATGCTCCCCTTAGTCTCCTCTTCATGAGTTCGCTTGATTTCGGGAAGAGGAGACTAAGGGGAGCATTTCATCATTGCCTAGACCAAGTTCGATCCTGAAAAGTCTGCCATGCGTGGTCGAATGGCATGAATAACATTTAACCTGCGAGTGATTTGATCTCTATACATCCCATAGGCCCAGCTCCAACAGAAGCCAAACAAAGGAGGTTGGACCTCTCCCAGATCTTTGTTGTGAAGCATTAGTAGAGAATTTGTCAAGGTCTGTATCCAAATTATTATTAAAATCCCCTACAATAAGTGCGGGAATACTAGGGTGATGCGCTAGGAAATTAGCCAGAAGTTTAATGACCTCTACGGAAAAGGGAGGAGGAACATAAATGTTAGCTATAATATAGACCAGACCATCTAGGTTACACAAGAAAAAAATATAGGGACCATGTGGGTCATTGAGTGAAGCTGAGCATGAGAAGGGAACATTTGGACAAACCAGCACACTAACCCCTCTAGAATAGGAGGAGGAGAAGAAGACAAGAGTGAACTGGGTGCCGAAGAGGAAATGGGTAGAGAATGGGAATGCCTGGGTAGGAGACATATGGGTCTCTTGTAAACACACCAGAGAGGGGCCTAGGCCTTTAACCATGCGAGATGCAGCCAGACATTTCACCCTGTCTTCCAAACCCTGTACATTCCAGCTTGTGATCACATTGTGCTAGGCCATATAACCTTAAAACAATAAAATATAATGACAAAAACACAAACAAATGATTAAAGGACTGAATAAGGTTCAGGTTGCAACATTATAGGGTAAGCAAATAGAGGTATACATAATGCCATGAGGCAGAGGACAGTTTGCGACCAAATAATTTACTCATGCAGAAGAAAAAAGTAAATAGAGAACCCGGGGACCAACAGGGTCTAACATTTTTCGATAGTCAGCATGTAATGTCCACGAGGTACCAGTATCCAGGGGGCTAAGTTTAAGAGCCAGCACAGAGGAGCCAATAAATAACATGGCATGTGCCCCATGCATAGGCACAGCTGGTATTGAAGCGACTTGTAGAAACAGTCAACTGCCTTTGCAGAATCAACGTGGAAATAAAATAATAAAAAAAAAAAAAACAACAAACAAACCGTTGATAGCAGACCGGTATTAGTATGCAAAAGGAGTGGTTAGAAGTAATCAGGTTGCCCTCCGGCGTCTGACCAACTCTTCCCGCAGGGAACGTTCCACCCTGTCCAGCCACTGCACCGCCAGCGTAGGCTTTTCAAAAAAGTAGACTTTGTCTTTGGCTACCATTTGCAGGTGTGTGCTGGTTAGAGCATGGTGTACTGCAATTCCAGGGAACAAAGCCTTTTTTTCACCTCAGTGAACTGAGCCCGTTGTTTTTGTACATCCGCTGAGAAGTCTGGGAACAACAAGATCTTAAGAGTTATCCATCACAAGTGCATCCCTTATTTAGCTAGCTTTAAAGAGCATGACATCACGGGCCTTGTAATTGAGCATTTTAAAAACGGGAAAGCTCTAGGAGGATTGCCTGGAGGCCAGGGCCTAGTGGGGACGCGGTGTACCCACTCCACTGCAATCATCAGTGAAAATGAGCCTTTCCCAAATTTAGTCAGCAGCCATTGCTCTATAAAATGCACAGGATTTGTCCCCCTCCACCTTCTCAGGAATGCCTATGGCATAATAATATTATTTCTGCAGAGCCTGTTCTCTAAATCATTGAGCCGAGCATTTAGCTACCAGCAGTTGTTGAACATGCGATTCTCTTTGCATAGGGGCCCAATCATCCTCCAGGGTACTGAGGTGCCCTTCAGTAGCTTATCTGCGGTCCCACAATTTTTGCATATCTTGGCGGAGGAAGGTTATTTCAATTCTTACCCCTTTAACCTCTGAAGCCAGGGCTGCGATGGAGGAATTACATGAGGTGACTGCAGAAAATATTGTCACATAGCATGGGTTCTGGCCCATCAGGGTCTGATGTTATGGCGGTTTGCTGTGTCAGTATGACAGGGAAGGTACTCACAGTGTCCCATGGAAGCAATGGCATCGCCGGATCTTCAAATGGCAGTGTGTCATCGGCATCAGACTGAGAACCGCTGTGATCATCTGGCATATCCCCAGGCATAGCAGAGGAGTCCCGTGCTTCGCGAACAGCTTCTGAGCCGCCTCCTTGTATTTCTCCTTAGCTGTTCTTTGTGACAAGCCGCCATCTTGAGCCGCATGGTCCGGTGCCAAATGAGTGTAAGAGCCGCATCTAGATATCACTCCGACGGGCAGGGAGTAAAGCAGTCTGTAGCCCGGAGGTTTAGCAGGCACTCCAGGAAAATATACCCCGAGGATGGGTGTTAGCAGTCGATTACCAGGATAAAAGGATGAATGTGTGGCGTAACTCACAAGCCGTGCGTCTGGCTACATTTGCTGCCAAACTACACCCCCAGGAGTTATTTTTGTTAAGCAATGCCCTTTTATAAATCAACTGTCTGCTGGACACCTGTTTGATGAATAACTGGACTCCCCTGTAGTTGAATTCTTCTCAATTAGGATTTTTTCTACAATTTGCCAAAATTTAGTTTTGCTGCTAAGGGGTGTATTCATTTTTTTTGCAACATGGTCTTGAATGAATTTGATTAAACAAATGTTGGTTGCAATCAATGGCCCACATTTGTGGGAGTATTTTGAAGTATAGTGTCCCGTAGAAAATGTATATATGAGTATTTTTAATACTGATCAGCATGCATGCTCAAGTATGTAAAAATAACAGTTTCCAAACCACACTGATCTATTGTATTATTCATAGACTTGATAAGTTGTACACCACCACTGCAATGTTTTGGTTTTAATTAGAAAACTATACTAAAGGCTATCCCAGGCATCACCCACACACTGTTATAAGATTATAACTGCAGAGTTTTGACCATTAATTTACTTACAAATTCCTGCTTTACTAGGGCTCTACATAGGCATTCTCCTTTATTCTCACTGCAATACCCTCCCCTACAAAAAAAGTCTATTGAAAATGCATGCTGCTCCACACACACCCTCCAAAATGCCTGCAGTGTCCTTGGAAACAAATCCTTTTGGCTGGTTAGAGAGTTATATTCTCACTAGTGCTGTAAATTGCAGTCAACATTAGAGGGAACATGTTCTCCCACAATACTATAAAAATGATGAACCCTGTTATATATGACCCACAATGAGGATGCACAAAACACTGATCTCAATAAAGTAGCTAACAAAAAAATTAGACCATTTGGAGTCTACACTTATTGCTACTTGTCTTCTTGGTATCTCTGAGCTCCGTGTAAACCATGATAGTGAAACTAACCGAATGGTTGCATTTTCTTAATACAATAACACTCCTTACATGTGTTGGTAGATAGATGTCATAGACTGCTCCCGAGTCCACATCCACAGCATGAAACCCAGCACAGGAACCATAGATCACTTTCAACCGCTGTCCTTCTTCAACTGTTAAATCCACCAACAGTGGCCTGTGTACCAAATCTCCAAATGACTGCAAGAAAGCACACCAGTTTACAATGTAGTAAAAATAAAAAAAGAAATAAAAGAAGATTTAAAACTATTGCCAACCAAGATTAATGCTCTTTGTCAAAAAAAGAACTTGTTTGGACTTACAGTTGTGATGGGGTTGAGCCATGTTTCTGATGTTATGAAGTAAAGTGATATAACTCGATTGTCTTATCAAAAAAACGCGACGGAACCGATGACATCTGTGTCAAAGGGCCCTTATGGTGTGGCACTATTCTTGTGTAGGAAATTTTTGAAACAATCGAGGCTTTGAGTAATTTTTATTAAAAAAAAAAAAAAACGATTTTCTATCAAACTATAGAGAGAAATAAAAAAAAAAAGTTTCTCAATATGGGCTCACTCTGATATTTGCAGCAATACCTCACTGTTCACATATGCATGCAAGACCTACGTGCACGTTCGCATTTATGGGTAAGCAAAAGGGGGCAGGGTGAATTAATTTTTTAAATTTTATTCATTTAAAAACTTTATTGCTGTCACAAGAGATACAAAAAGAGATGTTTAGCAAGGGTGGTGACAATACACTTTATTGAGAGATCAGGGGTCATTAAGACCTCCGATCTCTTCTCTGCTCTCAAAACCATGCAGTCTAACAGAAATCGGTTTGATCAGATGCTTTCACAGGCTGCTCCGGCTAGTAAATAAACCGAACCAGAAAGCATGGAAAGCCTCATCACTTCCGGGATCATTTATCACAGAGGAACAAAGGAAAGGGAGGAACACCTGTTCCTCCTTCTCCTCTGTCTGCAGCATGCCAGACTGTGTATGGCAGTCCTGGGCTCCCCAGTAAACAGGAAAGCCCTGGGAACTGCAGCAGGCAGCCCGGAGGGAGGGGGGGGGGGGGGGGTTGGTGGGCATTTGTATTGGCATCACCTATAAAAGTATTGTAAAGACACTTGGACTATTTTTACAGTAAAGCCCATTGCGGGATGCAAATTTTGATACCAGGATCAAGGCTGCAGACATGGTCCTGGTATAACCACTTCCACCCGAGGACATATGGGCATGTCCCAAGGGCTGGAAGTGGTTAAAATTTCGAATCCTTGATCTAGATAAAGCAGGGTTGAAGATACTAACCAAAAATACCATTGATTAGCAGTAACCCCTGGCATAATCTTTATTGTTAACTGGGAAGGTTTATTGGCTGGGGGTGTCTACTAATGAGGAAGCACAGCCACTACTATAATGCAGCCATCCAAACAAAAATCTCATAATCAAAGTGGCATGCTCCAGAGACAAAAAATTGTAAATTAAGTATTGTGCATACACGTAGAATAGGAACACCATTGATGGTCTCTGAAATTGCTGAAATCCTGGAATTCTGTCAGGAATATCTCACCACTGGACGACCAAGAGATTTATAAAGACAGAAGTCAAATCACCTTGCCAGTAAGTTGGGTAGAGATGGTCAAAGATTTTCTGGTGGATTTTTCACACACTGGCACTACATAAGGGGGGAGAAAAAGACTTTCTATATATCAGACTACATAACAAGTTGAAGTCAAATTACTGACCTTAAAGGCCATAAACTTGTGGTATGGCTTTGGTGCCCAGGCATAGACTTCCACTGAACTTTTTAAAGCAATTACCAAAAACTTGATGCGCTCATATTTTACTAAAAAACAGTAAGAAAAATAAAACATGATAGATTAAAATATATAAGCATCGTTATAGAAACATACGATTTCTCAGAAATCTTGTTACAGAAGCGCATGTATACAATCTTTTATAGTCATCTACAATAGAACAGAAAAAAAAGAGGAAGTATTGGTAAAATAACACAGGACACAATGCACTGTCTGCAGCCCCTATTTTTCTGTAAAAGGGGTCTCGGAAATTTCACATTTTGAAAAGGGAGGACAACTGGTTTGCAAAAAGCGTAAAACCGGGCCATCTACATCAAACTAAACCACTATCCCCTGAACAGGAGTGGGTCCTCAACACATCAGTCTTACATATGTATTGCCATTTTAACATCCAGGGATTTGACAACAGAGATGCAATTTGAAGGGTTTACACCTATGTAGACTCAACACAAAGGTTGGTATTATGTAATTAGAAAAGGCCAATACCACAGCTCTTCATACTTTCCCTTGTATTCTTGGACAATAAACTGCCTGACACATTTTATATTGATTCATTTAGGGTTAACTGTGCTACCTGTGTAGATATATTGCATGGGTATGTTGCTGATACTAACTAGAACTGGAGAACAAGTGTCTTCATAAGCTACAAAATGCCTTCAAACATCTAAAGTCTAGTTGAGTGTGATCAACTACTACTAGAACCCGTAACCATTTTATTACCTAGTAATTATGCCAGTTAGTCTGTTATTTTTTTAACAGACCAACCTATACAAAAATAGTGGCAGTTAGAATGCTGAGACAAACCACTTAACAGATTGTATTCAAAATAGTTAAAACCCTTATCCCAAAAGGAAAAAAAAAAAATCTGTTGCTGTCTCTGCTTTTAAAGTGTAGAGTTTGCCTTTTAATCTTTAAAGCGGAGCTCCACCCAAAAGGGGAAGCTCTGCTTGCTTGTTTGCTTCCTCCACTGCCACATTTGGCACCTCTTGGGTAAGATTGTGGCATTGTTGTGCCGCGATCTACAAAACTTATGCGCCCCCCCCCACACCTTCTGGGAGACACACAGGTCCCATAAGACAGCAGGACCATTCAGAAAGCCGCAAGGCTACACTTCTGGTTTCCTTTAGTAAGGATGCCAGTGCCTGCACCCGAAGCCGACGGATCGGCTTGGAGTGCCAACATCGCGGGCTCCCTGGACAAGTAGGTGTCTATTTAAAAAGTCAGCAGCTGACTTTTATAATGTTTTTTCCCCCAGGCTGGAACTCCGCTTTAGGTCACTTGTAAAGTCTAAATCAATCTAACACTACCCTCTCTTCAGGTTGACAATTTTGCTGTTCAAAGGTGGCTACATTGCTCCTCCATAGATACAGTGGAGGAGTAAGCATAGCCATCCTAAAACAGGAAGTGTAATTACTTGCAGGATCAATAGGCAAAAATAAAAAAAAGCCTTAAAGGAAACTAAGGCATCTACCACATGTAAGAACAGATAAGCTGCAATATATTACTTTTACATTCTTGTGTTTAGATACACTTCGGGGCATATTTATAAAAAAAATGGGGCAAAACTAAATGTTCTTAGGCTTTTCTCTTCTGGTTGAATGTTCTTCAAATATTATGGGCAGTAGTAAAGGTAGTTTTATTCACAACAGAGTGAATTGGGAAAAATAGGATTTTTATAACAGCTTACCTGGAAAATCCTTATCTTGGAGTACATCATGGGACACAGAGCCACAGTAATTACTGTCTGGGTAATATAGGCACCTTTAGGTGATGGACACTGGCACACCCTAAACAGGAAGTTCAATTCCCCATATAACCCCTCCCCTTATCGGAAGTACCTCAGTTTTGTAGCAAAGCAATACACGTGTAACCAGAAAAAGGAGGGGAACCTCTGTGTCCCGAGATGTACTCCAAGAAAAGGATTTTTACAGGTAAGTGGTTATAAAAATATTAGTTTCTTTATCGTACATCACGGGACACAGAGCCACAGTAATTACAGTCTGGGATGTCCCAGAGCAAAGCCACCTGAGGGGAGGGGACACAAAAAAAAAAGTAGGGTGCAATAAGACCTGAGGACCTATACTGCAGCCCACTGCGCCCAAAAGGTGACATCCTCATGCCTTCTTACATCCATCTGATAGAATCTGGTGAATGTATGGACTGAAGACCAGGTTGCGGCCTTTCAGATTTGAGCCATGGAGGCTTGGTGATGCACTGCCCACAAAGCACTAACAGCCCTGGTGGAGTGCGTTTTGACCTGAAAAGGTGGAACCTTCCTCTTCAAGCCATAAGCTTGAATAATTACCTGCCGAATCCATTTGGCAATAGTGGATTTTGATGCTGCCTGTCCTTTCCTAGGACCTTCCGGCAACATGAACAAAACATCTGTTTTTCGAATCTGAGCAGTCGTCTTCAAACAGATCTTGACCGCTCTCACTACATCCAAAGAGTGTAGTGACTCTTCCTTAGAACAGGGTTCTGGAAAAAATGAAGGTAAAACAATATCCTAGTTTAGACGAAACCTGAAACCACCTTTGGCAGAAAGCTAGGATGAGGACGCAATACCACTCTACCCTTGTGAACGAATAAATATGGCTCTTTACAAGAAAGAGCCGCCAGCTCTGATACCCTTCTTGCAGAAGAAATGGCTACCAGAAAAACTAGTTTCCTTGTCAAAAGGACCAAATGAACCTGTCGTATTGGCTCAAAAGGCTGTTTCTGTAATGCCGACAGAACAAAATTAAGTCCCAAGGGTTCAGGGGTGCTTTAACCGGAGGATTAAGCCGCGTTACCCCCTGTATAAAGCTTCGGATCAAAGAATGCAAAGCCAGCAGACGTTGAAACAACACTAATAAGGCCGAGACCTGGCCCTTGATAGTACTCAAGGCCAGCTTTATCTCTAGCCCCATTTGCAGAAAGGCAAAAATTCTACCTATGACATACTTCCTAGGATGCCAACCCCTGGATTCACACCAATAAACATATGCCTTCCAGACTCTATAATAAATGACTCTGGAAGCTGGCTTCCTTGCATTAATCAAGGTAGGTATCACTGAGCTTGAAAGCCCACGATTATTTAGAATGCGTGTTTCAATAGCCAAACCGTTAAATTTAGCGTTTGTAAAGTAGGATGGAACACTGGTCCCTGCGATAGGAGGTATGGACAGTAGGGTCCATGGGTTTCCTACCACCATCTTTACTATTTCTGCATACCAAGATCTTCTGGGCCACACTGGGGCCGACTTTCTTTCCCGCTTGATCCTGTGAAGAAGTCGAGGTAGCAGCAAAATAGGAGGGAATAAATCAGTGAGAACTGACCCCACGGAGTCCCCAACGTATCTGTTCCGCATGTGGGTGGATCCCTTGTTCTTGACACAAAGTAGTCGACTTTGCTGTTGAACCTGGACGCAAACAGATCTACATCCGGGATCCCCCATCATTGGTATATAGCCAGGAAGATGTCGGGGTGAAAGGGCCATACCCCTGGGAACAACTGCTGGCGACTTAGGTAGTCTGCCTGCCAGTTCTCTACCCCTGGAATGAAGATTGCCAAAATGCACAGCACATGTTCTTCTGCCCAGGTTAGGATATGGTTTACCTTTGCTTGGGCTGCCTGACTTCTGGTGCCCCCTTGGTGATTGATATAAGCCACTGCTGTGGCATTGTCGGATTGAATCCTGACAGGAGAATTCTGCAACCTGAATGTCCAGGCCTTTAGGGCTAGACGCGCTGCCCGAATCTTTAGAATCTTGATGGGCAAGATCTTTTTAGTTCTGAACCATTTCCCTTGGACAGACGCTGCTTCCAGGATTGCTCCAACCTTACAGGCTGGCATCTGTTACCACCTTCCAAGTAACCGATAAGAAGGATTTCCCCTTCCGCAGATTCTCTTATATCCTCCACCAACTGAGGCTCTGGCTCACTTTTGGCGACAAACGCATTGGAAAATCTAGTGCCTTTTTCAGCAGTCTCAAATGAAACTGAGCATAGGGAACTGCTTCGAATGAAGTCGCCATCTTCCCCAATAACTTCATACAAAGGCAAATAGAAGGACCTTTCTTTGCCCTGACCCCTTGGACCAGCTTTTTTATGGAGCTGATCTTTGTCTGGGGTAAAAAAACACCTTTTTTTGGGCTGTATCTATGACCAGACCCAAGTACTCTAATCTTCTTACTGGCTTTAAAGAACATTTTTCTAGGTTGATGACCCAACCTAAGTATTCCAGATAGTTGATTGTGGTGACTACACTTTGATCCAAGCGGACTACCGACCGGTCTATTAAGAGCAGGTCGTCCAGGTATGCTATTATTGTTATACCTTGAGTCCTTCATTTGGCCAGAGGAAGGGCCAGAAGTTTTGTAAACACCCGAGGTGCAGTAGCTAGACCGAAAGGCAAGGCTACAAACTGAAAATGAAGTTTTTCTACTTTGAAGCACAGATACTTCTGGTGAGCGGGGAAAATAGGTACATGCAGGTATACATCCTTGATGTCGATTGATGCCAGAAGCTCTCCCCCTTGTAGGATGGAGACTACTGATCGAATTGATTCCATGCGAAAAGAGCAAATCTTCAGTAACCGGTTTAGATCTTTAAGATCTAGAATGGGTCTGACATCCCCATTTGGTACCGTGAAAAGGTTTGAATAAAACCCTGACCCCTGGTCTTTCACGGGGATCACCACGATCACCTTTTGTGACAAGGTCTAACGCTAGAGAGACTTTTTTCCCTCTGGATCTTTGGGGACACATTTGACCTGAGGAAACGAGGGGACAGAAATTCTCAGAACTCTAGTTTGTAACCTAGAGCTATTGTGGAGACCACCCATCTGTCTCGAAATTCTTCCTGCCAGACCTTTGAGAACTGCAGAAGTCATCCCCCCACTTGAGTGCGCAGGGGCGCCCATTCATAAAGAGGCTTTAGCGTTCTGTCTTGAGGGTTACTTTCCCCAGGACCTCTTTTGTCCCTGGGATTGACCCTGAGGTTTACCTCATGAACCTGACTGTGGAGGCCATCGTCACTGCCTGGAGGCAGATGCCACTGGCACTGGAGAAAGCCAGTTTAAATGAGGGGGCGTTTACTCTTTTTCTTAACTGGCAAAAGGGTACTTTTCCCACTTGATAATCTTTGGATATATTTGTCCAAATCTTCCCCAAACAGCTTTTCACCACGGAAAGGAAAACCAGCCAGGAGCTTTTTGCATGGCGCTTCGGCTAACCAACCTTTCAACCATAAAATTCTACGCATATGCACCAACCCAAGCGTAAGGCGAGAGGTTTGAAGAATAGAATCTCTAATTGCGTTAATTGCAAAGCACAAAGCTGCTGGCAGCTCAGGTAATTCCTGGGCCTGCTGTTCAGGGACCACCTTGAGTACCTGTTTCAACTGGTCTCTCAAGGACTGACATACCCCAATTGCCGCCACTGAACCCGCCAGGGAAAATATGTATTTTAACAGAAATTCCAATTTTTTTTATCAGTTGGATCCCTAAGCATTTGCGCATTGTCAACCGGACAAGTCAAATTTTTATTCACAGAGGATATAGCAGCGTCAATTGCTGGTATACTCGACATCTTAGTAAATTTTTCCTCCATAGGATAAAGTGTTGAAAACTTTTTAGGAGGGAAAAAGTGCTTATCGGGGCGATTCCACTCAGAATACATAAGCTTTTCTAGTAATGAATGGACAGGAAGGGCATGCAAGGCTTGAGGAGGCTTTAGTGAACCCAAACAGGAAGTGGGCTCTTCAACCGACTCCATTAAAGGTACCTTAAATGTGGAGCGGACCATTTCAGTAAGAATGTACCAGCAACTTCTCAGCATGTGAAGCTGAAGAAGATCCTTACTCACTTGACTCCCCAGAAGAGGAATCATTAGCCTGTTCACGGTCCCCTGAGGGGGATACATCTTCCCCCTCCCACAGTTCCTCTGTTTGGGGATCCTGGGTGGTAGGGACCTAATGAGTTTTCTTCCACTCTGTGAAGACGTGATTAAAGCCACTAATGTTTCCTCTAAGCCACTCATAGCTGAAGAGAAAACCTGCTCCGTTATATAGACAGGGGCTGAAGTGTTGAAAGCAATTGCAGCCCCCGATGACCCCGATGGCTCACTCTGACCAGCCTCCTTTGTACGGGATGGTGTTGCAGAGGGAGGGTCCTTAGGACCAGAGGGCGACCCCTTTGTGTCCTTTGTCTTTGCAGCATTTGAACCACCTCCTCTGGTCATAGTGCCAAGCACAACGCAGAGGTATAACCAAAAAAATGCACCCACTGCTGAGCAATAGTCTAGCAACTGCCGCTGCTATTAGGCTCAGCCTGATGCTTAAAGTAAATGTGCCTGGGAAATGCCTGTGTCACCAACTCACATGCCCCCCCCCGTCCGCTGTGTCCCTCTAGCTGTATGCACCTGAAAAAGGTGCATTTTCTAGCTTTGCAGACGCTCTATTCGCCGCGCCAACGCCGCTAAGCCCTGCCCATCCTCCCTCCGACTACTCATCACACCCCCCCCCCCATCTATTTTAAAATAGAGTGATTTCCCGCATGAGGCAGGCTCTGATGCTGCACAACCGCATGGAGGAGGACAGGTGGAGGAGGGAGGAAGCTGCCGAAGGACCGCTGTAATGGCGGGGGGAGCGGCACGGCACACCGCCATCTAGCGCCATGCTCCCCCTGCCTGGAGGAAGCTATCCATGTGGGGGGGACATTCCTGGAGAAGAAAACCCCCCTTTCCCACGATTTTACCTGAAACTTTGGGCCGGAGAAGCATGCAGCCTGAGACACAGAGGCGAAACAGACAAGCATGGAAAAGGTACGTGCTCTTTACAGCCCCCGGTGGTGACTATAGGCATAGCAAACATTTACTTTAAAGGAGAAAGCCCACAAGAATTAGAAAAATTTCTCAGTAATCTCTCTTACCTTATTATCTAGCTGCAGGGTTCTGCGGTAACAGACCCAATCTTCACCCACCCCCTTTTTTTTTTTTTTAAATAAATCGAGGGGATCCACAGCCCTGGGCCTGTAAAAAGCACTCCGCCAGGAATATGGCTGAAAAAAACAAATACTGGATCCTGGGGTCCAGCAATCTAAAAAGAGAAGCGTTACAGGCAGAACCTCATTTCTTCGGACACGAGGCCCGGGTACCATTCAATTCGGCCTGGAAAAGACACTTTGAATGGATCCGGTTGCATGGCTTGCCCCAGTAAGGAATATTCCAGCGGAGCTCAGCCCAGCACAACTTTACTTGTGACCAACACCTAAGACACTGGCAAAAAAACTGAGGTACTCCCGGTGAGGGGAGGGGGTTATATGGGGAATTGAACTGCCCGTTTAGGGTGTGCCAGTGTCCATCACCTAAAGGTGCCTATATAACCCAGACAGTAATTACTATGGCTCTCTGTCCTGTGATGTACGATAAAGAAATACAGCATAAGCTTTCCTGACAATCTCCTATCATGTTGTGAGTGTTGCCTGTTTGCTGGCCATCTCTTTCCACAACTTCCTGGATTCCCTGCATACATTGCAGCTTCTTCTCTGCTGTTAACTTTCAAATTCTGCGGACTACATATCCCATGCTTATTAGCTGCCTGTAAGCAGTGATTCCTGTACTGACTCTGCCCCCCGAAACTCCTCCTCTCAGTATGTCTTTGGTTAAGAAGGCCGGCTCAGTGAAATATGTCACAGCAGTGCCTAAATACAGGGCATAGTGAATGCTTGTTACAGAATTCAAGAAAATTGTGTGGGGATCTTCACAACGTAAGGTCACAAACTTTAAGATCATTTAGATTACTAGGAGTAGGCTAAAAATAATTGAAATACAATGTGAAAATGAATATATAATTTTAAACTTTGAACACAGATAAGCATTAAGGTTTTAAAGCTGGTTCCAGGACCACTGCCCCAGGTTTCCGATTTCAGGGTGTCAACCTTCATATGGAGCCACCTCTGCATGCAGGGACTAGTTGCGTCTCCCTACACTGTGTGGCCCTATAGCCTAGGATGGCAAGGCACACCCCCTGGATCCTCCTCCAACCTTCCAAACTGGCTCAAGATTGCACTGTGCACTGCCAATTCTTTCCTGTGAAGGCTGGAAGTTCAGGGAAGTAGCACTGAGAAACATGAGGCAGCAGCAGTGAAAGTTGTAAATTACAACTGCTGGGGTAGGAATTTTAACAAATTGTTTACCGGTGGAAGTTTTATTTTATAGTATGCTAGAAAAACGCTGAGGGTTTAATACTACTTTGATGTGGTTGTAAACCCAGATAAAAAACAACAAAAAAACCCTGCAAAACAAAAAGGCATAATGAGCTAGTATGCATCGCATACTAGCTCATTATTAAATACTTTCCTTAGAACGATGCTGTTGCAGCAGTCCCGGCACACCGTTTTACAACCACTTTAAGAACATTCAATTTTTTATAAATAGACCCTAAGTATTCCATAATTGTTTTAATCAGTTTATTATCACTAAACTATATTGATGGGTCAAATGGAAACAATAAATGGTAAAATGACTAAACTAGGCTGTGCTAAATATATAACCATGGCAGATCATTAGTGCTGCAATTCGATAGTGATAATATTGTGATTTGAACACACAAATACATTTCACCAAGAAAATGACCAGTTTGAGCAATAAAGCCATCCCTTTTTAGGAGCCTCTAGTTAGAGCTCCTGCTACTCCAGTCTACACGACTATTACCTAGGGAAGGCGAGTGAGGGTGTGTGTGTACACTCCTTTTCTTATTACAGCAGGATTCTCTGGTTTTCCACACAAACTATCTGCTACCTCTTGACAATAAAACAGTAACACTGGTAAATATATTAGGGAAGATTAAGCATTAAATACCCACCAACTTTATAGTGCACACATCCCTCCAGATCCCCTACAGTTGTCCACCCTTGCTTCTTCTCCACCTCTGGGTCATTACGAAGTATCTTGTTTCTCAGCCATGATAAGTAGTACACTCGGAGCTTGTTCTTCTTTCCTGGAAATTTACAGATATACACAATCAAGAAAAGACTTGTCTCTCGAACAGAAGATGAATTTATGGATGCATAAACCCAAGAGCATGCACCCAATAAAAAACAAGGGATGGCAACATAAATTTTGTCTTTACAGGTTCCTTCTATGGATAAAAAAGGAGAAACACATTAAATCTACTGAAGTATTCACAAAATACAACCATGAATGATTAAATTATACTTATAATGATCATTAGCAAATAAAATATACGTTTTTCATGTAGTACATTACCTGATATAGTCACCAAGACATTGAGGCCTTCAAGGACATCCATCTGCTGGAATCGTCTTCTGTTGATGAGGGGGTACACTTTTCCCTGACCACTCCTGTCCAACAGCATCAATCCACTTTCAGTACCCACCAACAAGTTAACCCCTATGGATGATAATCAGAAGAAATAAGCTTAAACTATCACATGCAAATTATTATGATGGCGCAAACACTGCCAACAAAATAAACCAGCATACTAAAACCATTAACCAATCCCTGATAAGCTAGGATCCTATTTGCAGATTTGAAATGTATATTTCTAAAGCTTTCTTATAAAGAAACAAAAAAATAAAAGAAAATGTAAATGAACAAAGTTATATAATCTGAGGTCATTGAAAAGCTGTTGCTACAGGTATTATATTTGGGGAAAAAATGATGACCTTTCATGCTGAATATTTCCAGTGAAGGTGAAAAGTAGAAGATTTGCCCAAACTGAATTGAATTACATTTCAGCTTATCTCTAAGTATAAACTATATGCAGTGCCATATCCATAACAAGGATGCAAATATCATTCACATTTATACCTCTCATAAGAAGAGTCAAACTTAAAATACATACGTTAGCTACTTTTCCTGGCAAATCATTTTAAATTCTTTTCAGTCACTATTGATTTATGCTCATTGACCACTTATGGGTTACTGTACTCAGGGCAACAGCCTACCTTTTTCACTGTGCCCATTAAAATCAGGAATGCATCAGGTGTTAGGCAGTGCAGTGCTTTCCTTTCAGAGAAAGATGTTGCTTAAACAAAACCAAACAGTAAATACATTGCAGCTTACCAGACCTCAAAAATGTGGTGGCTGCATTAGTTGTTTTTAAGCTTTTTTTAAAATTTACTTTAAATTTTCATGTCGTAATCTAAACACACTTCCGGTCTTAAGCTGGGTAAAGTTTTTTTCTGTTCATTCAATCAGCAGGTTGAACAAAGGAAAAAAAATGGACAGATCTCTGCATCAACACAACCATGTGTTACCGTATTCTGACAGGGAAGACTCCTCGTTCCCCCTTCTCTACAGCCATTGGCTACAACAATTGTCATTTATATCAGTGCTATAAAAAAGCACTGATTACTGAGTAAATGACACTGGCAGGGAAGGGGTTAAACACCAGGGGGCCATCAAGGGGTTAAGTGTGTCCTAGGGAGTGATTTTAACTGTAGGGGCGATTGTCTCTCTAGAACAGTGTTTCTCAACTCCAGTCCTCAAGGCGCACCAACAGGTCATATTTTCAGGATTTCCCTCAGGTTCAAACAACTGTGGTAATTACTAAGGCAGTGAAACTGATTAAATCCCCTGTGCAAAATAGAGGAAAGCCTGAAAACATGACCTGTTGGGGCGCCTTGAGGACTGGAGTTGAGAAACACTGCTCTAGAACATGAAAGAGATCACTGCTCCCGATGACAGGGAGCAGTAGATCTGTCATTTGCTAGGCAGAACAGGGAAATGCCTTGTTTACATAGGCATCTCCCCGTTCTGCCGCTCCATGACACGATCACGGGCCCCCGGTGGACATGGAGTCCTCGGGACCCGCAGGCACACTCAGAGTACGCGGGCGGGCGTACGCGCACCCACAATGCCGCGATTTACAGGAGATGTACAGTGCCTTGAAAAAGTATTCACCCCCCTGGCATTTTTCGTGTTTTGTTGCCTCACAACCTGGTATTAACATTGATTGTTTGAGGATTTGCATCATTTAATTTACAGAACATGCCCACAGCTTTGATGTTTTTTTTTTATTTATTGTGAAGCAAATAACAAATAAGACAAAATAACCAAAAAAGTAAATGTGCATAACTATTCACCGCCCTGAAGTCAATACATTGTAGAGCCACCTTGTACGGCTATCACAGCTCCAAGTCGCTTTAGATTAGTCTCTATGAGCTTGCCACATCTTGCCACATCTTACCACTGGGATTTTTGCCCATTCCTCCTTGCAAAACTGCTCCAGCTCCTTCAAGTTGGATGGTTTGCACTTGTGAACAGCAATCTTTAAGTCCGACCACAGATTTTCTATTGGATTGAGGTCTGGGCTTTGACTAGGTCATTCCAAAACATTTACATGTTTCCCCTTAAACCACTCAAGTGTTGCTTTAGTAGTGTATTTGGGGTCATTGTCCTGCTGGAAGGTCAACCTCCATCCTAGCCTCAAATCACACACAGAGTGGGACAAGTTTTGCTAAAGAATATCCCTGTATTTAGCACCATCCATCTTTCCCTCAACCCTGACCAGTTTCTCATTCCTGACTGCTGAAAAACATCCCCACAGCATGATGCTGCCACACCATGTTTCAATGTGGGGATGGTGTTCTTTGGGTGATGTGTTGGGTTTGCGCCGGGTTTGTGCCAGACATAGTGTTTTCTTTGATGGCCAAAAAGTTCAATTTAGTCTCATCAGATCAAAGCACCTTTCTCCCTACATTTTGGCAGTCTCCCACATGCTTTTTCGCAAACTCAAAACGTCTCATTATGTTTTTTGCTGAAAGTAATGGCTTTCTTCTGGCCACTCTGCCATAAAGCCCAACTCTATGAAGCGTACGTCTTATTGTCGTCCTATGTACAGATACTCCAGCCTCTGCTGAGGAACTCTGCAGCTCCTCCAGGGTTACCTTAGGTCTCTGTGCTGTCTCTCTGATTAATGTCCTCCTTGCCCGGTCTGTGAGTTTTGTGTGAGGCTTTCTCTTGGCAGGTTTGCTGTTGTGCCATGTTCTTTCCATTTGGTTATGATAGATTTGATGGTGCTCCTAGGGATCATCAAAGATTTGGATATTTTTTTATAACCTAACCCTGACTTGTACTTCTCAACAACATTGTCCCTTACTTGTTTGGAGAGTTCCTTGGACTTCATGGCCGTGTTTGGTTAGTGGTGCCTCTTGCTTAGGTGTTGCAGCCTCTGGGGCCTTTCAGAAAGGTTTATATATGTAATGACAGATCATAGATTGCACACAGGTGGACATCCTTTCTCTGATTATGTGACTTCTGAAGGTAATTGGTTACACCAGAGCTTTTTATGGGCTTCATAGCAAAGGGGGTGAATACATAAGCATATGCCAATTATCAGTTTTTTTTTTCTGAAAAACAGTTTTATGTATATATTTTTCTAAATTTTACTTCACCAAACTTAGACTATTGTGTTCTGATCCATCACATATAATTCAGATTAAAGAAACATTGAAATAAAGGCTGTAATGTAACAAAATAGGTAAAAAGCCAATGGGGGTGAATACTTTTGCAAGGCACTGTACCTGTACACCCATTTGCCCAGCCATGCCATTGTGCCGACGTAAATCGTCGTGCGCTGGTCGGCAAGGGGTTGAAGTGAGCGTTTACAACCCCTTTAAGGATTTAGAGACGATCTGTAAAAAAGAGTAGACCAAAATCCCTCCTGAAATGTGAGCAAACCTGGTAACCAAATACAAGAAACGTCTTACCTCTGCTTGCCAACAAGGGTTTCTCCACCAAGTACTAAGTCATGTTTTGCTTGGGGATCAAATACTTAATGTATTCACTGAACTGCAGTTCAATTTAGAACATTTGTATCATGTGTTTTTTCTGGATTTTTTGATGAAATTCTGTCTCTATCATTTAAAACACACCTATGATAAAAAATTAGACCCTTCATTTCTTTGTAAGTAAGCAAACTTACAAAATCTGCAGGGGATCAAATAATTTTTTTCCCCACTGCATATATATATTTTTAGAGACCCAGGGGAATAAAATGACGGCTGTTGCAATTTTTTTGTTACACTGTATTTAGGCAGCAATTTTTCAAATGCTTTTGTTTTGGGAAAAAAAAATTAAAAAAAAGAGAACACAATATTTACCCCATTTTGTTTGTCTAATGTGAAAGATGTTGTTATGTCAAATAAATAGATACTTAACATGTCACGCTTTAAAAGTTGTGTACACTCATGGAATGGTGTCAAACTTCGGTACCTAAAAATTTCCATAGCCTACGCTTTAAAAAATGTTTACAGGTTACCAGTTTAGAGTTAGAGGGGATCTTAGGGGGTTGGGGGGTGCCCGTAAAAGCAATCAAGCGGGGGTAAACAAATCGCTAAGATGGCGTACATGTGAGGGTAAACACCGGCTGGAAAACAAAACAAAAAAAAAAAGTTATCTGGATGATGCCTGTAGCTGCCGGCATGATTTAGATATCTCCACTCAAAGTCCAGTACGTCATGTGACGGCCTACTGGCGGGAAGTGGTTAAATTGTAAGCTCTTGAGGGCAGGGACTGATGTGAATGTAAAATATACAAGTAAAGCATTGTGTAAACTGATGGCGCTATACAAGTACCTGTAATAAATATAATAATGCAGAGCAAAGCATTTTGTACAATTATGACCGTCATTCATGCAAAGTAGATGGTTTTACATAAGACTGTTCTTTTAAGTACCATATGATGATAAAAACTCACCCCACAGAGCTGCACATAATATCTCAGAGTTAAACCTCTTCTTATATTTGCGAATCTCAGGGGTGTCACTCTGTGGCCTTGTGTTCGTGGGATTAACATTAACAACTGATCCTTTCCTTGTAGGATCTTGTCTCATAGCATCGGGCCTCAACGCTTCACTGGAAAATCCCACTAAAATAAAATTAGTATTTTTAAGGTTAGCTTCCAGTGTGCGCATGTAAGTACCTGAAAGATATAAGCGGTTATATGTTCAATGACAAAACGTATTCATTTCATTGCCAGCTTTATTTACACTGCACATAGCAAGCAGGGTGGGGGGAGGCAGACACCACTAATGGGACTGAGTGACACAGATGCACCTACAGTAACACAAAATTAACTGAAAATTAACATTTAAGGCAGGCCGAGATCTGACCAGCCGACATGGGTAATTATACTAGTTTATTAAGGTAATAAGGAGATCAGACCAACAATTTAACATGCTGGATATTTTTTTTGGTACAGAGGTGATAAACAAAAGAGGGGTCAGCTCTGCATGCAATTGGGAGTCAAACCTTTACTGACAAATGTAGCCAGCAATGCACGGGGTGTAGAAAAAAATTAGATGCACTTTCGTCACATCCAAAACAGCAGAACTGAAATACATTTCTGGTCACTTGACAGTGACCACGTACAACTCAGCGAGACAACTAGTAAAGCAAGGCAAAATATGTTGAACGTAATGATCTTTCACTGATGGGTACTGCAGTGGGCAGCTGCTAATCACGATACCAGAGTTCTTTCACTGCACAGCTAATGAGGAAGGCTTCTTTCCTGCCTATGTTTGGTATAGTCAACGATAATGTAAAGGTTGTTAGAAGCAGGGTAGCCGTTAGCCTGGAGCACAAGAACACATACTATATTTACAGGAAATCAGAAGAAAGGTCAAGCAGGTTGGAGATATCAAATATCAACAGTATCTAAACATCAGTAATATATATGGTTATGAGAAAATGCCTAAGAACTATTGTCTGTTTTCAGGTTAGACTAATTGTTAATCATAAAGAACTTAATTCCTGAATCACCAGTCACTATATAGCACTTAATGTAGCAATGGTATAGGCTGAACAGATGCTTAGTGCTAAAAGGAGGACACTTACCCACTGATGTCACAGTTGTACCACTGGACGGAGATATCTGTAGTAATCGAGGATCAATAAAAGGTGTGAAGGAGGAGGAAGATTTGTGTTTCTGGAGGGTGTTACTTGCTGACTGGGTCTGAAGCAAACGAAAAAATATAAGTGAACATCAAAGTCTTAACATAATTCTGATACTGTGCATGGTGGTAGATGGTGAGGTGGTTACATTCTATTATAAGAGAAGCTGGGTGAAAAATAAGGCAACTATGATTCGCATATAGATTATAATTTCTATATCACATTACCGGTAATACAGGAGCAATTTAATTCAAATTAGGCTGGAACATCAATATGTGTTTATGCCAATTCTACATTGCTGTGATAGTAATCGCCTTAACTACTACACATACACTAGGTTTGCTTTATCTAAGTTTATTTTGGCTGAAACTCTTATACATCATGGCTTTTAATATTACATATTATGCTGTACCTAAAATTCTGTAAATAGATGAAAACCAAGGGCACTTTAGTAAAATGTTTAGAAAATGAATACTTAACAAAACAAAACGAGAGAAAAAAAATATATCCTAACTGTAGTATTTTCGTTATTGTAAAGCTGTGATATTCTAAGAATTATGCTGTAGCTCTTCAATTTAAATGGTCAGTAAATCTCTACATTAGAGCAAACTACTGCCTGCAAAACTCCATAGTGCAGTGCATGTCAGCACTTTGTGGTAGATGATTAAATAGCGCCATCTGTCTGCTAATATTTGACAACACAATGCAAGTAGAACTACACAGTACTTGTACTTAAACTGCATGTCAGGGCAAAAAAACAACATCCCCCAACACACAAAATTAAAGTACATCCCGGCAATACATGCACATATTTACACAAAATATCTGTTCTTCCTGCAGAAAATTCAATAGACTCCTAACTTTCTGTAGTGAGCTGACAAACTTTTCTGCACTGAAATCTCAAGAGAACTGCTGACAACCCTATCAGAGTTCTTCCCTCATGGACTACAGGACACCTCCCCCTTATGTTATGGAGATATGGATGGAATTGTAGTTCAGTAGGGGAGAATTCAGACATGGCAGAGAACATTGCTCACAACACAGTGCGACTGCTGAAATCCCAAGCATATTGCAAGAATTTAGGAGCCAATTGGACTTCTGCCAGAATTATAGGGTATTTTTAAGTAGAATTTTGTAAAGAGACAAAATGTGGGGAAATGCTAACATATTGCAGAGATGTGCTACATTTTTAGCCCAAGTTACCAATTAAATTAGGCAATTCAAAAACCCTTTGTTTTTTTATATTCATAAAACTTTGGTTTTGCTTAACTAGCCAAATTGAAAAATAATTTCTGTAGGTTCTAAAACGAAAATAATTGTGAATGCACAACTTGTACCTGCTTCAAAAGAAAATATCTGGAAGCTAGATAAATAGAAAAACCCAATCATGACAATTTAAAAGGTCAGTGTAAGTCAATGTAGAATGAAATACTTGACACAATACATTGAACATAGTGATTGATTATGCCATTAAAGTGCATTAGATGAAATGCATTCATAATGTTTGCTTGCAGATGAAGCTGGCACATAAACAAGAGAAAGAAAAAGATGTTGCAGGGATCATAAGCAAACCACAAGCTCAACACTGAAGCAAAAAGGAGAATATGAGATGCTAAAAATAATCCAAAGCAATAGGTGTATTAGCCAGCAGCTCATAGTGAAAGAGACACATACAGAACAAGAAAGATCTATCCATTTACTGCAAAGGGCACTGAGAAAGTTATCATATTGGTTTACTTTTAGATCCTATATTTCTTCCAATAAAAATAGGGCTAGCTAGAGCAATTTGCGAACTTGGGACAGTTTGAAGACAGAAACAAATTTAGGCTGCCCACTCCTGTTGTGGTTTGGTCATCTGAACATGATTTGCACTCAGATTCAGATGGCCTAAACATTTACAGTTTTGGCAATATGCACATCTAAAGCTGCCAAATTCTAAAACGCATACACAGAGCTCATGCAGTGAGCAACCAAAAATGGTCACACAATGACAGCATACAAACAAAAGCAAGAGTCATCTGACTGGACTTTCCTTCCTGCTTATTCATTATTCCGTTATCAGAGCAGATATTGCATTAGGCGAGGGAGCATGTAGTTCCCAGGCCATTTATTTACAGATAAAAGGGAAAATTACCTATTTGAAACCGAAAGACTTTACAGTAGCTTTGAAGCATGCAGGTGGTATGTTAGAGGACAAGGAACACTAGAGGAAAGATCACTGAAGGCGAGATCTTTTATAGCACTAAAATTAACATTATGAGGTTGATTCACTAAAACTGGATAGTGCAAAATCTGGTGCAACTCTTCATAGAAACCAATCAGCTTCCAGTTTTTTGTTTTTTTTTGGTCAAAGCTTGAAGGAGAAGTTCACTTAAAAAGAAATAAATGGTGCACAATTTTTTTGCAGGTAAAAAAAAAATGTGCATTCATTTTTTTTTTTGTAGTAGGGATCCTCTAAAGCATTGCAGACTGCACATTGTCGGTGTATCTGCTTGCCTGTACATCCCATATGGGTAAGCTGATACTCCCTGACAGGAAGACTCAATGAACTGCCATGGCGCTCCACAGCGCCTTGGTAGTTCATTGAGAACTACAAGCCGAAAGCCACTAAGAATGTCGGGGCTTGTAGTTCATTTAGACACACACGGAGATATGTGTACGATGACAGTCGTGTGAGCGGAGCCCCACACAGCCACGCTGTTTTCAAACAGTGACAGCTAGTACAGGGAAATTCTCCCTGTACTGCTGCCGAAGGGAGGGGGGCAGCAGCTGCAACACTGGGAACATGTTGCATGTTCCACCCTAAAATTGGGTGTAACATGTTCCCAAAGGTGCAAGTTCCAAAAGAAAAACATCCTAACTGGGTGCCAGGACTTTAGTAGATGTCAAGTTGTTACTGAGGTAGACACATACAAATGCTTATTAAAATAAACAATCTTTATTGTTACATATAGCTTAAAAATCGTGAACTTATTCTCTAATTAAACAAGCTGAACTTAGAAGTTGCTTGGCTACCATGCACAGCTGCACCAGATTTTGCACTCTCCAGTTTTCGTAAATCTACCCTGGTGTGCCAGCCTTTCAGCTAACAGTCAAACTAATCTCTTCTATTAAAAGATGCAGTTCTGAAAATAGATATTAGTGGCAAATAAATATATAGGACTACCACCCATCTTGCAACAATCTGAGTGATGGAGTAATAACTTTCAAAGACCTATAAGAATCATTGGTAAAATATTTCTCAGGTTTCATATACACAGCCATGATATAGCAGTGCTTCCTGTGTGTGGCTTACCCCCACTGAGTGCTCCCAGGATATACCAAGCTTAAATACAGATGCAGTTGATGAAGTACACACGCCTGTCAATAGATGCAAATAAACAATGGCAACTAAAGTGAGGGAAAGAGAAAATGAGCAGCGGGTGCACAATACATCAATCATTCATGTGTATGAGCGCTCAGGGCTCTAAATAGTTTTCTGCTTTAACTCAGTTCTGTGGAACTATGCTCTCCATTAGGTCTTGTTCAAACCGCACTACAGCGCACACCCTTGCAAGGGCAGCGTTTGCCTGCATGGGGATGCACAGGTGTTCTGTGCATCCCTGTTCAGGGAGTCCCATTCATGTCAATCGAGGCGCAAGTTTTTTCAAGAGCAAATAAATTCTACAAGCATTCCTAACGTACAAATTATGCTCCCCACATGAACATCCTACTAATCTACACTGATAAGGTTCTGCCTATATCTCAAAGCAGATGAGAAACACTAACAAACGCATACATACATAAATATAATGCAGAGAAAAAGTGCAGTGCCATGTGAGGAGTTTGGAAGAACACAGAACAAATGAAACATGTTCACTGATGCCTAATCTGTAAAGTAATCAGTGAACTTTGTAATGTGCCATGAATATTTAGTTGACAGTACAGACATGCAGATGACAGTGCAACACATGAATATAGGCTCAGAGCGTTTAGTTTTGCACAACCTAAAAAAAGTTTAGAGTGGTGTTAAGAGGGAAGCATCTCACCAGACACTGTCACCACCCTATTTTCTAAGTAAGCAGCCAGCTAGTGTCAGACATACCTCATTAGCAGTTAACTTGTCCTGGGGTGTCTGTGGGGACATGGTAGGTGTCGGCTGACTTGAGGATGGGGAGGAGGTGGTGGAGGAGGAATGGCTTTGCTGTAAGAGATCTGGCAAGAGGTGAATGCGCCCGGCAAAGCCATTGCTCTCAAGTTGATTGGCACGCTTTTTGTCAACTGTACTCTGTAGAAAAAACAGTCACACTTGTCTCGTTCAAGTGCTGCTTTAGTACATACTATCCCTGGCAAACTCTAAACGTTTCGATTACAAATCACATTACTGACAGGGGGAGGACAGTCAGGGCTGCCAAGTAACTTCATGTCTTGAGGCCACAGTAAGAGGTGAAGGGTTTTATAATAAAAGCCATTTTTTTCTCCTTCAGTTCGCTTACAATGGCTTTTGAATGCGAAGGTAGAAAATCCAATTGTTATGCAGTCTTGTGACAGTACCATTTAAAATGTTAGGTGAATATTTAATGGAGTGTATTCAAAGTACTGGGAAGCAAACACCCTTGACCAAGATGCTGGACCAGCAAGCATGAAGTCATATGTTTACAAACTTTGCATTTTCTGAAGCAAAAGCTAGTATTATGTAAAATAGTTTAGGCACCAATTCAAAATGTTAGTGTTATAACGGAAATGCCAGATTAATCCTCTTTTCCTTTAAAAAGGACTATGGGACTGATTACTAAAGGTCTGATCTGTGCTTGCTTGATTATTAAGCGCTGCACAGTCTTCTGGTTCAGAAAACCACTAGCTTATTAGAAAGTTAGTAGAGTGCGCCTGTGCAAAACATGCAGAAAGCTGCAAATGAAAGGACTTCATCTATCTACTGCTCATGCACAGAAACAACAAAAGCCTGCCATAATGAATGGGTGCTAACTGCTACAACATATCACAGAGGACAGAATGCAAGGGAATGAACAGAATGAATGGAAGAGTTGGCTAGGTTATTTTTTTTTTTCTTTTCTTACAGATTAGGTATTATACCTGTCGGACGATTAAAGTGCCTTCTTTGGAAGGAGTCATGGCAGGTTCACTTTCCACATCATCATGGACAATCATTGTTTTTACAGATTCCGTCTCTCCATTACTCAGATTCAGTGAGGACCTGCACAGCATGCAAGGGATACAAAGCAAATGTTAAGCCTCCAAACAAACTGACACATGACTGGAAAAATCCAATACCACTAAAACTAGTATTCCCTAAAGGTAAAGAAATATGAAAGTGGAGGTGCTGGTCAATAAAACCAGTTTGCTGTCATTTTGCTGAGAATACTTAAAATACAAACACGTGTAATTGACTAAAAGGTCACTTTTTTTTCTCTTCAATGTTTACCAAAAGACCAACGTGTAAGGGGCTAGAAAAGACATACATTGCTCTGGCATCCTCAGGACCAGAGGTTGATTCATCTGCTCCTTCTTGCTCCATGTCATCATCCTCCTCATCTGTAGTGCCAGAATCCTCACTGGATGAAGAATAGTCAGTTACTTTATGTAAAGGCCGTACATCTTCCACAGCACGAAGTTCTTTCGCCAAAGCAGTCAAGTCCTGGATGTAAAAGTAAAAAAAAAAATCGTACAAAAAAAATAAAAAAACATTTGACAGAGAACGACGTACTAATGGCATATTAAAAGTAAACAAACTAGTAAATGACTGAAATAAATTAAACCAACATGGTCACTAGACTATACAGCAGTTACTACCCACCTAAATTCCCCAATACAGCCCTGTTAAACCTGGTATTTTCGGGCATGAGGTGTGCCCGTATACGCTCCCCTTGCCTCCTAAACTGAAGTGCTTGTTTAAGCGATGAACTGTGAGGTCTGAGCACTGTCACAAATATCAACTCTTAAGGATTGTTTGGATGGGATCTACGACATCAATTTTTAAAAAAATTTTTTTTTTAAATGCAGCTGAGCGGGAACAAGTCATGCTACAAAACCGTGGGACACAAGCAAGGAAATCAGGAGAGGTAAAACAATGAAGAAACTGCCGCTTTATGCTTTTATCAGCAGGTGTAAGCTAAAAAGTAAATAAATGTGAACAAGTCATAGATAGTTTTTTGCCGCAAATAACTATACTGCTATATTTGTAATCTTTTGAATGATTCAATATTTAGTCTACTTACCACTTCTCCCTAGACAGTTGCACCATATGTGATGAACAGACCAGAAGAAAACATGAAAGACATATTAAAGAAAAATGTCAGCGGAAAAGTAAACCACAAAACATGCCAACTTAAAACACATCAATCTTTAGAAAGAGGTTAAAATTTATGGTAATTCAGTTTTTGAAACCAACAATTAAGCTTGTTTTCTGCTTGGATGATGAAAACCCACTTGTTTCAAGCCCAATGGAGGTTACAAAGAATGGTGTGGAGAAAATCTTTACAAGTAGATAATAGGATTTTTGACTTACCGTAAAATCAGTTTCGCTGAGTTCATTGACAGACACAGCCTTCTTTATTCAGAACCATAGGGTTACATAGTCTCTGCAGGAGTAGTACTAGGCAGTACAAAAACAACAAAAAAACCACATTGCTACGCCCATGGGCTGTCCTTAGTATATAACCCCCTCCCTGCTGTAGGTATTCAGTTTAGTAGCAAGCAGTACCAGAAGTATCAAAAAACTCCATAGAGGAATGGGTGCTGTGTCTGTCAACGAACTCAGAGAAATGGATTTTACGGCAAGTCAAAAACCCTATTTTCTCATTCGTTCATTGACAGACAAAGCTTTCTTTATTCAGAACCACCGGGACGTCCCAAAGCAGTGCCAAACATGAGGGGTGGGACAACGAAAAAAATCCCAAGGCTAACACAAGAGCCAACCAGGTAACAGGAGCTTCACCCAGGACAAGCTGGAACTCAACCTGAATGATACCCCTTCAAGAGGGAATAGACCCTCTAAACAGCAGCCGTGAATACCATGAGCCTGACCTCCAAACAGACTCAGTGGCTGACAAATACACCTGAATCCCCCAAAAACACATCCAGGGCAGGTTAGGCAAATTCCTTGGGATGTGCTGACCAGGGACACAAGAAAGGCAACACAATGTCCTTATTCAAATGGAAATCCAAGGACAGAATTATGGCAAAAGCACCACCTTAACCTGGGTAAGATGAATGACAAGATAACGCCACCATATTCGACACCCTGCGAGCAGAGGTGATAACCACCAAGAGGCCACCTTCCGAGACAGAGTAAGCAGTGGAACCTCCCGAATATTTTGAGAGAGCGATAGAGAGGCTTCTGGAGAACCAAAATCACCAAGTTCAGATCCCACGGCGGTAGAAGAAACTTCACCAGTGAAACAGATGTCTAACCCCTTGAATAACAGGTACGCACCAGGGAGTGTGACACCAGGGGATGCTGAAGACCACCACCCAGGCTGACACCTGAAACTCAAAGGTACGCGAGGCTTATTCCTGCTCATCCCCCCCGTAAATGGAGGTCAGAATCGGAGCCACCTAGAAAGAATGAGGATGAATGCACAGTGTCTCACACCAGGATATATGCGCTTTCCACATCCGAAGGTAGAACCTCCTAGGAGGTAGACTCCCTAGCCATCAACAGTGTTGGACCTGCAGCACCTGGCTCATCATAGCCAGGCCTTTAAAAGCAGCAACTCTAAAGCAGAAAGAAGAACGGCCCTTGGGACAGTAGATCCTCCCTGAGAGGCAGTCGCCAAGGAACGTCGGCGACCAGGCGCACCCGGTCGAACTACCAAGACCGACGGGACCCATCCAGAGCCAATAGAATGACCGGAATCCCTGCAGCCGTGATCCTGCACAAGAAGCCACAGCAGAACCTAAAGAGGAGGAAAGGCGTAGAGCAAACGTTACTGGTCCCACGGGCTACCAGAAGATCCCGTGACCTTACCAGAAACCTTGGCACCGTCCTGTTGAGCCAAGAGGCAAACAGATCTACCTCAGGAGTGCCCCAGCAGAGACAAATCCGATGAAACATGGCCCAGTGAAGGGCCCACCCCATGGTCCAACCCTAGCCAACTTAGATGTATCCATCTGACAGGGCCGGAACGAGACGTTCTGCCCATCAGAGGATACTGGCAACAGCCAGGGCCGGTAACAGCCTATTTGGCCTGCCCTGGTGAAGTGTATAAGCCACCACTGTTGGATTGTCCAGCTGGATCCATACCAGGAGCTCCCGAAGTCGAACCGTCCATGATCCAGACTTAGACTGATCGCATGAATTTCTAGGATATTACTCGGTAGTCTGGATTCCAGCAACAACCCTGAGCAGAGCTCAGTCCCAGAACATCTTCCCACTCGGACAGACTGGCACTGGTGGTCACCCTGTTCAATACAATGGGAGAAAGGATTTTCCCCACCGAATAACCGGAGAGCAAAGCCATCAGACTAGGGAACCTCTGGTTTACTGACTCAGCCGAATCCGATTGTCCAGGGACCTTGGGCATTTGTCCCATTATGCCAGGATCTCCCCAAAGGGAGCTTATATGGAACTGTGCCAATGGAAACGCCTCAAAAAGATAGATATCATCAGACCCAACACCCACATGCAGATCGCAGAGTCCACCTGCCGGACAGTAAATGAAAACCCTAGTTAGACGTAACGGTATTTCTACGAGTCTTTCAGGACAGCACCTGGAGAGAGCGCAGCTCCACCCACTTTCCCAGGAAACACTGCAGTCAGTTTCTTTAAAGACCGGACACTTCCACCATGGCCTCAGTTGTTCATAGAGTACCTCCAGCCATGCTGAAATTAGATAAGCAGAACATAGCAATAACACATCTTATAACCTTAAAATTTAGGGCGGGTCATCGGCGCTGTCCTGAAAGACTCGTAGAAATACCGTTACCGGTAAGTCTAACTAGGGTTTTCTCCCTTCGTCTTTCAGGACAGCACCTGGAGATGATAAAAGAGTACTTACTCTAGGGTGGGACCACCGCCTGCAGGACCTTCCTGCCAAACGATTGTTCCACTGCTGATAGCAAGTCCAACCTGTAGTGGCGGGTGAAGGTGGAGAAACTTGTCCACGTGGCCGCTTTACAGATCCGACCCGGGGAAGCCCCTGCCCTCTCTGCCCAGGACGTTGCTACTGCCCTTGTTGAATGGGCCACTACCCCCTTAGGGGGCTCTGCTCCTGAAGCTTTATAAGCTTCACTGATGGCCATTCTTAGCCACCTACCTATGGTGCTTTTGGATGCTCTATACCCCTTCCGTGGACCAGAGAAGAGAACAAAGAGAGAATCTGATCTTCTAAAATCTTTTGTTATCTCTATATAGTGTAATAAACACCTTCTCACGTCCAGGGAATGAAAAGACCTCTCCTTAGCACTGGACGGATTAGGACAAAAAGTAGGGAGAATTATCTCTTGTGCCCTATGAAATGCTGATGCCACCTTTGGCTGGAACCCCGGGTCAGTTTTTAGCACTACCCGGTCTTGAAAAATATAACAAAAGGGTACTCTTATGGAAAGAGCTTGTAACTCGCTTACTCTCCTAGCTGAAGTTACTGCTACTAACAGGACTATCTTTAACGACCATAGCCTGATTGATGCTTCCTCTGGAGGTTCAAAAGGCCCTTTAATTAGACCCCGCAGAACCACAGACAGGTCCCATCTAGGAAAAAACTTAAAAGGTATTGGCCTAGCTCTGGCCAATGCCTTGAAAAACCTAATAACGAGCGGTTCCCTAGATAATTGTCTCTCAAGGAAAACCGATAATGCAGCTACCTGCACCCTTAGGGTGCTAGCTGCCAACCCCATCTCCATTCCTCTGCAATACAAGATTTGCATAATATTTTGGTCCAGGAATCCCTCAGTAACCCCTTACAAGAGGGACATTTCCTTTTAACAATAGGGGAGACATGCTTGGTCTTTTCTTTAGCCTTCTGCAATACCCCAAGGGAAAAAATGACATTTGCTGAATCATATTTCACCAACACAGTTTACATGCTGTATAAAAGGAACACAGAAAAAAACCACCAAGGAAGTTAACCCTTTAACCCCTATGTCCTGTTCCACAGCCGGTGAATCACCCCACAGATCCACCTTAAACCAAATAATCAATCACATATTCTTCCTTTAATACACAGGAAAAAGTGATCTGCAGGCCCCCCCCTTTTTTTTTTTTTTTTTTTTTTTTTAGGGAAGGGAATATTTTATATATATAAAATATCACAACTGCCCATAGAGTAAAAAAACAGTGACCAATGTCCCTGCTTACCTGAGCCTGGCTGATTGGTGTGGCTCCTGCTCCTGCCACCGCCGTCTGATCGTCCTCCATTGTTGACAGGACAAACAGCGGCGTCTGTGCACTTTTATTTAATTTTCCCGGGCCGCTCACCGCTGTGAGGGCCAGAAATTACATCAGCCGTAGAGACCGCCCCCTTCCTCCTGCGTTCTAGCGGCCGGAACCTGAAGCCGCGCCGCTCGAGGCCCCGCCCCCGGTCGGAAATTACACGCTCGCCATCCGAACCCGGAAGGCGTGCGGACAGCAGAGTAGACGCCGTTCGCTACTCCACAGCCCATGCCGCCGGTCTTGTAGGAGCAGGACCCTAGCAGCCTGGCTCTCGCCGAGCAATGAAGAGGAGGGGGCGCCGGAGAATCCCCCACACGTCAGGGAGGATGCTGGGCTGTCCTCTGCAGAAAAAAAAGGCGACATCAACCGGTATGCTTCCTACTTTCACCACCTGGAGAAAGCGCAGCACACCCCTGGTTCCCTGCAGCGCTTCCACCATGGCGGAGGAAACACTACAACTGAGGCCATGGTGGAAGTGTCCGGTCTTTAAAGAAACTGACTGCAGTGTTTCCTGGGAAAGTGGGTGGAGCTGCGCTCTCTCCAGGTGCTGTCCTGAAAGACGAAGGGAGAAAAACTCAGCATGCAACTTCTGGAGTTTATCCAGGAGAAGAACAAGCTGGCCAGAGCTAAATCCTGATCAGGCTCAGATAATCTAACGTTCTGGCTGGGCCAAAGCAGACTTTCGATAGTATAGACGCCAACTGAAATCAGCCAAGGTCTGAATAGGAACTACGCTGCTCCTCGGGGTAATCGAGAAGTCGGAGAAGAAGATCATCCAGGCAGCCCAGGATCGCAAACCCCCACTGACGTAACCATGCCAGATCGGACCAACAGACCAACAGGTCCGTCAATGCAGCAAAGGCAGGGGGATTCTGCTACCCTCCAGGTATGTCAGCTGGACCCTTAGAAGCCAGGGATTCCTCTATTGGAACCATGGTTGCCTTGAGCAGCCTAGAGACAGGGGGCCCACTACTGGTGGAACAGTCAACTTCTGAAGGAGGGACTCCTTAAAGGGGTACCTTACCGCTTAAGCGTTTTTGGAAACACAAAAGGCACTTTGGACACTCCCAATCTTCATGGACAAATTTGTCAAAATAAGAGGGAGAAGGGGGCGCTTTCGCCGAGCAAGACGGGTTATCCAAAGGGGTACCGGCCCTCCGCCGCAGCCATCGCTGTATCCCCCATCTTGAAATGTTCCTGCACAGATGTAATAAGTGCGAGAACCAGCCCCCCTTCGTGTACTTCTGCAGTCATACCCCTCTCTGACAGGATAAAGTGGCCACCACCCGGCAAGGTAGGCCACGTTCGTGGCGGCAGAGCCAGATAGGATTGTTAGAGACAGAGGAGGTAGAGTAGGGCAGGGGTGCCATATACTAGGCTATATGTCTAAGTGCCATCCCAAAAAACTCAGGGGGGACTCACCAACCGGGACTCCCCCCTCTCCCGACATAGGGGATGCCGACTGAGGCCCTGCACAGGGGGCCCACATCAGCGCCCCTCACAGGGGAGCCGACCCCAACAGCACCACCTCTCTGGTAAGAGGCGGCCACGAGGCCTAGCAGGGTGCAGAAGCCATAGCCCAGTAGGCCGCCGCAAGAGCCGCGGGCTAAATTTTTTGGCCGCCTGCCACAAGCACGTGGCCCGCGGGGGGACTGGACTGATCCGAGCCCTGAACGGACATCGCGTCGGTAGGCTGCAAAGCCGCAGCCTAAATTTTCAGCCGCAGGTCGCGAGTGCGCGGCCCGGGGGGGACCAGACCGAGCCGGTAGGCCGCAAAGCCACGGCCTAAATTACAGAAGCAGGACATCCGATCACCCGCCTCCCAGGCCCAACCACCAGATACCCCCCCAGTAACAACCCCAAGGATAGAAAAGGGGGACCGTGCATCCAAAAAGCTCCTAGGCCGGAAGCCTGGGCATTACCCTGGAAGGGAGGGGGGGGAGGAGGGAAATGGGGGGGTGGAAGAGAACCCCGGAGTGACCAACCACCCCAGGGAGTACCCGCGCCCCACACCACTCCAGGGAAGGAGAGGAGGGGATCCCTTACTTACCTCTCCAGCGAAATGTGCGGGTAACCCTCCCGGACATATCCTTGTCACCACCGAAGTGGGGGGCTGTCAGCCACGAGGAACGCTGCGACACAGGCCGAGACTGGTTGTATACAACTTTGCGAGACGTTTAACTCGCAGGGCCAGCCCCTATCCAGTGGGGTTATGTTGTGGCCGACCTAGCAAGTAGCTGCGGTCTGCACGCGCTCGCTGGCCAGACTGGGGTGACCACTGAATCAAGTGTCCAGCCCGTCGCCCAGCCTGGCAGTTGATTGTAGATCTCACTGGAAAAAAATCCAGGAATATAGACAAACAAAAAATCCCAGGACTAGAGATCCCAGCAGGAAACTAGTTCCTTACTCCTGACTAGGCAGAAAAAAAAACTGAATACCTAGAGCAGGGAGGGGATTATATACTGAGGACAGCCCATGGGCGTAGCCAGGTGTTTTGTTTTTGTTCAGCCTAGTCCTACTCCTGCGGAGACGATATAACCCTATGGTTCTGAATAAGGAAGGCTGTGTCTGTCAATGAATGAATGAGAAAGATTCTTATACCATAGGTTATGCACTAACCTTTAGGTGATTGGACACTGGAAAACAAAGCTGTAAAGACAACCCCAATATAATCCCTTCCACTTCCAGCCAGCCTCCAATTTTTTTTTAATTTTTTTAGCAAGCAATAAGGTGTGAATCATAAGGAACAAAGAAAAGGTGCATACTATATATTCCGTAATCTAGCAAAGAAAATAATTTTACAGGTAGGTAAAAATAAATAAAAAATTTAAGCATACATTACAGGACACAGGATCTTAATCTTAGACCATGGAATATCCAAAAGCACCAAGACAAAGGGGTGGGCAACACAGCAAACACGAACAGCTCGTGAAAAGTCGATAAAGCACTTACAATACCTTCTAACAAGGAAGGGTGGAACCTTACCATTTAGACTATTGGCTTGACTGATGACTTGTCTAAATTTAAAGGGGATAGCTTGATACATACATAAATGCAAAAATAAATTTAAATAGCTAATTTTCTTACAGCAGGCTTGCCTGGTCTTCCAGTATCTTTCTTCTCATCAGTTTTTTTGGTGGTATTCTCAGGACGCTGTGATGGTGACCCTTCTGATTTTGATGATGCTGGTATTTCAAAGGAGAAAAAAAAAAAAAAAAAAAAAAAGGACAATGTTAGTCAAGTAGGCAAGAAAGGGAGAATACAGACAAGATACAAGAGCACAAGATGGTATTGTATACCAAATTCTCCTATCAAAACACAGGCCATCTAATTATTATACCAAGAAAGCCTATTTATAAATTATATATACTAAGCAATGAACTCAAGATTTTTAAACAATTGTTTAACAGGGAAATTACTTTTAAGAAGGTGAACACTGAAATACTACACATCAAACTGTAACCATCTTTGCACAGGACTTTGGCATAGAAAGTTAGTACCAGATGCAACACACAAAACATATTTACTAATGCAATATATTTCATGGAGTGAAAACAGAGGGGAAGAGATTGTGCATTATGATGGACAAGGGAACTGTCATCCAGAGTAAACTGCACACGGGCAAAAAATATTGTATGTGAACTGCCAATCAAATGTTCATATAGCTTTCTTTTTGTTTGATATTAATAATATACTAAGGAGTGTCAGATCACTACTTTTTTTGAAATGTACTGTGCATTTAAATAAGAGCTATCTCTATACACTGCCTTAGGGCCCATTTAGGTGTGCAGCAGTAACCTGCAGTAAAATGTGTATTTTATTGTGTGTGCAACAACACATGGGTACTTGCGTGTTGGAGTGCCACTCATGGCACTCAAAGCACATATACAGTAGTTTTTAATGCACCTGTGCATCGAAGTACACTGCTTGTAAAAAGTGTAGGTACAACTAAAATAAATGGGGTACACTAACACATTACAAATTAAGCAACTGCAGCAAGTGAATGGACCCCTAAACTGACAATGTGCAAATAATCTGACCTGATAAGAATTGTCGCACCATGGATTTAATGTGGAAAGTCGCAAGGCCTTTTTCTTTGTAACCACGCACTGCCTAATATTTTAACTATGGTCAGCAGAGTTAGCCTTTCTTTGTAACCACGCACTGCCTAATATTTTAATTGTGGTCAGCAGAGTTAGCCAACAGTGGAGTCTTTGTAATGTGACAGCCCCCTCACTAAAAAAATGGGTGGTTCCCAGCAGCCATTTGTAAGTATTTGTTGGAGAAGTTTGGGAAGAGCTGACAGTTTGAGTAGGGAGAGTTGGTAGCTATATAGTATTTTACTGTGTTACTGTATAAAGAACTGTATAAAGAACTGTATAAAGAACTGTGGACTGCAGTGGGGGAGCTACATATTATTGTGTACAAAGTTTAGAGACCCAACAGTCCTACAGGACTACCATGTCATGTGCATCAGCAAAACTATAGCTGCCATTTGCTGTTGGGCCACCCCCTTGTTTTTGTTTTATAGGGGATTATTTTCCATGTTTTCCAGATTTTTTATTTTCTCATCAAAAATGAGAGTTGGGTGGTTCTTCATCACAAAGCTGCACCATCTAGAATCAGGGCATGTCTGTCTTTTCTATCTCAGAGCGTATGTGCTTTATTACAGCCACAGCTTGTGCATGAGGTAGTTGAATAGCTGACAAAGCATTTTCTTCTTCCTCCTGCCAGGCAAATGCAGCTAGTTTTCTGCAACTACTGCTAATGCTCCCTCCTCTTCCTCTTTTTCGGCTAATCCCACCATAGTCTGGCAAACTGGTAATGAGGGGTCAACTGAATTCTTTGATCATATGATCACTGGCTTGCTGCAGGAAAAACTAAGTCATGTGCAAGCATTCAGATATTGAGACTAAGGAAGATAGCATCATGGCCATAGAGAGAGAGGGAATATTTGATTGGGGGCAGAAAGATGCAGTGATATTCCAGTAGCTACAAGGTGAGCTCTAGAGAGAAGGGGAGGAGGAAAGTTCTAAGGGAGAGGCAGAGCAGCAAAGAAGGATTTTGTCTGCCACACAGGCCATTGCCATCACCAGGTAAGTTCCACAGAGGTATGCAGTGTGGGCCTTTTTAAAGTATCTGCTGCTCACAGCACTGTTGTGGTTTGCAGTTCTGCCTGCAGTATGTCAACTATGATAACAATTCCAGCCATTTGGTACCACATGTATAAGGAAACATTTTTAACTTCAGACATTTACTGAAGTCCCGTATCAGCCACAAATTTTGCTTTGCACAAATTTAAGGGATTTTCCAGGGTATAGAATTTCCTCTGTGCACTAGGAAACCTGCTTTAGCCTTCCAAGTGCAGTCAAAACTTGTCCCAAAGTAGTTCTCATTTGAATATTGCAATTACATTTTAATGGAGACCTAAGTGATTCTAGGAACGTCAACATCCAAAAGGGCAAATTAAACAGTTTTTTTTCTTCTAGGCACCATTAGTTTAAAACACAAGCAATGCATATACTAAGATGTTACTCACATCTCATGCGGAAGCGCTCTCCTGAGCCACTCTGAGATCCTGGATGTGATCCTGCTTGGGAACCAGAGTTACTTGACCCTGAAGAACTGCCACTGCCCGGCCTGGGCACAAGCTTCTCTACTCTCTCCCAAAGCAACCGGGGCTCGATATTGCTAATAAGAAACAGAAGATTTTAGGATAATCCAAGTTGAGCACCATTTACTATAAAAGAAAAAAGAAAAAGTTGCAATTTCTAAGAAAATGAATACTTTATTCTAAAGTGTTGAGAAAAAAAAAAAAACTAGAGCCCAGAGGTTCTCTATCCCCCCAATCACATATAAACATATTTTAAAGTAAGTCTGAAGTTTAAAAAAAAAAATGCTCTTAAAAAGTAAATGTGTATACTTTTATAAAGCCCTAAGTTCAACTGAAGCTTTGGAAAAATCCTACACAAAAAAAGTGTCCTGAAAGTCCATTATTTGCTAGGTTAGGGATGCCCACAATTCCTGTCCCCCTACTGCGCACAGTAGCGTCTTTCCTGGCTACTAGGCCACAGTAATGATGTGGGAGTCGGGGGATCAGTGGGGAACTAAGAATTCTGAAGATACTTCGGGTGGAAGGTTTTCTTCATTGCAGCAGGGATCAGCAGTGTGGCAGCAGAAGAGGTAAATATTAAATATCTTCCTTGCCGAGGACTGTATAGCCATGCCCCCATCAGTCAAGACTACCTTTTTCCCTATGAGGGTCAAGGGGCCTTCATTATTACTTAAATGCATTCTTTCCCAGGTTTTGGAAACAACTAAACTGCCCCATTATAATGGATTGGAAAAGGAAGGTGGATAGAATAATGGAAGCTCAGAGATGGCTATATCTGGTCGGAGATCAATATAATAAATTTAAAGATACCTGGGCAGGATGGATATATCACTCTCCAGAGATAACTGTAGATTAGGCGTAAGGACCATGTCAAAACATTTTATGGATCATTTCTCAGTTGATCTAAGGTTTGGATGCATCTGGTAGGGGGATTTTAATTTTGGTATAGGGTGTTTTTTTTTTTTTAATTGTCTCTCATTCCATTTTCCCTAATCCTCTCCTTTCTTGACGTGGAGGGTGTGCTGGTTGTTGTTTTTTTTTTCTCTTTTTCTTTCCTTTTGTAAAAACGCTAGACGAATAATATAGCAGTATATAGATATTTAGGTAAAATGCATATATCAATATAGGTAAAAGAAATGTAATGTGATTAACGATTGTTTTGATGTTATATGATGAATTGTTTCTAAAAGAAAACAAAATGATTATTAAAAAAAACAAAAAACAAACAAACATAGTGCTGACAGGGGAATCCCTCCTGCTGAGACATTGTATTGTAGAAGACAATGTCATGTTCATTGCTAGCAGCTACAGCAGCCGTTAGAGATAAATCGTAAGTAAATCCGGCAGGCTGGTTGTACCCAAGTACATTCAGCCTGCCCACACACGGTTCAAATCTCAGATTCAAACAGTCTATTCCCAGCCTTAGCATGAAGTTAAACAGCTGGGGACTAGCAATAATTTACAGTAGGTCTGTAAGAAAGTAGCCAAGTGTGAAGGTGGATAATCATCCTTTAAGTATATATCAACAAGGCAGAACCATTTGATTTCCCAATAGGAAGGCAGTTGAGTTTGTCTCACCATTTGCAGGCTATCAGCACTAATGCTTACTACAGAAGAAGCAGGTCCAACCTAGGAGAATGTGTCCTCCAAGCTCACGTAACGTACCTTGTGGAATTCCTCTGTCCAGACTGGTTATTCTGTTGCACGCTGCCCTGCAGAGGGGAATCTCTTCGGGACAACACAGGGGATCTTGATGTTGTCCTTACAGGCACCTATGCCAATCAAGGAAATAAGCATATCATTCGTTGGTATGTTTACAGAAAACAGTAAGACACTATAAACCAACATACCGGCAACTCACAGAAAGAGTTTCACTAAATGTTACCACATTTTGTTAAATTAAGCATCAAGTAAACAAAATAACAGACTATAGTTTATTGTTGTATTGGTGATAATGGTTTTTGTCTGAAAGTCTTGGAATAGTGGTAATGAATTGGATAGCTGAAGCAGCATCACGAAAATTACTGGTAAATGGTAAAAAGCAGCAAAGCCAACATAGGATGTGCAGCAGCATACATTAGCTGTGTAAAGCATGCAAGAGGTGCACACATACCTATCCCAGAAAGCTTGAAAAAAATCCACTCCTAACTTAGATTTTGTGACAGCTATGAAACATTAAAAACATGCCTACTGACACTCGCATGACATCACATAATGGGCATAAAATAGTCTGCTCCAAAGAAACAGAAATGGAGGTCTAAATTAAACTATACTGAAGTATTTCAAGCTAGGTGTATGGATTTACAGATTAATAGACTGAAGTACGTACAATAACTAAAACTCGCTTTTTGTGTAGGTTCAAATCACTGCAGTACTAGGCAAAATGGTCATATAGTTTAAACACAACCATCATAGTATAAAGGCAAAGGCTCCTGTGGTCTACAAATTGAAGAATGAAATGGTTCTAAATGAACAGAGTATTCCTAGTTAGCGCTGTCAGTAGACAAAGTAAACAAGAAAACCTGTACTTCAATACCTATGTAAAAAGCAGCTCTGCTATATTTCTATCAGCCGCAAAATGACAAGTCACGTAAGTTTTACATGCGAATTGCCGAAGTATTGTCAGGTAAACAGTCTGCAGTTATTGTACACTAAATGTACATAGCTATTGTGTAGCAAAATCATGGAGGTCACTCACATGACTTAACATCCACCATGCACAAACATTCTCCATTGGTTTCAGGTGCTACCTCCACCTGCATGTACAAAAGCTTCGTACATTACTACTTCTACTCCTTACCCTTGGAGGCACCTCTTCACTGTCTGATCGAGCCCAAACCCTTTGGTTGGGCTCAGGAGTCTCAGACTTAGGGTCAGAACTTTGACTTAGAACGTCACTGCGGGGGGGTGGATGTGGTTCCTGAGAACGTAGATGAGGTGCAAATTTGGGAGAAGGGTCACTGAAGGAATGGGATCGCGAGACAGGGGAAACATTGTTCTTGAGGGATGCCAGATGAGACCATTGTACCTTACAAGAAAACAAGACATAAAACATTTACATGGTGTATTGACACTGCTGACTTTTTATTCCAGTGTAAGAATTTAAAAAGTCAGACAAGGATGAAAAACAAGACAAAAAGGCAGGCTCACTGACACAGTTGTAAGGGAGAAGTAACTGTGGGAATGAAAGGTGAACAATGATTGACCTTATGTTAATGTTATTTAGCACAAGGCATCATGCACAGTATTTCATAGTGGTAAAGCCTTATACTGTATATGCAAAAGACAGGATTGTACATGCACATAACATTTTAAAATAAAACTGATATTTTACTTTAACTGGAAGCAGAAGGATGAGGTTTATATTTTAGAGAAGTCTTGGAAAAGTAATTAAAGTGGATCTTCACTGCATCTGAGCACCACAAACCAAAAACACCATTTAATTCTTTTTTAATATTGAAAGTAAACTCTCCTATCCATCCATCCATATTCCTATGCTTTTTTGTGTGGAGAAGTCACTTTAAAAAAAAAAATGTTCTTAGCTCATGCATGCAGGAGAGGGCGCTTAGCTGAAAAAAAAACCCTCCTCTCCTCCCCGACTGAAGACTACTAGGATGTATGACATAATTTTCCTAGGCAAGAAACCAGAAACTGAAGAAATGTGAAAAATAAATAAAGTTTAAAACTAGTAAATATGATATACTTTCCTATCTGTTTACTACTGCCAACAGCATGAGGATTAAAAAATAGTCAATGTTGATTGGGAGAGTGAAGTTCCACTTTAACATTCAACCTCCTCTGTCAGAAAATTCAATGTTAGAGGGGGTACCTGGCACATGTGCCTAGGCTTGAAGCTCAGCTAAAGTTTTGAAATCATTAAGACAACATAGATTAGACTTTGTTAACAACTGTTATACTAAGTAAATCCCGAAATCAGAGCATATTCAGAAAGCAGTGCAAAGAGCAATAGTAATGTACAAAGTGCAGTAATGACTTCTCTATTTATCAATATTCCACAGGAGGACTAGTCGTGATGTTAAAGGATGGGTTGCTGCACTGTGCACATCTTCACATTTATTTGAAATTCCCTATTGCATATACTATAAAACCTTGGAAGGTGGGGGGCAGGGTGGCAATCTGCACTAGTTCCAAGGCAGTGAAATTTTGTAATGACTTCTGACAAGAATCACTTCATACTGCTAAGCACCGACAATCTCCCTTGTATATGACCCCAAAGGTAACAAGTCCAAAAAATATACAATCCATTTAATTTCAGTGAAGACATACAGATGCTTTAAAAAACACTTTCATTATTTACTGTAGTACCAAAACTGCAGACCTGGTAGGAAGGCAGAAGCCAGAAAAAGGCTTAGAAGCCCCATCAAGCAATATTACAATAAACAGTACATGAAATTCACGATTGCTTTCTTTAAAGTGGTAGTAAACTCTGTACTTTGATTTGATAATAAAGCTTACCTGTAGGTTAAATGCATATCGGGAAATGTTTAGGAGATTTTCTAGGGAGCAGCAGCCTGTGACGTCACCAGCACCCACACGCATGCGCGGGATTGATGTCATCCCAGCTCGGCTATTCAAGTAGCCGTAGCCCACAAACCCGGAAGGAAGATGTAAGCCTCTGCATTGTTGGTGGGCTTTGTTTTAAGAGAAGTCTTTCATAATGTGCTAGTTGCAATGCATACTAGCACATTATGACTTTACCTTGAAAGGGTTAGTTTTTTTTATTTAGGTTTGTTTTTTTTCATAACCTTCACTACCGCTTTAAAGCTCTACAGCCATGGCCAAAAGTTTTGAGAATGACGAATATTAATTTTCACAAAGTCCGTTGCTGCAGTGTTTTTAGATTTTTTTTTTTTGTCCGATGTTACTATTACAAGCATTTTAGAAGTGTCAAAGTTTATTCAAAGAATCAATATGTGCAGTGTTGACCCTTCTTTTTCAAGACCTCTGCAATTCGCCCTGGCTTGCTGTCAACCAACTTCTGGGCCACATCCAGACTGGTGGCAGCCCATTCTTGCATACTCAATGCTTGAAGTTTGTCAGAATTTGTGGGGTTTTTTTATTTACCCGCCTCTTGAACATTGACCACAAGTTCTCAATGGGATTAAGGTTTGGGGAGTTTCCTGGCTATGGACCCAAAATGTCAGTGTTTTTGTTCCCCAAGCCACCTTATGGCAAGGTGCTTCATCATGCTGTGAAAGGTATTGTTCGTCACCAAACTGTTCTTGGATGACTGGGAGAAGTTGCTCTTGGAGGATGTTTTTGAACCATTCTTTATTCATGGCTGTGTTCTTAGGCAAAATTGTGAGCGAGCCCACTCCCTTGGCTGAGAAGCAACCTCACACATGAATGGTCTCAGGATGTTTTACTGTTGGCATGACACAGGACTGATGGTAGCGCTCACCTTTTCTTCTCTGAAAAAGTTTTTTTCCAGATGCCCAAAACAATCAGAAAGGTGATTCATCAGAGAAAATGACTTTACCCCAGTCCTCAGCAGTCCAATCCCTGTACCTTTTGCAGAATATCAGTCTGTCCCTGATGTTTTTCCTGGCTTTTTTGCTGCCCTTCTTGACACCAGGCCATCCTCCAAAAGTCTGTGCCTCACTGTGCATGCAGATGCACTCACACCTGCCTGTTGCCATTCCTGAGCAAACTCTGCACTTGTGGAGCCCCGATCCCGCAGCTGAATCAACGGTAAGAGATGGTCCTGGCACTTACTGGAATTTCTTGGGCTCCCTAAAGCCTTCTTCACAAATGCAGTGGAAATGTTTTTTTATAGGATTAATTTCATTTTCGTGGCAAAGAGGGACTTTACAATTAATTGCAATTCATCTGATACCTCTTCATAACATTCTGGAGTATATGCAAATTGCCATTATAAAAACTGAGGCAGCAGACTTTTTGAAAATTAACATTTGTGTCATTCTCAAAACTTTTGGCCACGGCTGTACATAGCTGTGTTTTCAGCGCATGCATGCATGACCGTTTTAGGCTCCATTCACACACCAAGCATAGGGCGAACGTACGGTTATGTGCAATTTGTTGGCGCGTTTCCATACATCCTGCATGGGGCAGCCTTGCAAAGGAAGCTCCTGAACCTCCTCATGGGTTTATTTGCCATGTATTTTAGGTGCATTTGTTGCACACTTTTTTGCTAATCTGCTGGTTGTGTTTGGGGCACATTAAGAATAAATGGCTCTGCAAGCCTAACAGGCAATTTACGCATGTTGTGGAAATGCACATTTCTGTGCGTGTTCCCGAATCATATAGGTATAAATGGGGCCTAAGGCTAGATTCACATCTGTGTGCGTCGGCAACCCATGTGCAACTGTATGCGTTCCTGATCCGCAGGCAAAATACACTGCTCTTCAGCAAACGCATGGGGGTGCAACCAATTATTAATGGCACCCCCACGCTTCAGAAAATGTGGTGCTTTTTCCCTGTGATTCCTGCACGTAAAGCTGTGCATACAAATGAATAGGCTGCTGTGCCCGAGCAAACACTGCACACAGGACCCACACAAGTGCCAACCTAGACTAAATGTCCCATTATGTAATCATCTTTGTATGGTACAGTGTGCCCTGTGTGTTGCGGTACCTGCTTTAACTATTAGTGGGCAATCCAGACCCGTTATGACAAATGCAGGAATGAATAAATTGTATATATGTGTATATATTCTCCCTATTGGTCTTTTTAATATAATAGGTGTCCTAGTTAAGTTGCAAGACCAGATAAAACAACACCCCCCCCCCCAATAAATATATATATATATATATATATATATATATATATATATAGATATATATATATATAGATATATATATATATATATATATATATATATATATATATATGTATGTATATATGTATGTATGTATATATGTATGTATGTATGTATGTATATATATATATATATATACACATCTAAGCTTCACCAGACGGCCATACACTGTAGGTATTTTGGCCGATTTCGGATGAAATTTACTCAGTGTGCGCCCTGCCAACTGCCTTCCACCCTATATCCCTCAACTTAAATGGTCAATGGGAGCGGCTGTCAAAATACAATAGGCACAGTGATAGATTAATCCATCCGAACTATATAACATAGATAGAGGAATTGATTTGTAATTAAATAAAACCTTTTAAAAGAAAAAAAAAAAACAACATTTTTAAAGTGGTAGTAAACTTGGCTTTTGAACTTGTACCTACAGGTAAGCCTGTAAGGCTTACCTGTAAGTACAGTGAACATCTCCTAAACTTGTGGTGTTTAGAAGATATTCACACTGGATAAAGCCATACAGTAGCTGGATGCGAGTCTAAGCAGATACCCCTTCCTGCTCGACAATTATTTTCTTATGCATTTAAGGGTCGGCTACCACTCTATGTTCTCGATGGTGCAAGAGGGGGTGTTTCACTCGCCGATATGCCCACCTGTATGTTAATGTGTAAAATATGGGATACAGTTAAAAAAATGCTGGGTGTCCCCTATCCTACCAGATACACTCCCATATGGGAAAATTATAAACTTCCTCAAATTCTGGCGCTAAGAGGATTTCAGAGATGCGGAAAATTAGAAATAACTCTAGCTCAGCTATACAAGAACAGTATACTTAAATCCTTTGAAGATCGAAGGGAAGAGTTTTCTCTACAATCTAATTGGTTCTATCAATTCCTCCAACTAAGACATGCTTTACATGCCCAATTCTCTTCTGATAGGATATTTTTTCCCCCTATCCTTGTTTTTGACAAGATACTACAGGCTCTTTCAATAAAGGGTCTCACCTTTGCTACATATAGGATATTGTCCGATTTTATTCCTATTGAACTTTCCCATCCGCTCTAAGGCTGATTGGGAAAAAGATATTGGTCCCATCCCTGAGGAGGTCTGGGATGATATTCTCCAGTTCTCGCCCCGGGTGTCTTTCTCCATCACACAGACTGACACAGATTTTTATCCTCCACAGAGTCTATAGAACTCCTCAGTTTCTGTATGCAATTTGACTAAAATCTGAGCCAGCCGGTGCTAGATGCGGCAACACAGGTACGCTAATACATCTTTTGTGGCGGTGCCCGAAACTCCAAAGATACTGGGCGGAGGTGTTTGCTACCCTAAACGGGCTATTGGATATTAACATTCCGGTTGAGCCTCTTTTATGTCTATTGGGCTACTGCGATACATCTATTTATACTTCCTCTATTGGTAATACTATATGGGGCGCACTTTGTTGCCCATAGATAGATTGCGCTTAAGTGGACCTCTCCCTACCCGCCGACTGCATCCGAGTGAATTTTAGATCTCAATAGGATTATTCTTTTTGAAAAACATACATATTCCCTAAGGAATTCCATGAGTGAGTCTGAGGCTACCTGGTCAAGATGGTTTTAGTCCACGACTTAGGCATCACATAAAACAATAGGTACTATGTACTTTAATATTCGATACTTTTTTTTTTTCCATATATACTCCTCCAAGTGCAGAGTGGGGCAGGGGGATAGGGGGGTTTTGGGGAGGTGAGGTGGTCTGGGGTCTTTTTTTTGTTTTGTTTTTTTGGTGGGGATGTGTTTGGTTTAATGTGTTTTTGTTTGTATATTTTGTTTGTATTGTTTCAATGTTGTTTGCATATAAAAATAAGGCCCCTTTCACACAGTCGGACCGTTCAGGTCCGCCTGTCAGTTTTGACGGCGGACCTGAACGGGCGCTCCATGCTAGTCTATGGAGCGACGGATGTCAGCGGTGACACATACTTGCTGACATCCGACCCCGTCCGATCCGCTAAAAGCAGACGGATGCCTCTAGGTTCAGATCCGTCGCTGGCAGATCGGATGAGATCTGATGAAAACGGACATGCTCCTTAGAAACCAGCAGCGCTCGACAAGACCCTCCCCGCTTAGTGAGCAGAGAGGAACCTGTCATCCGCCGTCTCAGCAGGGATCAACAGAGAGATCTCCCGCTGAGCCGGCGGACCGAGGCGGACTACGTGGAAGCGGATCCACCTCGTGAGAATGAGGCCTTAAAAGGCACAAAAAAAAAAAAAAGGACACAGCCAGTGACATCATTGGTGCATGCTCTTTGAAGGGACAGCATATAAATGCTTTGGGAGCTTCAGAGGAGTGCAGATTTGTGTAAAATTTAAAGAGGGAAAAAAAAAAAAGGATGCAGTCAAGCTATAAAAGAGCAGGCACCACATACCTGCAGCATCTTTCCTTTTCCCCCATTCCACTGGAATACCAAGCACTTCCAGTTAGTGTCAGAGCTTGCTTAGTTTTTCCATCCTGCAGACATACCTACTGGCCATCACTATAATGCCCTACTTCACTGGCCACAAGCAATGCGTAGAAGATGAAAGTAGCTGGGTAAACTTAGTCACTATCATGTAGTGCCAGAGTCTTGCCTGATCAGAATTGTCCAGCACGTGCAGCAATGGGGCCGAATACAGGTATGTGCAAGAATCTGTACATGTCTGCACCTGATACCTTTAAATTTTTTTTTTTCCCCAGTAACTGTAAGCTACTTACATATGTGGATATAATGATCATTATACTGAAGTTAACCTCTGCTCATTCATTCAGTGAACTGGCCATACTTGGAACAAGTTTTCATTAACAATGTTTCACTGTGTTAAGGATAAGGTCATGTTATCCTGTCCTTATTTTGTTTAAAAATTTCCTCCTAAGGCCGAAGACTAAACCATTTCAAAAACATCTGAAGCTTATTTCCCACTGACATTATTTACCATTTCTGCTTTGAAGTGAATAAAAAATAAATAAATAAAAAAGGAAAAATGCCACTTTCTAATAATGTATGTCATGAATCAAATGCACTAAAGCCAAGTATGCACAGCTTCAAACAAAACACATTTTTTTCCCTATTTAGATGTAGTAAAATTGTGAAGGGTATTGTGTACTATTTAGACAAATTTTAGGAACTGTACATACACTCAGAAGAGATTGCATGTGAATCTATGGATTTAAAAAAGTGATTAAAATAAGTCATGGAAATAATTCATGGAATATCGATCTTAAAAAAAAAAAAAGTATTACAATACAATACATGGGAAAAGTAACGTCAAAATTATTAAACGCAGCAAAGGGATTGATCCCAAAAAATTGGCTAAAAAGTGAAGGTCCTGACTTAAGGGAGTGGTTCAGACAAGTAGATTACTACTGCGAAATGGAATTAAGCTGTAACGATAAAGGGGCGATTAGATAAATTCAAAAATATCTGGAGTGGGTGGGAAAAATTTAAAACCTCGGACAGCTACTGGCAGATGTTGGAAGGAATAGGGCCTTAAGACGAGATAACATCTGGGAGAGGAAGAACAATTTAATGGTGAATCAGGGGAGGTGGGTGGAAATTAGTGAGGGGGGGAGAGTAGGTGGGGGGACCACAACGAGATAAATTTTATAGTTTTTCGTACAAATATAAAAATTTTTGCTCATCTTTTTTGCTTTTTAAGATACCACAATGATGTGAATTTGAGAAGAGACATAGTTTGAACGTCAAGCTGAAATAAGAGTCTCTCAAGAGTGATCACTGAAATGGAAAAAAATAAAAATAAAAAATAAAATAAAAAGTAGAGTTGTTACCCAGTACCCAGAGATCAGATCCCATGATTTTGAAGTGCAGTTGGATGGAAATCTGTATTGAGAGAAATATGTAGACATCCAGACCTAATCTGGGCGTCTCTGGCTTCAATATGTCCTGAGCCAGAGACCCATATCAAGCCTTCAGCCAAGTAAAGTCAGATTTACTTAGGTTGCTTCACTCAGAAAGCACTAAAGCCATAATTAGCACAACAGCCTTTTCTGAAAAGGGAGAAAAACAAAGACAGCCTGCATATTTCTTTCAGCACAGGTTTCCTTTAAAAAAAAAAAAAAAGCCAAGACCTGAATTAAAATTGGTTTATGCATCTGAGGAATGACAGGTGTTCTGTGCAGCCAGCCTGTCAAATTCAATGACAATCTGAGACACACATCAGCTGAATGGATCGTCCTGCACACGCCAGTGTTCACATCCGTACAGGGACAGACACAGAGCCCTGGATGTAGATAATCTTTGGCAGTCACTGATTTCGACAAGCTGGTGGCATGGAACGCCTGTTATTAAGGCGGATAAACATGACCATTAGCATGGAAGTATGGGTCTAAGCGATCACGTGAATAAACCCTACAGTGGTCAGCTTTTACTTCTCATTTGGGTAAAACCTTTATCCCACAAAGCAAAAAGATGTTGGTGCAGCTGCTTAAAAAATGTAAGCTGGAGTTCAGCCTTAATTTATTAGTCACATCCATCTAAATCTGCTAGTGCATCAAAGGGTGGCCATAAACAGAGCGATTTTCTTTAAAGAAAATCACTCTACTCCCCCATCAACACACACTGTGTTGACAGGGCAATCCCTCCCAATGAGCTAGCTCCTGTTCTTCCCCTGCCCTCCCCCGCTAGAACACAGTGATTCTTGCTAGCATCTGTAACAGCCGCTAGCAATAATCGCATGTAAAATCTGGCAGTCTGTTTGTACCCAAGTCGATCGATCAACTTGGGTACATTTTGGCCTGCCCATACATGGTTTGAATCTGGACCAGTTCCTGCTGAACAGTCTGAGATTTGAACGATCTATGGCTGCTTAATACTACCCCTCTCCACAGATTGACGATGCTGCTGTTTAATTGTGTCTCCATAGCTCCTCAAGTGGAGTGAAGACACCCAAGACAGAAGTGCTAGGACCCCGTTTAGGGATTGGTAAGCTACAAAAACCCCAGACATGGTACACTTGTTGTGTTACCAGGGATTGCAAGCATCTACAAAGCGGAAAAAAAACTGAGCTGTCAATAGTTTTACTACTAGCAGGGCCTCCCAGGTACACAGGTTGTAAAGGACACACCAGACTAATTGTGTGCCACCTATGCTACCTGTTTGGGCAGCAACGGACAGGCAGTGTTGAAGGCAAAAGATCACATTTGATGTGACAACAGCAACAACATCGAAGTTACATAGTAGGTGAGGTTAAAAAGAAAATAGTCCATGAAGTCCAACCTATGTGTGTGATTATATGTCAGTATTACCTTGTATATCCCTGTATGTTGTGGTCGTTCAGGTGCTTATCTAATAGTTTTTTGAAACTATCGATGCTCCCCGCTGAAACCACCGCCTGTGGAAGAGAATTCCTCTCTTATAGTAAAGAACCCTCTACGCAGTTTAAGGTTAAACCGCTTTTCTTTTAATTTTAGTGAATGGCTGCGTGTCTTATTAAATTCCCTTTCGCGGAAAAGTTTTATCCCTATTGTGGGGTCACCAGTACAGTATTTGTACATTGAAATCATATCCCCTCAAGCGTCTCTTCACCAGACAGAATAAGTTCAGTGCTCGTAACCTTTCCTCATAACAAACATCCTCCAGTCCCTTTATTAGTAGACTGCTGGGCCTTTCTTCTGTGTATTACGCAAAGAAAACTTGGATGTTGAGACAACAAAGGGAAGCTGCAATATATAAAATTTTTGTTTTGGGCTTTTTTATATTAATATTTTGATAACATTTTTTGCACCCTTATTTATTTCGCTCTGATTTCAAAGAAGCTTTTAAAATGACAGAGTGGCCTTCGGCAGCTGCTAGTGCTTTGTGAAAGCAAGTAAGCATCATGAAATGGGTTTACCATCTTCTCCTAAAAGAAAACATCTGGTTTTGATTTTTTGTCTAGCATGTTTGTCCATAGGAAATGATCCAAATGAATAATGGCAAATGTGAAGTATCTATAGCTTTGGATCGAGCAAAGAGGAGTTAAAACCTCTGCAGTTTTTAATGTTCTCTGTAACCCAGTGAAATACTTCCTAATAAGGATGAACTCAGGCGTGTTTGCAAAAAGCATGTGCAGAGCCCGCCAGGAAGTCGGCACTGCGTAGCGCTAATCACAAGCAGTGAGACATTTTCTGATCTCTGCAGCAGCGCATCGGGACATTGTCTCACTGCTTCTGATCAGAACTCTACCATGCCCACTTCCTGGAGGGCTCTGCACGTGTTGTTTGCAAACACGCCTGAGCTCATCCTAATTTCCTCAGTTGGTGACAATGAGACACCCAGGGCTTTTTTTCAGCTGGAACTTGGTGGAACTCCGTTCCACCACCTCTGGCTCAGACCCTCTGCTCTCTGCTCACCACTTGTAAACAGAGAAGTCTGGCTTCTGTGTTTACAAGTGACAGCTTGTCTCCCAAAGGCTCCCACAGATCTGATCTCCTGAGCAGCTCCCACTGAGGGCAGGATGGGGAAAAGGGAGATGCAGGTGTTTAGGGTACAGCGGATGCCAACACCCCCACTGGATGATCTCCCTGCAAGTAAGAAAGATGGGGCGAACTACAGTGTGAGGGAAGGATCTAGAATCAGCTGGGTGCTTCAGCTTAACACAGCAGCAAAAGTTGAACATGTGGAAGATGGTGGAGCTTTTAAGGAGGGGGGAGAATAAGAGGGTGGTGGGGGGATTGCATGCAGAGGTCAGACCTAAAGAGGGATGACAGTGAGATGTGGATGGGGGATGCAGAGGTAAGCAGCTGTGGAAGAAGGAGTCTCTGCACTCTGTGTAGCTCACCCCTGAACTTTGCACTTTGTAGGTAGTGTACAACCGAACTCTGCGCGTAGCGCAACCCTGAACTCTGCATTGTGTGTGTACCCCCCCTGAACTCTGCCCTCTTTACATATTGCACTCCTGGTATTTAATGCTCTTCAAGACACGCCCATTGTGAAATTTGACCACACCCACTATTTGATGGAGGGTGTGTGTGTGGGGGAGAAGGGGATTTTGAGGGTCGTGGTTGAGTTCCTGCACCTTTTTTCAGAGAAAAAAAGGCCTGGAGACACCAGTACAGAAAGTGGAGCGAATAAAAACAAAGCAGTAGGACACTTTTTTCCTTAGTAGAGCAAGGCTGGGTACACAGGAGCGAGATAATATTAAGCTAGTGTGTGCAGCTCTTTCCAACAGAAGCTGGTTGAAGGGACATGCTAGAAACCTAGCATCCTATCAATGGCTGTGAGCACTGATCGATGTGTTGTTCTGGCGGGGGGCAGTGGTGTCAGAACGCAAAGGCACAGTGGGGCAGATTGCCGCACTAACGCCTCTAGTTTTTGTCATTCAACACGCTGGGTTAAATGAAAAAAAAAAAAAAAAATCTTTACGTGTGTGCCTGGCTTAAGGGTAAGCTAGAACCACTGTTAACATAGGAAGGAGTGAAAAGTGCTCTCCACAATAATTCCTTGGACAGCAATGAAGTCTGGCCGAGTTTATTACCCTTCTCTATTCTAATCAAAAAACTGGAAAAATGTGTTTTGTCTACCTTTTCACCTTAATTCTTATGATGGATATGTCCAAATTCATTAAAAATGATCCTTCAGGCAAGATCAGCTAGACCATATTACACTGATAGGCATCATTGGACACCAAACACATCTTACATGTACCTGCTAACCTTCTCCACAGTGTGCCTGGCACCCTACTGTACAGATCTTCAATCCATGAAATCATTCAAGGAAATAACAGTAAATACTGAAAGCTGACTTGCTACAGAACTTCTGACATTACGGTAGAGATATTAGCAGCACATGTGAACACATGTTATGTATAGGAATAATTTGTAATAGAAAAAGGTCAGCATGGGATATGAGATTTATGGGCTTGGATTAGGCCACTCACAAATTCAAAGCAATAAATAACCATATTGTGCTACTTCAGAGCAAAGACACATTTTCTCTAAATTACCATGTCTGTATGATTCTGCAAGGATCAGGAGCCATATATTCAGATGTTAAAGTTGTCAGCTCAAAAACAAAGAACCTTTAGTTTAATATAATGAGCAGAAACAGTACTGCTTTGAGCTTAAGATAAAAATAACATACTTCGAATTTGCAGTTTGCCACAGTAAGCATATTTCACAAGAAAGACTCCCCCTGATAGCTGTACTGTTTCGCATTAGTAAATACTGTCATACCTGAGGTTCCACTGGCCTATGCATGGCAGGCTGAGCAGGCTCAGAATTCCCATTGGAAAAAGACTCCGATCTTGAAGGCACTGATGGCTCCAACGCTCTTCCTGTTTGCTTTGACTGCGCTTCAGGAGAGCCTTTGATAGCTTTCCTAAGGCGCTCTTCAGCCTATATAACAACAAAATACATAAATGTTGCATTCTTACACATTCAGAACTTTAGTATTTATAAGTTGGGTTTATGAATTGGGTATTGATAAGGGCCCCCTGATGTCTATGTATGAACCATATTAAAAGGGTTATGTCTTGCCCAAAAAAATAAAAATAAATAAACCAGTCTACTTTTCCGCATTACATGCACTTGTTTCATGTTTTGTACCTTTCTGTCATAAATCCAGAATGCCTATAAATTCCTGTAGTGAGACAACACTGCATCTGCTGCACAGAAAGACAAGCAGTGTCATCCGCCCCTACTGCACTACAGAACACATCCCCCTTGTGCTATGGAGATGCAGAGTGGCATGTCAAGGCTGCAGAGGTAATGCTGTCCACTTACTATAGAGAATTAGGAGCTTGCTGGATTAATAGCATTATCAACAGGTATCTATCTGTATTTGCAATGTTTTTAAAGAACTCCTCCAAGAATTGAAGCACTTTTAAATTGTGCTGGTTTAGAAGAAACCTTTCCTTTCTTGCAACCACGGGGAGCCATCCCTGATGGGAGAACACACAATGATTACTGCTAGGGGCTGCTATAGCCACTGGCAATAATTGCATTAAAAATCCGGCATGCTGGCTGTACCCAAATGGACCGACTTTGGTACAATCAGCCTGCCCATACATAGATCAAATATCGGCCTGTCCCTGCTGAACTGGTCAGGATTTGAACTGTCTATAGCCGGCTAAAGTCCAACGAGACATACTTGCTGTGCTCTGACAGGAAAGATATGCTCTGCTACTCAGCAGCGGCACTGCCTGCCCCTCCCCTTTACTGTCCATTCACAGAATACTTTGTATTCTATGAATGAGTTCACATAACACAAAGTCTTCAATGACTGGGCAAAAAGAGGATGAGAAGGCAGAGTGGCTGTTGCTGACTCTGCAGCTGTATGTCTGTAGACCTGAGGGTACAGGGTCACAGAGCCAAAGTATAGCAATAGCTGTAATCCCAGCCTTTAGCAAAAATGTAAAACGAGATGAAGGCCATAAGATGCACTTTCTTGGACTTACAGTATGCCCTATAAGCCAGCACATTTTTAAAATCACTGCAATTCCAGGCGTTCTTCCTTAACCCCTTGCCGACCGGCTCACGCCGATATATATCGGCAGATGGGCACGTACAGACATATTAACGTACCGGTACGTTGCCCTTTAAGATGCGGCATTGTGGGAGCGTGCCCGCCGCGAGCTTCGTCAGTGTGTTCGCGGGTCCCGTGGACTTGATGTCCGCGAGCATACCCGTGATCGTCTCACGGAGAGGAAGAATGGGGAAATGCTGATGTAAACAAGTATTTCCCCATTCTTCCTAGCGACAGGACACTGATCACAGCTCCCTGTGATCGGGAGCGGTGATCAGTGTCGTGTCACACGTAGCCCATCTCCCCCCCCCCCGCGTTAGAATCACTCCCTAGGACACACTTAACCCCTTCAGCGCCACCTACTGGTTAACCCCTTTATTGCCAGTCACATTTGCACAGTAATCAGTGCATTTTTAATCGCATTGATAGCTGTATAATTGTGAATGGTCCCAAAATAGCACCAAAAGTGTCTGATCTGCCTGCCATAATGTCACAGTCACGATAAAAATCACAGATCGCCGCCATTACTAGTAAAAAAAAAAAAAATTAATAAAAAATGCGCTATAACTTTTCCGGAAATCAATCAATAAACGCTTATTGCGATTTTTTACCTACAATATGTAGAAGAATATGTATTGGCCTAAACTGAGGGAAAAAAAATTTATATACTTTTTGGGGATATTTATTATAGCAAAAAGTAAAAAATATTGCGTTTTTTTCAAAATTGTCGCTTTTTTTGTTTATAGCACAAAAAATAAAAACCGCAGAGGTGATCAAATACCATCAAAAGAAAGCTTTATTTGTGGGGAAAAAAGGACGTCAATTTTGTTTGGGAGCCACGACTGCGCAATTGTCAGTTAGAGTGACGCAGTGCCGAATCGCAAAAAACGCTCTGGTCTTTGTCCAGCCAAATGGTTCGGGGCTTAAGTGGTTAAAGAAACAGAAAACATGGGGAAATGTGCATGTACTGCAGAGATATTCTAAATACAAATACATACTGTACAATTTAAAGTATACAGCAATCTATTGCAGCTTACTAGTGCTCAGTCTGAAAAATAAAAAACAATGCAGCCGCAATATCCAAGAACAAGAAAATAACCACTGATTTTGCCAGAAATGCAATGTAAAATACAAGAACATACTTCCTGTGAGAAAAACTGAAAGCACAAACAGTGATTTCACCTGGTAATCCAATAAATCGCTTCGTAAAAATAATGGAAAAAATGAATGTAGGCATCACATCTAAGGACTAGTAAACTGCAATATATCACATTTTTGGGTTTCAATGCACTTTAATACTTCTGGACTTAGACTAGTGAAGTACAAGACTCCTTTCACACCGGGGCGTTTTTCAGGCACTTTTGGGCTAAAAATAGCACCTGTAAAGCGCCTGAAAAACGCCTCCCCTGCAGCCCCAGTGTGAGAGCCTGAGTGCTTTCACACTCGGGCGGTGTGCTTGCAGGATGTTCGAAAAAGTCCTGCAAGCAGCATCTTTCAGGCGGTGCGGGAGAAGTGTATACACCGCTCCTCCACTGCCCCAGCCCATTGAAATCAATGGGCACCGCTGCCGAAAGTGCCTGCAAAGCGCTTCGGCAGCGGCACTTTTAACCCTTTAAAAGCACCCCCACTAGCAGCTGAAAAGAGACGCTAAAATTTGCGCCGCTTTACCGCTAACGCCCCCCCCCCCCCCCCCACACACACCTAAGTGTGAAAAGTAGCCTAAGAGAGCGTACACAAGATGAATAACCCTGCTCTATTCATGGCATAAATTTACCGGATATATTTTCCAAACCTGAATTTTCCTTCAATTCTTCTGCATAATAAATGTATAAGTTGTACTGCCTAAGAAACACATTCAACATCAAACCATTTAAAGGATCACCTCTCGCACACGTTCGGTCTGCTCGTAGTGGGCTTTAGTCTCTGGGCCATGGTAACTTTGCTTGACCCTATCTTGCTGTGGCATAGAGGGCTGCTGTGGCTGGGCTTGCTGTGGCTGTGGTTGCTGTAAAGACATGAGATATTTCTGTTCTTGTTGCAGCTGACGCTGAAGCCGTTCTGCATGCCTGTGCTCCTCCATCTCCCGCCATCTGTATTCCTGAAAATGTACATCTGTGTGAATAGACCCAATTATGCACAGCCACAAAGATAATGTCCATGTTAAAGCATGGTTAAAAAAAAATAAAATAAAAAAAAAATCCATTGGTTTTCCATGATTTGGAAATGTGGGTCACTGATCCAGAAAAAGCAGGCAAATAAACCATATTTACTCTTGTGCATACCTGTTCCGAATCAGTAACTCAAAACTTCATAGCATTTGTTCTAGCATGACAGAAAAGCACTTTGCATTTTCAAAAAGTAGAGGTCAGTAACGGCAGCCTACATATTGACTCTTAGTACAGAATTCCTTTAGATCCCATTCACACTTGGGCAACTGCAAAGTCGCACGTTTTCTAGTGCAACTTTGATCCAGAGTGTGTAAAGTACTGCAGGCACCTATTCAAAGTCGCTGCGAATTTAAGTCCTATAGATTTGCCATTGAAGACTGGGCTGCGACTTATCATGCCACTTTGATGTCCATGAGTCACATGACAAGTTGCACAAGTGTGAATGGAGCCTTAAGAATAGCCAGTTGTTAAAGGAGAAAAAGCCAGTAATTCATGCATATCCATATTCGGTCAACCAAAAAAAAAAACACAAGGGTATGGAAATCATAAAATACAGGAAGTAAAAAAATAACTAAAACTTACTGTCATATCAGATCAGTAAAAGGTGAATGAATCGCTGTGCTGTACTATATGTATCTGCTTTACTGAATAGACTCATTAGCATTGAATGCAGTTACACCTTCTGAAAATGTGACATGTATTTTCAATGTCACTGTTACTTAACGGCTGACAGCTTACAGTTAGTACTTCGGCTCACCAATCTGATTGTACACTCTCATTTACATCTACCAACAAATATGTAGCGCAAGGACCTGCCAGATTGGATACAAATTGATTGGATAGCTTAGGTAATGCAGATACAAGATAGCTTTAGTTCATCAGATTGTTATGTGTATGGTAACCCTTAGACAAGGGCTGTTTTGTTTGGTACTGGCTTATCAAACTGATGTAATGTGATAATTGTTTTTGAGCTTTGGGTATGGTGTAGAAGGACTAGAAAGGGTCAGGTTTTATGGTCTCCAAAGAGGACAAATTTTATCAGCGACTCTGAGGGGAACAATAGCATGACTGCCAACATATAAAGACATAAACATGTAACTCGTTGCAACAGTTCACAAGTGTTTAGGGCCCAGGCACTAACTTCCATGCTGTGGAGTTTTAAAGTGTCATTAAACCCACATCATAAAAACCATCAAATAAATAGTGCATTACATGTTGTTCATACTCAGTCACTATGAGATTTGTTTTCTGTATTCTGCAAAAATCCTGATTGATCCTGCTGTTCTCTATCTCAACCTTCTGTTCATGTCCCCAATTCAGCTAGGGATTTTACAGATGTGTTGGCAGCTCTGCGCATGCTCAGTTTTCAGTGAGTTTCTATGCTGAGCATTTCCATCCCATCACATCTGAGTAGCCCATGTGACTATAGAGTCACACATGTGGGTGAATACACAGTGGTAAATCACAGCCCACTCCCCCCATGCCCAGTAACCAGCTAAACACAATGGGGCGGGATATTAGATGCAGATTATTGGAGGCTTCACCTCCCATTTATTCTAAAGACACAGGCTGGAGGGGCATGACAGTCCGTGACTGGTGGAAATCTGACCACACCACTTTATTTCCACAAAATAAGAAAGATTTGATTCAAAATATATATTTATATGACAATTTAAACCAGTTTGATATTCTTTAGTTATTTTTACTCTGAATTCCAAAGGCCGTTTTTTTTTTTTATTTTGAACATGTGATCATTGGAAGAGGACTAGAAGCTTCTCCTGCTTATGTCTCCCTGCAGACAGGCTGGGAAAGATCTAGGTCACGTGACAGCTGTTTATTGATTAGGAAAAAGGTACTAGATGTTTTTTCTTTTTAAAAATAATGGCAGTGCCATAATCCACATACAGAAATAGAAGGGACAATGCAAAATAAACTGTGTTTCATATCACCAAGTGCTTGACATTTATAAATCTGTGAGGAGTTTACAAGTGTCAAAAAAATTAGTTTCTTTTTTGTTTAGGTTTTAAAAATAGAATGCATTTGTATCTAAATTGTTAAAATATAACTAAAAAGCAAACATTTTGTTTCGTTTTTGATTGAGTGGAGAGGGATTAGAACACCTGTCAGTTGTTATTGCGGTCTGTGCTCCTGTTAAGGAGATTCACTGTCTCTAATTGTTCTGTTTACCATTATCATTGAACGGGAAAGTAAAGGAAGACCCACATTTTGGGTTATCCCCAGAAAAGTAATTGATGGTAAATCTTCCAATGGGGACACTAGTTCTTGTGAACTGGGGGTCCCCAAAGAATTCCCTTAATTTGCAGAGATTTCCTCTCACTTCCTGTTTGGTTATGGGACAGGAAGGGAAATCTCTGCAATGGGACACAGATGGCGAAGAAAATCTGTCAGGGGTTATATTCCTCCCTTACTCTAAAATGAAAAAAAAAAAAAATAATAATAAGAGTTTTGCCTATAGTTCTACTTTAACCGCTTCCGAACCGCCCACCGCACATACACTGCGGCAGGGTGGCCCGGCTGCGCAAAATCAAGTACCTGCATGCAATATTGGGCGTGTGCCACCAGAGCGATGCTCCCACAGTGATTGGACACAGTCGGAGCCAATCAGTATGTCCGACGGCCCCCATGGCCATCGCGATCTGCCGATTGTTCACAGGAGACATGGAGCAGCGGTAAACAAGGCACATCGCCGAACTGTCAGTGATGAAAAGAGTGAGATCTTCTGTTTAAGCTGAAACACGTTCTCCGTTTTCCTCCAGTGTAACACTCACCCCCACCCCCCGTTAGAAAGCACCTACCTAGGACGAGCTTAACCCCTTGATCACCCCCTAGTGTTAACCCCTTCCTTACAGTGTCATTTATACAGGGATCAGTGCATTTTTTTTTCAGCACTGATCACTGTATTGGTGTCACTGGTCCCCAAAAAGTGTCACTTAGGGTCAGATTTGTCCGCCACAATGTCGCAGTCCAGCTAAAAAAAAAATAAATCACTGATCGCCGCCATTAATAGTAAAAATAAAAATAAATCATATTTAAATATAAATCATAAATCTAACCCATAGTTTGTAGATGCGATAACTTTTGTGCAAACAAATCAGTAACGCTTATTGGGATTTTTTTTTTTAACCAAGATATGTAGCAGAATTTATATTAGCCTAAACTGATGAAAAAATTAGATTTTTTTTTTTTTTATTGTGAATATTTTATAGCAGAAAGTAAGAAATATTTTTTTTTTATTCAAAATTTCTGCTCTTTTTTGTTTATAGCACAAAAAATAACCGCAGAGGGGATCAAATACCATCAAAAGAAAGCTCTATTTGTGGGGAAAACCTGAATCGCAAAAAATGACCTGGTCAGGAAGCAGATAAAACCTTCCAGGGCTGAAGTGGTTAAGGCTCGGTTCAAACTGCTGCGACTTGGGATTCAACATGGGAGACTCCAAGTCGCATGACACGTGAAATCTGATGTTAGTCAATGAGAGCGGTCTTAATTAGCATTACTGAAGGCGTTCCAACTTTAGAAAAGGTTCCTGTTCTACTTCAAGGAGACTTCTATCAGACTTGTGCCCATAGACTTTAATGGAAGTCACCTCCAAGTCAGATCCTCATCTATATTGATGTGATTTGGATCCGACATTACAGAAAGATTACACAGGCATTCCCTGCGGTGTAGCCCCTGCCTAACTTCAAAGTCACATAAAAGTAGTACTTAAAGTAGACCTTCCATAATTTTTTCAACTTTCCGTTAATTAAATATTCTGCCCTTGTTGTTTTAACTTTCAATAAAGCCCACTTCCTGTTTCTTGTCTAGTAAAAAGCCTAGGCTTATGACATCTTGCACAGCTCTCTCTCTTACTCTCGTGAGAGTTCGTCAGGAAGGGAGGGGTGAGGAGTCATAAGAGGGCCAATGAGAGCTGCAGGGAAGCTTCAAAATGGCAAAGTTGTTTTTATTACAAATTATGTAAGCAGACTGCATTGCCTCTTTAAGTTGTGGCAAATTGTATGGCAAAGTCCCCGTAGGTCGCAGTAGCATGAAACGAGCCTAAAGGAAATGGACGTAGTTTCTCCAGCAGGAAGATATACAAATTGTTTGCTCTGACGATCACTGTGAAATAATATTTCCTCACCGGAACCTTCCTTGTTGTTGCAATCACTTACATAGAAGAGGCAAATCCAGATGAAATTTCCACAAAAATGGAGCAGAAACAAAGTCACAAATGAATGACCCGATATTTGCAAGTAATTTTATCTCATAGCTCCCATCTGTCCCTGATTTCGAGGGACTGTCCCTCAGTGCCTCATTCCTTCTCATTTGTCCCTCATTTTGGTCTGATCTTTATATTTGTATATAAAATGCATGTTTTATCAAAAAGAGTTACACCTTTTCATCTAATTTCTAAATTGCTGCATTTGTAATTTCCAAAAGCCAATATAAAGGAATAGTAATGATAAAAAAAAAGCACTTGTGGGTTTAACCAATCTTGTTTTTTTGTACAATTCTCCTTTAAGGGGGCGTGGCAAGGGGTGTGTCCTATGCCTGCATACTTTTGCTGATAGGTGTCCCTCATTCCCATCTCAAAAAGTTGGGAGGTATGTAATCTGAACATGACTTGAGATACCCAGGCAATGTAGAGAAGCACCAACAAATATATACAACCATCAGAATCTGATGTCATGTAATTCACTTTAAGCAGACAAATAAATTCACAATGCTACTTGTGTTTCTTTAACACCCCTAATATTGTCACAGCGGCTAATCATGTTTGGTGCCTTCGTCAGCAGGTGTGTCTAAAGGTTGAGAAGCATCTTTGTTTATATTTTCACCAAACTTGACACCAGCTTCAAGATGGAATTTCATGATGTTCTAAGTACAGCTCCCTCAAACAATGCATCCGCAGCAGCTAGATGTAGCTGTGCCTGTCAATCTAATTCCCTGACAAAACACCCCCTCCCCAAAGCAGCTAATTGTTTGCACAGCTTGTGCAGCTGTGCTTGAACAAAGCTGACCTTCCAACTTATTAGCTACAGCACCAGATCACTGCACTCTTACCAGTAACATGGCCTGCTCCTGAAGCAGCTGCTGTTGAAGGATTTCTAAGTGCCTTTGCTCCTCTTCCAGCTGTCGTCTGATGTACTCCTGTCAAACAAACATTTCAGAGACTTTAGGGTTTGTGAACTTGAGCATTTTATGGCAATCCTTATGCTTGTAAAGCTGGCTACACACACAGGGACCTGAATGTTGGGAACTGTGCAAAAGGCAATAAAGTAATCACTCTTGAGCACCAATACTGTTTTAAGCCAAGCTGAGATCTGGTAAATTCTAAACGATCAGACCCTTGCACCATCTACACAGGGATTTTAAGCAAACTGCCCTACTGCTGTTAGATGGCAGTGCAAACTACATATTACACCCATATTTAGGGTGTAACATGCTCCTATTCACCCACCTTCATTCACCAACGCTCCCCACTCTGACAGCGGGTGGGGGAACTTCTCCTTGCACCCGCTGTCACAATTTGCAAAAGTATGGCTGTGCAGAGCTCTACCCACACAGCCATGTCATTCATTCACAGTCGCCACAGCAGACAGCTTGTAGTTCTCGTTGAACTGCGAGGGAGCTGGTGAGCGCCGGCATATTCCATTGGCCTTCTTTCTTTTCAGTAACTGTCTGCTCGTATTGACAACTTTACCAGCTGAGATTAATAATACAGGCATACTCCACTTTTAAGTACACAATGGGACCAGAACATGTATGTAAAACGAAAATGTACTTAAAGTGAAGCAATACCTTTCTCCACTTCTAGGTTGTAGTGGGGGTGCCAGGGGCTGTAGTGGGGGTGCCAGTGGCACACTGGAACAAGGCAGGCTTCAGCTCCTTCTACTGCGGCTGCAAAACGTCTGTACAGTACTTGCGAGGCACTTTAATACACTCGCGGGTATGTTCGTCCTCGCGAGTGCACGTAAAGTGAGTGTACTTAAAGCGGGGTATGCCTGTAACTAACAAACTTCCAATAAATGTTTGAAACACCAGTAGCCATTGACATCTGTCATTAGATTGATGCCATCATATTCTGATGTGATAAGGAACATGGTCTATAGGTAGCCAGATTCTGCAGATATGTCTGTGGTAAAGCAAATCTCCACTCTGGAATGTGTGTATTAACAGCACATCCCTACCAAAAATAAGAGGCGCTATGAGCACAGTAGCAATACCTAAAGTATGTACTTTTCTACTTGGAGTGCATAGTGACTTTACATTGCTTGATGGGGGGGTACTCTACATGAAATGCACAATTTTACATCCGATCTCCAGCTATATCCTATGGCCAGTACCTCCTGTCCCAAACTCTGAATCCTACAAATCAGGAAAACCAAACATTGAGAGCCATGCATCATACCAAGACTGACCTTTACCAACAAATTGTACGTTTGGTCCTTAAAAAGTCTTCATGTGCATATATGGAAAAACAAAGTAAAATCTGTGTGAAAATAATGTATTTCTGTAACTTAGTTCTTGCCAATATCCATTAGGATAATCAAATGTGACTTGTTGAAATCAAGCCATAAGAGTATTTCATAAGTGGCCACTAAGTGGCACTAGTTTCCTAGAATCAAATGTGGCAATTCATTTCATCTCTACAGAGGACAACTGTGCCGTTTATAGTAACGCATGCTAATAGACAGCAATGTTTATTTCTGTACATTTGTACAAAAAAATGTAAAGTAAAACAAGTTATAATTCCAGCAGTTTACTAAGAATATACAATCTGCATTTAAAGCAATTTTAATTTATAAGCTCCTTGAGTACAAGGACTAAAGTAAGTGTATAATATACGTAAAGCGATCGGTAAATTTATGGCGCTATGTAAGTACCTGTAAAAAATATGAACAAAATTCAGCAACTTGAGGAACAGAATTCTAACTAGACAGTGTTAGCAGACCAACAGAAAGAATACCACATTCCATTAGGTCACACATTGCCATTTGTGTGCTTCCATGTGTTATGGTAATGTGTTGTGGAGCTATTCATTCCGAATGCCATTATAAAGCAACTGCACTGCAACACACAAATGGGAATAGTGCAAGGTGTTTAAAAAAAAAAAAAAAAAGCGCCTGGTTTTAAGTTTACTGTGGTGCACTAGTAGCCCATTCAAAAAGAAGACTCGACACAAAGCACTGCAAAGGTAGAAAATGACTCTCATATTAAGGGTTCTAACGTTTAAATTTAAAGTGTTCCTAAATCCAGGACCCTGCATTTACTATATCTAGTCTCCCAAAGTACACAGGACATGGAAATGCAATTATTTTAGTAAATATAAACTGCTAAATACCTTTTCTCATCAGCAGTTAGAGCTGACTTGTGACTTTTATCAGTGTCTGGTTAAAGCTTGGAGGAGTTTTCATTCTACTCTGGCTGTCCTATGAGCCTGCATGACCCCTGCCCCTCTGTCTGGAAAGTGCTGACTGGCCCTGTTCTGATCACATGCACTCTCCCAAGAAAAAGAACTCCCTAGCAACACACACCAAACTGAGCAGGCTTGTCCCCTAGCCTCTGTTCTAGCAGCAGATAGATTGGGGACAGTGGACGGGGCAGATCAGAGAAGACAGGATCAAATAGCCTTTTTACATAAGGATTAACCACTTAGGTTCCACAGTGAGTATAACAAGCACGCTTTACTGCATAAACGGACTGACTTTATTGTTGTGGGTTTAGTAACACTTAAAAGTAAAACTTCAGAAATTCCACTTTAAATGGGGTTATAAATAGGTTAGCTTGTTTAGCAAAGACCTTCTTTTTTTCCCCCCAACAAGTGAAACCACCAGTGGCCATCCAGGGGCAAATGATTTTAACTTTAGATTCTAAAGGTTGTTTTTAAAACAAAACAAAACAAAAAAAAAAAAAAATAAAAAAAAAAAGGTCATACCTACCTGCTCTGTGCAATGGTTGCGGACAGAGCAGCTCAGATCCTCTACTTTTTGGGTCCCCCGCCGGCGGTCCTGGTTTCTCCTCCCTGCCGTGTGCCTCTAATAGCAAGCTGCGCTCCTATGAATGGACGTTGTCCATTCACACGTGGCCCAGCCCCGCCCCCTGCTCTTTCCTCAGTGGCTCACAGGCTGTGATTGACAGCAGCAAGAGAGAGAGTGCTGAGAGAGTTGTTGCTTTCATGCATATCGCTGGATCGAGAAGGGGCTCAGGTAAGTAAAGGGGGGGGGGGCTGGGGGGGTGCACCCAGAATGTTTTTTACCTTAATGAGTCCCCCCTGTAAAAAGCTTCTGCCCTTAGAACCACTTTAAGTGGAAGGTTAAAGAAGGTTAAATTGGCAGGCATTATTTGCAAAGAAGCACCCTGAAGTTAATATACAAGGTTTACATGGCCTAATTCCAGGGAGCTCCTAACACTTGATCTCTCCAACAAAATTCCTAGAGTAGCTGTCTACAACGCAGACTGTCATATTGCCACTTCTTGAATGAGGCAACCCAGGTGGTAAAAGGATTTTCATGCCAAAATGATGTGTGAACAAGCTAGAACAATCCCATGGGCGTAAGCATGAAAGACACAAGACACAAAAGAGGAAATATGACTTAATCTTAAATACAGAATTGTGACAGCAGAAAAGATCATATATCATTGCCAAGTCCGCCAAGAACTTGTCCAAGGTATTTTTAAGATGGGAATGCCAATCCACAAAAGCAGTACTTATATTTGCCCTGACACTGTAAAGTGGGGGTCAACAACCTGTAGATTAATGCCGCATACACACGGTCGGACTTTTCGTCTACAAAAGTCTGACGTACGCCGACGGACTAAAGCTGGCTGACAATCCGATCATGTGTGGGCTTCCCCGGACTTTCAGCTGACTTTTCCAGCCACAAATCTGACGGACTTTAGATTTGAAACATGCTTCAAATCTTTATTAATCTTTACTACGCCGGACCCAGAAATCCGCTCGTCTGTGTGCTAGTCCGACGGACAAAAAGCTAGGGCAGCTATTGGCTACTGGCTATCAACTTCCTTATTTTAGTCCGGTGTACGTCATCACGTAAGAATCCGTCGGACTTTTGTGTGGTCGTGTGTAGGGAAGTCCATTCGTAAGAAAGTCTGCCGCAAGTCCGCCAAAAGTCTGTCGGACTTTTGTAGACGAAAAGTCCGACCGTGTGTACGCGGCATGAGATTTACCGGTAGATTGCAGACAGGTGACTGGTAGATGGCGGTCCATGCTTGCTGACACGCCAACTCAGAGCATCAGAGTGCAATGCAGAGGGACTACTTATAAAGTTGGAGCTGTAGAAGGGAACAAGCTCCTGTCCCATGCGGAGTGATACCAACTGCACTCCACCTCTTATCCCTGCTAGCGGTCTCCAGAGTGGTTCCAGCAGCAGGAAAGAAGAGATCTTCAGGTCAGTGTGAAGCAATACACTGAGCATAATAGTGCTGCTTTCACACCGATGTGCTGTGGTTTACCCACACCACAGGTGCAGTGCAGTTTACCTGGAGCTTTCCCGCAGGTTTGCTGCACTTTGCCATAGACTTCTAATATATCCTGTGGGTTTGGTGCACTTTCTTAAAGCGCACCAAAACTGCTGAATGCAGGAGTTATAGTGTGCTTTCAGAAAGTACACTACACCTGCAGGATATAATAGAAGTCTATGGCAAAGCACAGCTAATCCAGGAAAGTCTTAAATGCATGCACCCGCGGTGCAGGTAAACTGCAGCACATCAGTGTGAAAGTACCCTTACAGGGGGGCTCAGAACAGTAAAGGTTCATTTACATTTTGGGGGGTGGTAAAACCCTATAGTTAAGACATGCTTTTACCACCCCCACACCAACCGTACCCACTGTACCTGCAGTGGCCAGGGATGTACACATTTCGCAGCTACAGCAGAAGTTTTATGCCCTGTCATGGTCGGTAGGTTCACTATATTCAGGTGAATGGGGCCACTCTGCAAGTACCCTGCAAACTTTATACAGTATAGTAAATAGGGCAGCATTGTGTCTTCTCACCATACCCTGCAACCTTTATACAGTATAGTAAATAAGGCAGCATTGTGTTTTCTCACCACCTGCTTTAATCCCTTGGACCCCACAAAAACATGCAGTTGTGGGGCGCTTGCAAAGTGGCCCCTTTTACTTGAATGGGTCGCAATCGGCAGGCCGTAGCACCCACCAAAAGCAACAGGGAGTTTAATTTCAGCTGCGACATGTGTACACCTTTGGTTGCTGCCTCAACAGCTAAAGGGAGTAGGTATTGGGGGTGGTAAACTCAGCCACAGGGTTTTACCAGCCCCCAACTTTACGTGTGAATGAGCCCTAAGGGTACCACTGTGGAATGCAACTCAGGGCTCTTTCAAAAGTGCAGCAGGCACTGCTGCTCCTCTGAAAAGCGATCCGAGTGTGTTTAACAGGTGGTGAGGAGGCGATATGTTGCCTCCCCACCACCTGATTTAAATCCATGATTGCTGTGCAATGCACACAATTGCGACACAGTAATACGGCAATTAGAGGTTTAAATCAGGTGTGAGGAGGCGACACTGCCTGGTGAGATTTGTCTTCTACCATGTTGTTCAGGTAGAGCTCCACCTCTCCACCTCAGGTTGCGTACCCCTGCTGTAAAATATTGTATAGTACTAACACCAAACAAAAGTGAACCTATGAAGAAATTGCTGGTGCTGCAGAGGCGCACAAGTTCTCTGGCCTGATCAAGCATGCATGACAGAATTTTAGACTACTTTTACTGCCTGCATGCTTATTCCAGGTCAGGGACCCCCTCAAAAGTAGAGCAAGAAAGCCCAAAATTCTCTTCCTTAACAACAAGGCTGAACTCTCAGGTGTCATATTTGCAAGCAAGATATCTAAGGGTTCATGCAGACAGGACGTTTTTACAGCTGCTGTTAGGGGCTCCTGGCATTTTTTTTTTAACTGCTTCTAAACACTCCTCAATGTTAGCCTATATGTCCATGCACACAAACTGTCAGAAGCGTTTGGAGGCATAGGCGTTTAGGGGCAGTAGAAAATAAGGACAGCCTGAGCATTCAGGAGCAGAGGCTGTCGAGCTGTAGAAACGTCTGACAACGCTGTTAAGCCGCGAAGCTGGCGATGCCTTCTCCTTCTGGCGATGTCTTCTCCCGACGTTGGACGCTCTCTCCCAGTGCAATTCTGGGTCCGCCGTGTGCAATTACTTATAAAGCCATGGGGCGGGGCCACCCAGCGACATCTTCTGGAGGCTCCACCCCTTGTGACATCACCATCCAATCATGCCCCGGACTGTGACATCACAAGTGCGGAACCTCTAGATGACGTCGCTGGGTGGCCTCGCCCCATGGCTATATAAGTAATGGCACAAGGCAGACCCAGCATTACACGGGGAGAGAGCTTTGAGAGAACTTTGGAGGAAGAACAGAGGGAGAAGACAGCGGAGAGAGGAGAACCGGCGGTGGGAGAAAACAGCGGGGAGGAGAACCGGCAGCAGGAGAAGACATCAGCGGAGGGAAAACCACCAGAGGATCAAGACATCGCCAGAGGGAGAAGAAATCGGAAGGTGAAGAGACGCCAGATTTATTTTTAACACTTTTTTTGGATGAATGGGTAGGGGTACAATGTACCCCATACTCAATCACATAGGGTGGGGGGCTTCCAGATTCCGACAAGCCCCCCACAGACACAGACAACCACCGGCCATTGTTGTTGGGAAGAGGCCCTTGTCCCCATCAAAATGGTGCTTTGGGGTGGGGGGCCCCATGTTGAGGGCATTTGGCCTGGTAAGGTCCAGGAGGGATCGCCGCCCCCCCCCCCCCCTTCCTGACCTGCCGGGCTGCAATCTCGGATACGGGTCTGGTATGGATTTTTTTTGGCATGGGGGTTCCACTTAAAATCTAAACCAGACAGAAGGGTCTTGTTTGGATCTTGGGGGGACCCCACGCCTTCTTTTTTTTTTTTCCATTTTGGTGTGGGGATCCTTTTCAAGATCCTCAGCGCACAAGTCGCACTGCAAGTTAGATTATCATGATCCGACTTCTGGTGCGACTTCTATTCAAATCAATAGGCTCTCATAGGGAATCATTGATTTTGAATAGAGGCAGAGAAACGCCGCTAAAAGCTAGCGAGGCTAAACGTGCATTAATGCCAATACAATATGCTACTAAAAGCAAGTTTTTACAGCTGCTTTTTCCTGGCGTTGGTAGTGGCTTTGCAGCTCGTTTTTTCTAACTCCCTGTGTGCTTGAGCCCCAAGAACAATTTATAGCTTTACTAGAAACGATATAATACACTGCAAAGTGACTACACTAAACATGATGTTGTGAAAACAAAGTAAGAACTGGCTTATGTCATGCAGTTCTGTGCATACATAGAATGGCATCACCAAAAGAATGACTATTGTGTGCAAGGGTTTTCTGGACATCACATTACCAGAATCCGAATTCAACACATATACAAACACATTCTACTGCTAAACAATGTGCCATTGCTGTAATCTCAGCCTCCAGTCATCTTCATTTGGTTTAAATTCAGTGCAATGTCTGTAGGCTACATATGCACCACCTACCCACGTGGCAAAAACTATATAAAAGATTCCTAGTTGGCCTTGGGAACACATTCCCTACAACTCTCGGTGTGTAATCAGGACACTGCAATTTTCAAAACTGCTATCAGAGTCTATAGGTACACTTCTAGGCTACACAGACCACACTTAAATACATGAACCACTAGGGTGACTTTTCAGTAGTTAGAGGAAGCCTGGTAAATAAAACCTACATTTAGGATGTGCTGCACCAGACAATAAACTACCCACACCATAAATATTACAAGTTTTTACACATTGATTAGCTCTTTTCCATTACTCACCTGTTCTCTTTCTACACGTCTTTTCTCTTCATCAGCTCTTCTACGTTCTTCTTCTTCTTTACGTCTTCTTTCAATCTCCTCCATTCTCTTCTTGTCTTCTTGCTCTCTCCTCCGTTGCTCTCTTTCTTGTTGCCTCCGTGCCTCTCGCTCTCTTCTTTGTTGCTGTTTGTGAAGGAAAAGCATTAATTAGTTTACAATACTAGTTTTTTCACTTTTTAAAGTGGACCAATATAGTCTTGCTAGGAAAGATTAAAGAGAAAATTTAAAATATACACATAAGCAGTCAACAGCATTGGTACGCTAGTCTTTTTTTCAGAGTTCCCCTGTAACAGTTTTATTACCTAGTGATCCTGCCAAGCAGTCAAACAAAAGCGACAGTTGTTCCCCCTAACACTAAATTCTGTAAATCTACAGGCATCCACAATATAAGACTAACCTATCTAACCCTGTAAAGAAGAAATTGCTATACAGACGTTTTCTGAAACAGAACCGGTCTGGTCTCCGGCAGCGGAAGCTCTTCGCAGGAGACAGCTGACAACAGTTATAAAATGCATAGGAAGTGACGTCATCCATAGATTTACTATGGGGTTCCAGTTGCCGGCTGCCTCCTCTGCACTTGTCTCCACAGCGAAGCCGCAGCCGACAGTTCAGCGTGGGACCTGAGCGACTTCAGGAACGGTATGTATAGAGATTTCTTCTTTACAGGGCTAGATAGGTTAGTCTTAGAATACGGATGCCTGTAGGATTTACAGATTTTAGTGTTAGGGCGAACTTCTACTTTAAGAGGGTTGAGACAAACCATTTGACACTTTTTGATGAAATCTGTTAGCATCTTTATTCGAAAAATACATTTTATGTATATCTGTGAGGTTCATTTGGTATTCTAATAAGCCCCTGCCACCTGCGTAACCAACTAATGGTTTCCTTTGTTTGCAAGTCTTTGCTTGGGGCTAGCTACAGACAATTTCAGAGAGCACCTATAAGCAATGCCTGGTACACACTACTAGCTTTGTTTCATGTAACCCAGCAGGTTATACGAAAAAAAAAAAAAAGACAGACAGTTCTGGTCAGAGCCACTGTACTAACGATCCGAAGTTTGTACAGCGATCTCCTCCGCGGAGCTGTTGTGTTCTGATAGGGGGACGATCCCTCGCCAAAACATGCCGATCAGTGTTCTCCACCATTGGCTGAGAGCGCTGACCGGGAGCCAGTCGGCTGGTTTTCCAGCATGCTCATCCAATAGAAGTCCGTCTGACCGAGTGCCTTACATACGGGCCGAATGTCGGCCAGTTTTTATTGAACCGGTCGATATTGCCCGACTTTCAGCCTGTGTGTGCGAGGCTTTAGGGCCTATAGATTAGGCTCTTCTTAAAAATACATTTAATGACTTGCAATGCATACATAACTCGTTTTCTATTCATCTGCTCATCTATAGATCAGATTTTTCGAAAAATCTGTAAAGTGAACTTACACAGGACCCCCTCCTCAGCTAACCTGTAAAGGTGAACTTACACTTTACAGATACTGTAGCAAGCATTAAATCAAATTCGAGTGACCAGTACCAAAAGGTATAAGTCCAGAGAATGTAAGCCCCACACTTTATAAAACCAAAGCATTTCCCAATTTTATTTATAAGCTAATAAGCCACATCAGTTGCTTCTAGGCCATGAATGGTCATCATAAAGCAATTCAAGCTTTTGGGCATTGTTATGTAACAAACTCACCGTTTATGACTATTTGAGATGGATTTCAGCACAACTGGTAAATGAATAAATAGAACAGCTAGTGGAAGCTTTTTTTACCTTAATGCACAGAATACATTAAGTTAAAAAACCTTTGGACTTTAGAAACACTTTAAATGGCAGAAGTGTTTGCTTGCTGTAAATAGTAGCAATACAGGAATAATATTTTTTCATGAAAATAAATTGTATCAGTCATCTTCACCAAGGTCTTTTTCAGTAGAAGGGACTTATGCTCTACCTCTTCAAGGCGCCTTCTTTGCTCTTTTTGCTGCTCTATACGTTTCTGTCTCTCTGCCAGTAGTTGCCTCTTGTACTCCTCCTGCTCTCTGAGTTGTTGCTCCTGCAGCAGCTGCTGCCTTCGTAAGGCTTCAGAACGCTCCTTATTCTCCTGCTGTAGTCTCAGGAAATCACGTCTAAGGGTGGATTCTCCAGGCACATTAACAATTGAGCTGAGAGAGAAATAAATTTAAATGAGATAGAGATATATATAGATATAGATATAGAGACAGAGAGAGAGAGTGTGTGTCAGACAATTCAAAAGATGTGCAAGCCACTCACTGCAATACATGCAAATCACAACTTCAGCAAGACTCCTTTCACACTGAGGCATTTTTCAGGTGCTTTTGGGCTAAAAATAGCACCTGTAAATCGGCTGAAAAACACCTCCCCTACAGACCCAGTGTCAAAGCCAGAGTACGCTGGCAGGATGTTTATAAAAAAAAAAAAAAGTCCTGCAAGCATCATCTTTGGAGTGGTGGAGGAGCGGTGTATACACCACTCCTGCCCATCGAAATGAATGGCAAGCGTTTCAGCAGCGGCGCATCATGGGCGCATTTAACCCTTTATTCGGCGACTAGCGGAGAGTAAAAGCGCCCCGTTTGCGTCCGAATAGCGCCAATAAAACGTCAGTAAATCGCCTCTAAAACTAGCAGCATATTACCATCAACGCCCAAGTGTGAAAGCAGCCTAATAGGTATACATATGCAAAAATCTTACACAAAACAAAAAAAGGTACATCTCAGATGTTGTTCTGCTAGCTGGATAATATCAGTACAAAAAACTAAATTCTAAAACAGAACAAATTATTTTAAAGATATATATTTTGTCAGTAACGTGGTTTTATAGCCAATATGAATATTTTTATCCAAATCTTGTGACTGGCTTGCACAGAGCATATCAGGCATTTTAATCAGCATGCCTGAAAATTGTAAAATATTGATAAGATAAAGTTGCTACTTTACCCACACATAAATGTGTGGCAACTACAAGTCTCTGGAAACATAGCCTTTGAGTGCCAAGGACTGACTGGCTCAGCTATGTCACCTGGGTGAGCCCTATTCTTCTTCACACCAGGCACTACCAGGTATTTATTTTTCCACTATGGGGGAATAAAGGAATGGCAAGTTTACACTGTTAGGACTAAAGGCTAGAGGGGTTCAAGTAAACCGGTTGCCATGTCTTAAAGCCAGCCATAAATGGAGTGAATTCCTTTGCGAAAGCCATGGTGAGCGGAGGAAGCAAATCCCACTGCGAGAACAGTGATTATTGCTAGTGGCTATAAGAGTCCCTAGCAATAATCGTGTGTAAAATCCGGCAGGCTGGTTGTACCCACATTGCTCAAACAACTTGGGTACATTTAGCCTGCTCATATATAATTGAAACCATCTATGGCTAGCTTAATAAGAAGAGCATGGGTTTGTTGCAATTATAGACTAGGTTTTCTCCGAATACCCAAAGCTAAATGATAACAGAGCATCCTAAGGTGAACGGGTGAAGGCAGGATCTTTTTTTCTTACAGCATATTTATTAGTATGTGAATCAACACTGACATACCTTGGCTCTCCTTCCTGCTCAGGCACTTCCTCTTCCTCCTCTTCACTTCCACTGTATTCATACTCCGTTTCATCTAAACCAAACAGACAAGTGAGCAGAACAGAAAAACATTTACTGTCCAAAAAATATTTCAGATCACCTGTGGCTAATTATTTTGCCCACATTGCCCAGGGTCAAATGCATTTGGTTATAACTCAAATAATTCTGTAATGTGTATGACAATCGTAACATTTACATTTATAGATTATCCCAATTTTTCAATGAATACAGTTTCCTACCAAGCTTACAGCTTTATTTTTAATTGCTGAAATAGATGACCCTGGAGGTCTACAAATATGTTATACACTCTTCAACCTGAAGTATGCATAGATCCGATATGACTTTAAAGAAGCCAATATGTCTGTGTATAAAATCAAGGTACAAATCAGATATCTGTAGTCAGTAAAAGATCAAAAAGGTATGCCAGGAGAATAGTTTACCAATATTATTTTTCTTTATTTTGGCTAGAAAGATTATGTCCAAGACATCTGGAGGAATGTCAAGACAATCAATTAACACTAAATAGATGATTTTTATAATAATTTTACATATGCATAGCCCTTCTATAGGATGGATGGTGTATGTATAACTGGATAAAAAGTAAATACAACTTTCATATGTTGTGAAAATACTCAAACACAAATACTTGTCTTACAAGCTTTACAAGCTTAAAATAAAATCTGTATCAACTGAAATCAAACCAAGAAGCTGCCTGCTACTTAACTGTACATTGCATATTTATTACACAAAAACAACATGCGTAAAAAAACAAAACAAAATAAACTTTTTTTTAATTCCAATAAGTGTTTATTTCTATGGACTATTATATGGTCATATCAAAGTGCCTTTGGAATGTATGTATACCCCTTGAGTTATGAAAAGATCTTAAAAGATTGTAAAGTTGTTTTTTTTTGTTTTTTTTTAGTAAAAAAAAAAGAGAACAACAAACATGCTATACTTACCTGCTTGGTTGCAGTGGATTTGCACAGAGCAGCCTGGATCCTCTTCTTGGGTTCCCCTTCTGTGCCACTGAGCCCCTCCCTCCTGTTCAGTGCCCCCACAGAAAGCAGCTTGCTATGGGAGCACTCGAGCCGAGTCACAGCTCCGTGTGTCCATTCAGACATGGAGCCCTGGCCCGGCCCCGCATCTCCCCTGATTGGCTAGCTGACTGTTTGACAGCAGCGGGCGCCAATGGCGCCACGGCTGTGCCTCAGCCAATCAGGAGGGAGAATCTCGGTTGGCTGAGACACTCGTAGACATCGCTGGAAAGAGGGACCTCAGGTAACCATTAGTGGGGCTGATGGTCCCAGTTTACCCAACTAAAAAGTTAGAAATATGCAGTTGAAATATTACAGTGCAGATACAATTCCTGGTAAATACAACCATTTATGCAACTATAAAATATAAAAAGAATACATGCTAGATGTATTTCAAGTTTAAAAGCGTTTTTTTCCATCTTTAAAGCAAACTCTAGTTAGATCTCTCCTAAGCCTGTCCCCAAACACCATTTTTAGTTCTATTTATATATTCTTGAGGTGAAATATTAAAAGTGATAGAAGTGATAGTCTACTACTCCTTCCTCCGTGTGCTCCTTCAACAAGCCAGGTGCTAAGGGGGCACTCATGCTGGCACGCTCCTACGCCAGGCTGTATGTGTCCACAGACACACATAGCGCCAGTAAGCCGTGCCACCATTCCCTTCTCACAGGAGTTTGACGGACAGCAGCAGAGCAGGCACCTATGGCTCCCGATGTTCTCAGTGTTTCCTGTGATAGCATGAACTGAGAGGAGCAGGGCTGCAACCAGGACTGCACTGGTTCAGTGACTCAGTCAGGTAAGTGTTTAGAGATGGGGTTAGGTAGATTAGGTAGTGGGGAGTTTTTTTTCAATAAAAAGTTAAGGTAAAAAAAATGTTGAGTTTAGAACCACTTTAACCATACATTCGTCATCTTATCAGGCAGTATAAAAAAACAAGGACGGTTAATGGCAATTAAAAGTTTAAAAGGGAAAAAGAAACCACCCACCTTTCTCTCCTCTCTTCTTCCTGGTCCTGTCTATGTGGTCTTTCAGCTGGATACGGACTTGTCGCTCATTAGGCTGGTCTCTTATAAATGGGTGTTTTAACAGCTGTTCTGTTGGAGGGCGTTGCGTGTAATTTTTTACCAGACAGCTTTCAATAAAACTAAAAAACTTCTTTGACCTGTAAAATAAAGTGCAAGGAGAAACCAAAAAACAATGAAATTCAAACACTGATGGTTTAAACTATGAAGGGAAAAAATTTCTGTTCACAAAAAAACACGTTCTACAGTTTTTTGGATGTTGGGGGTTACTGAATGTAGAGAAAAACAAGGCATAGGGGATATATTACTGTTTGTGCCCAACATGCTCTATCATTAGAAGTGACATGTACTGCTGTAGCCCATATCATAGAATGTCAAAACTCCTAATGGTTTGCTAACCTTTTGCTAGTTTGCTGATCTCTGGCTTTGAGGTATACCACCTTATCTGCACATTTGTTCAAAGTCAGTGGTTTAAAGTACTGAATCAACATGACATGCAATTAACACTTTCATAAAGAATTTAGTAATGGCAACCTTCATATTTTAGTAGGTGGTTCGTTTTTAAGTGTTTCGCCCATAGCAAAAGTGTTTTTTCTTCTTTCACAGCATAAATCAAGGTGTTTTTTTTGTTTGAAATTAAGTAGTATTGAGTTCTTCAAAGTGCACCTGCCCCGTGTGTGTGTATATTATTTATATATATATATATATATACATACATACATACATACATACATACATACATATATATACGTGGCTGCGTTTAGCTGCGGTGTAGCATTCTTGCCGTTCCTGATGTGCTTCCTGTTTTTCTTTTTGTTGCTGCTGCTATCCGCAGGTGAAATAGTGCACTGCGATTATGTACAGATAGCTGTGATAAATTGGTCCTGGACGCAGTCAAATTTGTTTTTTTATAACCGCACAAAATCATCACTAAGCAGTGTGTGAATGGGGCCATAGGAATGCATTGTTTGAGTTTAGTAGAGAACTTCATCTATCTGCACCTAAAAGCCAAATTCTATCCACCCGCATAAAAGGGGCCTTATAATGAGAACAAATATAGTTTAGTAGTAGTAGACAGAGCACAAGAATGACGAAGAACTCACCATTTCTTAGATTTTAGCCGGGGAGGGGGATTTCTGGGAATAAGAAACAGTGCTCTCATAGGATGCATATCACAAAGAGCTGTAAAAGAAACCATATTAGATATCATTTTTGCAGTTTATTGTTAAGTGAAGGCAAAATACATTTATATAAAAAAAAAATAATTATAAACGAAGAGCACTTACGGGGAGCACCTTCTGCCATCTCTATTGCTGTAATACCGCAGGACCAAAGATCACTCTGCAAAAATTATTACGGTATATATTATGCTGCAAGATTAAAAGTGCTACTGCATGTGGGATAGTTGGAGTAAAAAAAAAAATTGTGCATATTACAGAAACCTATATCAACCACTATGCTTCATTAAAATGAGTACATATTACTTCATGACTTTTTTTTATAGTGGAAATAAACCCAAAGATTTAACGGTTTCCCATTCCAAGCATGCTGTGATTAACTAAGGTCACAGTGGCTTGTGCTCTAAAACCCAACTGTCAAACCATCAAATGGCTGGTGTCATAACTGATCACATGTGTAGCATTATGTGAACTGTAGCACCATGGGAACTGCAAATCAAACAGAGGCTAAGATGGCAGCTTCCTTGTCTGTAAAGGATAGGAGTGTATAGTTCCACTTTAAAAAGGAACCCATCGCGATAGAAACTTAAAAAGGATACATTCACTTTACAAGAAAAAATTAATTCACACATTCCTGCAGGAGCCTGGAAAGCATTGCACCCTTGATCAGTGGATCAGGGGTGCAATGTCAAGATTCTACAGATAAGCCCTTTAGCTTTCTACCCGTACCATTATACATTATGTTGTTCATTCCAAGGTGGCATGGTTTTCAAATTGTGGCAGTGGGTGTGGGGTGAAGATCCCCCACCCACTGTCACACCGAGTGGGGGAGGGGTCAAGGAAATGGCATCTTGAGCTGGAACATGTTGCATGACCCACCTTTAATATGGGTGGCACATGTAACATGTTCAGAAAGGTGAACCTAAACTTTAAAGTAGAGCTTTTTTTGCAATCTGTGTCCCATTGGGAAGATTTCCCTTTACTTCCTTTCTCATAATCAAAAAACAGGAAGTGAGAGGAAATCCCTCCAAAGTGAGGGAATCCTGTGGGGTGTTACCACAACTAATGTCCCCATTGGAAAATTCCCCCTCTATTACTGTTCTAGTGTCAACCCAAAATTTGGGATTTTCTTCTACTTTCACTTTCGATAACAGTCGATAAACAGGACAAATAGAGACGGTGAATCTCCCTAACAGGAGGACAGCAATAAAAACAGGTGTTCTAACCCCTCTGCAAGACAAAAGAAAGAAAGGTTTTGCTCTCAGTTATGCTTTAAGAACTGCAACAAAATATTTGCCATACCCTGTAATCATAGGTGGCATCTGGATTCTCATCACAAGCTATAACTTCAGGGGCCATCCAATATGGTGTACCAATAAATGTATTCCTTCGACCGACTGTCCTGTCCAGTTGTGCGCTGACACCAAAATCCACTGCAGATAAAGTATGAGTACACGTTGACAACTTCAAAAACACATCTAATTAAAGGCTGCATTGTCAGCAGATCTAGAGGCTGTAAAGTCTTCAGAAAGCTCATTAGGGATTCTTATGATGACAGTAAATCAATAACATTTTGCACTACTGTACTGCTATTTCAGCATATATGTGGAGCCTTCATGTTTACCTGAAGGAACAATTCCATACAAAAATTGAAATTACGGTAGTGCAATGTCTCCAAATAACTTCTGCAGCATTACTCATCTGCAAAACTTCAGCGTTTTGACATTACGACTTTCAAGTGAATAAAAACATACTTTAAAGGTTCCAATTTGTTTATACCTGCCAAATGTTATACATGAGAACAATTGCTAAAAATGCTAACAAATTCCAGAGCTTAAACCCTGTAGGAATGTTTACAGTGTAGTTCCTTACCACGCACACTATAGCCATACACAATAGCCAGTCTAGGATTAAATTATTTATCCTTACACATCAAGTATTCCAAGCAGTCACACTAGTGAGACGTATGTGTCTGCCATCAAACTGCAACTTTTGACTGTGGAAATCATATTGTTCTCTATAACGCCTATTTCACGTCAATGCAACATGGTACAGTACAGTTTTTGACAATGCAGGTGCTTCTTTTGGTGCAGCACAGTGTTTTTTGGCTGCATTAGGTCTCAATAGGAGTGCATGAAAAACACAAGTATAAGCAATTTTTTGAGAATTTTTAGTGTATTTTTGGCAGAGTTTTGTGCTCAAACAATCTAATTGCACTATTAAAGGAAAAAAACACGCACATCAAAATCACACAAAGACTGAAAAATGTACGACTAGTGTGCACATAGTGGTTGTAAAGGCTTCATTTTTTTTCCTACAATACTAAACATGGTATTCTTAGCTGCTCTGTGCAATGGTATATTGCAACCACTGACACTTTTTACCTTAATGCAGGGAGTGCACTAAGGTTAAAAACATCTTGCCTTTACAAGCACTTTAAAATTCCCACACATAAGCCAGTCACTCTTGGGCACGAATTATGCAGCACACACTTAAATAGGAGTTTGTGAATGTTTAGTGACTGGAAAGGCAAAATAGGACTGACAAATCGCATATAGAAACTATTATGGGACAGGTTATTAAACCCAACTGTTCCTTTTAAAAAAAACACAGGGCTCAAAGACATGGTGAAAAAAATGTGCAGACTAAATTACGACTTGCCTGAAGCTAACCATAGACATGAGAACAGTTGCTGAAAGGAGTTTAGCCAAAGCTTTTTTGGCCATGGATCACAGGAGTGCAATTTGTTCTGTACTCCTATGCCCCATTTTCAGCAGACATCGGTCTAAAGTCTGCTGTCAGCTTACACCACTCAGCCAGTCCAGACGCTGGATCTATCCAGACTTTGCAGTTGGGATCCACCCAGAAGCCTTGACTGGCACCTGGCTCAGCCTCTCAGCGAGCCACTGGAAGACTGAACTAGCCACTCCCGCCCCCTCCACAGCCTGGCGCTCCGGTGAGCACTGGAGGGGTATTAGAGAGCCGGTGATTGACAGACAAAGCTCTCTGCTTACAGAACTGAGTGATCAGCAGTGTTTGATCACTCAGTTCTTAGAGTAGAGGTGGCAGGAAAGCAGCATCGGATCCATGCTGCATCCACCTCGGTGACTAATTTTTTTTTTTGGGGGGGGAAACCAAAACTTTTTAGATTATTATTATTATTATCAACGTTATCTAATATTAGGAAATGCCAAACATGCCATATTTTTAGCCCCTTGCCTAGTTCAATAAAGAACCATATTCTTTCACCTACCAAGTTTCACCTCTGCATTCTCGGTTAGCAGCACGTTCTGTCCTTTAATATCTCTGTGAATCACGTGGTGAGCATGGAGATGTGCCAACCCCTAAACACAAGAAAAAAAAAGAAAAAATCATGTGGGTTACACCAAAGTCTGAGTTTATAGCTAGTTTGGTGAAAAGATACATTGCCTTGCTGAGACATTGTGATAAAGTAATAATCTGCTAGAAGAACAAGGCGATGAGTCATTCACCTTTGTCTCAAGAGGAACCTCATTACGTTTTTGTTTTATAACGAATGAGATTTTGCAATCAGCCTGATGAACCAGTAGGCTGAAACCACATTAGGTGTAAAGCGGCAAGACAAAGAAAGGTCAAAATTACTTTTGATGGTTCAAACGAATAATTTATGAGTGCTAACTGCTGATCACAGCTACTAAATCTGTCAGGAGCTAGCAGTAAACAGTAGATGGCAGCTGGACAATGGGATATGATCTAACTGCTAAAGGATCGATTTCATTCATTATTATTTTTATTTTATTTTTTTTTTAACAGTTGAAACACTCAAAGTACAACTGTGTATGTTTCCTAAATTAAACAGATCCAAACACTAAACTCACAAAAGAGAAAAAAAAGAAAAAACGAATTCTAACACGGACAAACAACTATCCTAAAGGAATGTATCTGCTTGCTCCCACATACCATAGGCCACTTAAGCCACAATACATCATGTGTTAGGGCAGATAAAATATTGAATAATTAATGTTCTCTTAAAAGTACATGCACACAGCAAAAGTTGCAGGTTTGGGGTTTCACGTTTTAATTACATGATTAAATGACGATCTACAATTGAAGCTCTCTTTTCTTTTTATGGTAGGCAGGGTGGGCTGTCATCAATTCTAAAAAGGGAGCAATTTAAGGTGTTTAAAAGATACTGTTCTTTATTACCAGCCATTATGACATAACCAGGTCCATCACAGAGCCTGTTGCAATCTTTTTTTTTTTTTTTTTTACTCCAGCATGTTTTCACATGGACATCTGTGCAATGAAAAGATTGTTCCCTTTCTTAATGATATTGAGGTTAACTGGTGCTATTGATGCTTTCAAGTTTGTGAACATTTTTAAACCTGGACTAGGAACAGCTATTAAAAAAAAAAATAAACACATTGTTTAATCGTTTGGACTCATTAAAAAATTCATCCTGATATCCTTCTGTAATGTATGTACAGCAGCATGCAGAACAGAAGAGGGTGGGTCAGCATTCTGAGCTAATCAGGAATTGCTTCACCATCAAGTAAGTATAGGCATAAACTACCATATCTGGCCCCAGTTAACAACAGCAAGACCCCTAACACTATCCATTTTTCTAATTAGGCCTGCTTTAAGTGGTCTGCAGATATGGTCCAACCTTGATGTCCTTTCCTTGCTGTGTGCATACATCTATCACAGGCACTTCCTGACCTTGCCTCTCTACAGCTTTTAGATATACATGTAAGTCCGCACCTTTTCCAGAGATATAGATACATTTATACCTATTTATATACATATATTTTTTGTTCTCTTTTTAATACAATGCACATATGCGCAACCCTCTATTCCTGGAATAACTACCACAGTGCATTATGACACATGACTATCTTTACATTCCTTTGCCAGGTCTACTGTATGCCCCCTGCAGGCATAATTTACGGCGCGGTCTGCCTGCTCCCCTGTGGGGATCTCCTTGGGTGGCTGTGTTCCCCCTCTCCCTCTCTTCCCTCCCGTCTTGGGCACTGACGCCCCAGGTATGTCCGCAGTTCCGTTTAGTGGTGTGGAGCTTAGGGTCGCATGAATGTCCAGCCACAGTTGCAATGTGTTATTGTTTTTACTATGCAGTGTTTGGTCAAATTACTATTTCTAACATGTGTTTTCATGTCCACCACACAGAATTTTTTATATATATCCACCCTATGAGCTCCTGTTCCCTGAAGAAGCCAATGTTTTGGCGAAACATGTAGGAAAACGAGCCCCCCCTCCTTCAACGGCCAATTGCCATCTGGCCCACTTGACCATTCTTAGGGTCACTTACAGTACATGTATCCACAAAATTTGTATAATTACTGTATGAATTGTTTATAATGTACATTGTATTTATGATAGACTATTAATAAAATTTGTAATTTTAGTATTCTTTGTTTTATCTTTTCTTCTCTAATCTTCCTGACCCTAGCACCGCTATAATCCCTTGTCCACACACCCATTTAACGTTTGCTTCATACAATGCTATCAGTCTAACACACTGTCCATGCTTACAAGTGGGGAAAGCAGAGCACTGCCCTCATCCCCCTGCCACTGCATATTCTTTTCTAATCACAGGTTTGGAAGAGACTTGGAGCGGAACTACAGTAAAACCTTGGTTTGAGAGCGTTTTGCAGGACAAGCAAAATTTTTTAAATATATTTTGACTTGATATACAAGGGATGTCTTGATATACAAGTAGCGTCATGTCACAACTGAGTATAAAAGAGAAGAGAGGTGCCTCTAAGTGTAGCAATATGGTTACATTTAATGAAGGTACAAGATTTAGCAAACTCACGTGGTTGATGATTAAAACAGGCCCATCTAAGTATGCAGACATCCGGGGTAAAGCTGTCCACAAAGACCATCCTCCTCACCGCCATCAAAGTTGTCCCTTCCACGCTGTACTTCAAGCCTCGCTTTCAGATCGCTCTACTGCAGGGTAGTCTTCCCTGTCAGGATTGTAGACTGACATCGGTGAGAGTTGGCGGTGCAGAGGATGGTCTAACATGGACAGATTTTCACCCAGATGCCTGCATACATAGATGTGCCTCTTAATCACCAACCATGTGAGTTGCTAAATGTTGTACCGTCATTAAATGTAACCATATTGCTACACTAAGGCCCTATGTACACTGCTGCTGCTTAACAGATGTTCAGAGGCAGTTAGACACTTTTTTCAAATGCCCCTGAACTCATTCAATGTTATCTTACATGTACACAGGTTGGTTTACTGTCGTTTTTAGGCAGTTACGTTCACAGGCCTTTTTTTGAACGCAAAAAAATTAGTTCAGATGCCAAAGTTTTCTGACGTTTCAGACGCTAACCGCATTTCGTTCATAGGCATCTTTCGTTTTTGGCCATAAAAAAAAAATTTCTAAAAACGCAAACGCGGCATGTTAATATGGCAAAACGGAATTTTTAAACGTGGGTTACTATCTGCAAAGTTAAATCGTTCAGTAGAGGGTGTAAAACCGTCCAGTGTACATGAAGCCTAATGCCGCATACACACGTTCGGAATTCTCGTCGGAAAAAGATATGACGGCCTTTCCGATGGGATTCCGCTCAAGTTTGCCTTGCATACACACGGTCACGCAAAAGTTCGCTGAAATTACAACTGTCAAGAACACGGTGACATACAACACTAAAGACGAGCCAAGAGAAGTTCAATGCTTCCGAACGTGCGTCGAATTGTTTCCGAGCATGCGTAGGAACTTTGCACGTTGGAATTGCCACAGACTATCGCATTTTCGGATAGGAACTTTTCCCGACCGAAAAATTGAGAGCATGCTTCCAATCTTTTGCTGGATGGTATTCGGCCAGCAAAAAACTGATGGAGCATACACACAGTCGCATTTTCCAATGAAAAACTCTCATCTGTCTTTTGCGAAATTCCGATCGTGTGTACGCGGCATTAGAGGAGCCTCTCTTCTCTTTTATACTCTGCAGCTCCTGCTGGATTTTGCTTCTGATCCCCTTGTGGAGGTTTCCATTTGTGGATGGACATTTTATGGTTACACAACCTATCACATTGCTATATTCTTTTTATATGGACTATAAATGGAAGGACTTATGCATAAATGGTTGTGGAATGAATCAGAGTTTCCATAATTTTTTTTGGGGGGGAAATTCACTTTGATATACAAGTACTTTGGATTACAAGCATGTTTCCTGAACAAATTATGCTTGCGATCCAAAGTTTTACTGTATAATCAAAACTTTTTTCATTTTCAGTATAGCTAGCCATAGATGGATCAAATCTTGGCTGGTTCAACAGGAACTGGCCAAGATTTAATTCATCTATGGGAAGACTGCTAGTACTGAAGTCGATCCATGGATCGACTTCAGTACAACCAGTCGGATTTCTGGCATGTGATTACTGCCAGTGGTTATAGCCACCAGCAGTGGTCACTGTGTTCTGCTTTTGAGGAAGGCTCCCCGCAGGCAAAACACAATAGCGCTGCTGAAGGAATTACCCCATCAACTGTGTTGCAGTTAAGAAAATTGCATCATGTATGGCTTGCCTAAGAAAGGGTTATAATCCCTGTCGGTTTTCTTTGCCATTTGTGTCCCATTGTGGAGATTTCTCTTCACTTCCTGTCCCATGGCCAAAACAGAAATTCAGAGCAAATTCCTGGTTGTCCTCAGGGTAACCAGGACTATTGTCCCCCTATCGCTGGACTCCAGGACAGGTAAGTGTCCCATTGTTAAAAGCCAGCAGCTGCAGTATGTGTAGCTGCTGGCTTTTAATTATTTCTTTTGGGGGGGGCAGAACACTGCTTTAACGTGCATAAAAACTCACTGAAACACGTGTGAAAACTGATGTAAACTTGTGTCTCTGCAAGTGAAACCTGCAAGGTTATTCCACCTTTTATGTGCACATATGTTGTGAACAAGGCCTAAATCAGGCAGTTTTGTTTATCTGCAGCAGCACTCAGTCTGGACAAGGTATGGCACTAAAAGCCAATCAGTAGCTGAAATTTATGGAACCACAAATAGTCAGAGAGCATTTATAATCTTTTGAAAAGACAGCTTGCATTTCAATTATGTATTAAGCGAACTGCCAGGGGTTCAGCTGTAAACTATATTTTAATGAAGATTATTGATGTTAGAACTGATTATACTGCAATACCAAAAAAAAAAAAGAAAAAAAGAAGCCCTGTATGGCTGGGTCTTGCTGCTCAAGGAGACCTAACAACTGTGCAATTGTGAGCATGCGCCAACAGGCTAAGTGGCCAGGGTATTGTTACTATAGGCTACTTTCACCTTGGGGTGGGTGTCGGCGGTAAAGCGGCGCCATTTTTAGCGGCGCTATTTGGCTGCTAGCAGGGCGGTTTTAACTGGCTAGTGGCCGAAAAGGGGTTAAAACCGCCCGCATAGCGCCGCTGCCCCACTATTTTCAATGGACAGGGGCGGTGTGGTGTATACACCGCTCCTACAGCGCTGCAGAGACGCAGCTTGCAGGACTTTTTTTTACCGTTCTGCAAGCACACCGCACACTGGAGAGACAGGAGAGGCTCTTTACAGGCGCCATTTTTAGCACTGTAGCGCCTGTAAAGCGCCTCAGTATGAAAGTAGCCTAACAGCAAGAAAATGACAGACTATAATAAAGGGACATCCAAAGACAACTCTCTATGGTGATAGTTTATGCCCACAAGTTTGATACAGCATGTATAAATCAATCAAATTTAGCCAGAGAAGAAAAGTGCACTCCAATGATAAATTTATGGGTAATGTGCTTGACATCTAGATATATTTTTATAACTGAGAATGTACATTCATGCAATTAGCACCCTTGCATATGCTAACTGAAAATCCTGTGACGTCACAAGTCTATAGAGAAAGGATTCCCTGTCAGCACTAGCACAGGGTTCAATCAGCTGATTAATATTTCATGACATAACTGTAGCACTACACAGAGAAAAGAGCACTTCATTCTTACCCTCAAGATTTCACGAGAGATATAAGCAATCCAGTCTTCTTTTAGAGTATTCCCCTTTGTATTCTTCACCAGGTCAGTGATCGAGCCGGCACCACAAAACTCCATTACAAGCTGTGGAACAAAGAAACATCAGCACTGCATAGCATGCCAGAATGGCAATGAAAGGACATTTTCATAGTAAAATGCTCATTAGCTACTTTGTCATGCCTCAGAAAAGGAGAGAATCTTTGTTATGATTTCCAAATACTAAAATCATTTCTGCTTTGATATTCAAATAGAACATTGTAAAATGTAGAAAGCAGTTGTTCAATATGTAGGAAGGTGAAATGTGGTGTGAGCAATCAGATCTGCTCAGGGCACCATTGTAATTAACAAGTCTAGAGATTTCTAAAAAAAAGCACAGACTTCTCCAATGTTTGTGCAAAACACTTTCCAGTCCATGGAGCCTCACAAGATACCAGCGTGCCTTGATCATTAGTACACTGGATGAAAAAAAACGCACTAATGACTGAGCACTACCAACAGGGACAAATGTTGGAGGTTTTGATCTTTGGTCTTCCAAGATAGAAAACAATAGCTAGTCAGTATATAGTGAGGTGACCAAATGGAACTAAAAAGTCCTTCCTCAAAAGCAATGGAAGGGGTGTGATGAGGTGTCTAAACACAACCAAGTCTTCTGTTTCAAATGCCGTCTAATGCATTGGCATACCCCCTTAGACCCAGTCTAACTGGGCAGTATTGATCATCTGCTGGCTTGGCACCATTCACAGGCAGCTTAACTCTTCACCAACACACAGAAGTTGAACCCAATACAAGTTCACTTCAAATAATTTCAGTACAGAGGATGTTTTACAGTCTTTGAAAGTGTTAAACTACTACTTTCCTTTAGGACCAGTTCACACCAGATGCAGTTCTGTGCTCTTTTTTACTGCACTAAAAATGCATGAACAGTGTTTTCCATGTATTTCAATGGCTCTAGTTCACACCATTGCACTCAGTTCCAGTCAGTTTCTGTTCAGTTTCTGCACTGGAAACTGACTGCACTGGTGTGAACTAGAGCCATTGGAATACATGCAAAACTGCATGCATTTCTAGTGCAGAAAAAAAAATGCACGGAACTGTATCTGGCGTGAACTAGCACTAAAAAGGGTTGTAAAGTCTAATGGTTTTTCACCTTAATGCATTCTATGCATTAAGGTGAAAAACCTGTGCTGCGGCTGCCCCCCCCCCCCCTTTTTCTTACCTGAACCCATTTGTTCCAGCGGCTCCAGCCGCTGTCTCTGTCCTCATTGGATAGACCGACCGCAGCAGGAGTCAATGGTCAATTAAGCCCAGTGAGAGCGGGAGGGGGGGTGGGTCCAGGGACTGGTGGGTCAAGTCCAGGGGGGGGGAGGGGGGGTGTCCAGTCCCCCTGTCAGAACCAGAACACAAGAGCTTAGAAGGGAGGTTGCTACACTAACTTTGCATAGTTTTTTTCGTTCAACCTGCTGGGTTGAACAAAAAAAAAAAACACCACATGTGTGTACCAGACTTAAAAGGGTTGTAAACCCTCGTGTTTTTTCACCTTAATGCATCCTAGAAGAGGAGGTTCGGGGCCACACTGTGCAAAACAAACTGCACAGTGGAGGCAAGTATGATATATTTGTTTTTTAAAAAAATAAAAAAAATAAACTTTACAATCACTTTAAAGTGAATGTAAAGTCTTGTTTTTCGTTATATGAAAATAACAAACATGTTATACTTACTTGCTCTGTGAAAAAGTTTTGCACAGAGCAGCCCAGATCCTCCTCTTCTCTGGTCTCTTGCCAGCGCTCCTGGCCCCTCTCTCCTGTCAAGTGCCCCCACAGCAAGCAGCTTGCTATGGGGGCACCCGAGCTGAGCCGCAGCTCCGTGTGTCTATTCAGACACAGAGCCAAGGATCAGCCCTACCCCCCCCCCCACCCACCCACCTCTCCTGATTGGCTAACTGACTTTGATTAACAGCAGTGGCAGTCAATCAGGAGGGAGAGTCCCAGATGGCCGAGGCACTCGTTTACAACACTGGATAAAAGTGGGGCTCAGGTAAGAGCTGCTGCACAGAAGGTTTATCTTAATACATCAAGATAAAAAAATCTTCTGCCTTTACGACCACTTTAGGCCTTGTCCCTGCAAATTAATAACACTAACTGTGGAAACAAGGAAGAAACAGACAAGGTCTACCTAGAACTGAACTAACTAGCACTAAACAGGTGGGGAGGACAAAGGGAGATACCAAATTCCATCAGTAAACTAGTTGAAGTTCCCCAGAACCACCACTAAAGGTCTGCAGACAAACAAAAACAATATATTCACCTTTATTGTAGAAAATATTTAAAACTACAGTAAAACAGTGAACATTGGGTAGAGAGAGATGTTGACTTCCTTTTTTGGTTTTCAAAAGCAATCTGACAGTTCAATACAATACAGAAAAAGATACATGTACCTGGGACAGCACACTTCTTACAAATCAAGAAAGTTAGGGGGGTTTATTATCAGCATTATGGGCTGAGCCATCAAAAGTACTTCTTTAGGACTCTGGAGCAGCAGTGCATTTAAAACCACTGAATTATAACATAGATTCAGTCTAAATGTATTCGTACAATCTATAGAAGACACAACTGTGATGGGTAGAATATTTTTATATATTACAGGGATTTGTGCAGCGCTTTACATACTGTACATTCACATCAGTCCCCGCCCTCAAGGAGCTAGCTTACAGTCTTAGGTCCCTATCTCATATGCATACATAAATATACTAGCACCAATTTAGATAGGAGCCAATTGACCAATTTGTCAGCATGTCTTTGGAGTGCCCGGAGAAGCACAGGGAGAACAAACTTTACTCAGGTAGTGTCCTGGTTGGGATTCAATCCAAGGACACTAGTCCTGCAAGGCCAAGTCACTGTGCTGCCCATAACACATGAAATTCCAATCAACATTGTTCAACTGGCAGATGGTGTGAAAATGCTAAGCTACAAAAAGAGCTATGCCAAAGGGTAATGGATTTATTTTTAGTTATTTTTTACCGGTATATAAAAAGTGCCACCAATTTATGCAGCACTGTAAAGGCACATCAGTTCCTGCTCTCAAGGGGCTTACAATATAATGTTCCGATCGCAGGTACACACACACGACCTTTTAAGACAGGAGCTAATGAATCTACCATCCTACCAGGATGACTTTGGGGTATGGGAGGAAACCAGAGTATCCAGAGGAAACACATGCAAACACCAGGAAAACATGCAGATAGCGTCCTGGCTTCGATCAGAGGACGCAAGTGCTGTAAAGCACATAGGGGTTGATATACTAAGACAACTGGGTTGTTTACTTTGCAAGGAAAGCTTAGTGAATGTGGTGAAATTTCACTCTTCAAAGAAAACCCAATCATGTGCAAGGAAAATAAATTAAAAAAAAAAAAAAAGTGTAAAAAATCAAAACGCACTACACAAGTTTTTAAAGTAATTTAAGACAGCTCCGGTGTCTCTTCCAACTTTCTCTCCGGCTCTTCTGGTGACATCTTCTGCCTCTGCCGGGTCTTCTAGCCCTCTCTGGTTCTTCTCCCTCTGTCTTCTCGCTTTTTTGCCGGGTCTTCTCCCTTCCTTCTTCCGATGCTGACGCAACACTCTCTCCCGCTCCAATGCTAGGTGCACAGTGTGCCACTACTTATATTGCCATGGGGCGGGGTTACAGGGTGACGTCATATGGAGACCCCACCCCTTATTAAGTCACCGCCCCACCATGCACCGAGAGAGAGTGGGAAAGAGCGTCAACATCAGAAGAAGCAAGGGAAAAGACCCGGCAAAAGAGCGAGAAGACCCAGCAAAAGAGCGAGAAGACAGCTAAGACCGGGCAGAGGCAGAAGAACCAGAGAGGGCTAGAAGACCCAGCAGAGGCAGAAGACATCGCCAGAAGAGGGAGAAGAGCCGGAGAGGAAGTCTGAAGAGACGCCTAAGCGGTCTTAATAAATTAATTTAAAAACCTGTGTACTGCATTTTATTTTTTTTTTTTTTGAAACTTTTTTGGGTGAATGGGTAGGGTGAACAATGTACCCCCTTACTCATTCACATATGGTGGGGGGGGCGGGATCTGGGAGCCCCCTTATTAAAAGGGGGCTTCCAGATTCCGATAACCCCCTGGCCCGCAGACCCCAACAACCAACGGCCAGGGTTGTCGGGAAGAGGCCCTTGTCCTTATCAACATAGGGACAAGGTGCTTTGGGGTGGGGGGCGCAGGGCCCCCCTGCCCCAAAGCAACTTACGTTAGGCATGCGGCCTGGAACAGTTCAGGAGGGGGGGCGTTTGCTCTTACTCACCCCCTTTCATAACCTGCCAGGCTGTGTACTCAGAGAAGAATCTGGTATGGATTTTGGGGGGGGACCCCCACGCTGTATTTTCGGCGTGGGGGTTCCCCTTAAGACCCATACCAGACCGAAGGGCCTGCTATGCTCTTGGAGGGGGAACCAATGCCTGTTTTTATTTTAAATTTGGTGTGGAGTTCCCCTTCAAGATCATGAGAGCACAAGTGGCATGCCAAAGTCAGACCAGTTAAGACAACTCTCATAGGGAAACATTGATTTGCACAGTCATGCGACATGAGCTCCTAATGTCAGAGCATTTGTCATACAAGTGTGAACCCGGCCTAAAGCACATTTCAGCCCCAGTCTGGGCGAGTTGGACCTTAAAGAGGGACTATTGGCTAAGGATGAGTTTAGGCGTGTTCGCAACCTGCATGTGCAGAGCCCGCCAGGAAATCGGCACTGCACATCGCTAATCACAGGCAGCCTCGAATTGGGAAAATGTCTCACTCATGCGATTAGCACAGTGCTAACTTCCTGGCGAGCTCTGCACATGCGGGTTGCGAACACACCTGAGCTCATCCTTACTATTGGCAAAACCAAAAATAACATTATGCTGCAATCTGTCACCATCATAAACGCTACACTTTGTTTTTCTAAATTCCCCTTTAACAATTTTATTATCTGTTGATTTTCCACTTCCTGTAACGGTGAAAAAAACAGTTCATCCTGCAATGAAATCACTGCAGTGTCATCACCCTGCTGACAGGGTAGTCCTTGATGGACAAGTAGATATAGACAGACTTTCATAGGAGATTAACAAATCAAAGCCCAGATCCAGCTAATTTAGTTTTTAGTTACTGTAGCAGCTTTTTCATTTGTGAAAAAAAAAAAAAAAAAAAAGTTTAGAATACTCAAAGTTAAAGTTGTTAAAGTGGAAGTTCAACGCTAAACCTCCTCCCAGCCACACGCTAAGCCTAACCTCTTGAACCCTGCAAAGAAAAAAAATGCTATACTAACCTTTTCTGAAGCCAATTTGGCCCAGTCTCCAGCGACAGTTGCTGTGTAGAGAGAGAAAGCCACAAACAGCTGTGAAATGCCTGGGAAGTGACGTCACCATAGACTTACTATGGGGCTTCTGTTGTCGGCTGCCTCTCTTGCACACACACTGAAGCCACCGCTGACAGCTCAACATGGGATCGGACTGGCTACAGGATAAGCAACTATAGCAATCTCTTCTTTACAGGGCTAGATAGATTAGGTTTAGAATGTGGCTGAGGGTAGGTTTATTGTTAGATTTTGCCTGAACTTCCACTTTAAGCACCCCTGTCAGTATACAGCAAGTTTGTCCCACAGCGGGGGTTCGGGGGTCTTGGGCAGCATCCACAGCGCATTGACGCCACGCAACATGCCTCATGTGTGATGTCACTCTGTGCGTCACTACATGGGGTACGATCATCACTATCCTAGCCGCCACAGCTGGGAGGGTTATCCCCTGCCGGGGGCGGTGCCCTTCCGCTCAGGCCGAGGCCCCTCCCTACACGTGCCGAGCCGGCGTGACGTCAGTAGGAGCCAGCGTGCGGCGTGTTTATAACACGCCGCTTCCACACAGCCACCAAATTCACAGCATGGTACACACCGCAGAAGGACCCTTTATCCCTCCATGTACGCTATCAGGGAAACTTCAATGGCAGTCGCCATACCACTGAAATATTCAGTATAATCCCAATAATCAATATAGATTTTTTTCTATTTATGTATATTATATGGCAGTCTCCATCACCTACCTCCCCCTATACCATGGCATGTGATATAGAGCGATCTACCTATTTTGAGGAAGCTCTGTGCAATACATCTCAGCTACACGCAGGCCCACTATACCCCAGCTTCTGGGACGGACATCTTTCTGGCTGCTTTGGCCCCACATCCAATACACCCTTACCATATACTACTCTTCAGATGTAAGTACTTTGGATGGGCTTTTTGCCGTTTCCTTTTACTTTTAGTCTCCCATCAGATTTAACAATTCTTATATACATACATATATTTTTTAGATATTTTGGAGCATCCACCCCTGATGAGTGTGTAAAAACGAAACGCGTCGGGAAACCCAGGATACCGACTTACACTAATACTAGCAACTAAACTTATCTACTGTTCCCTTGCCAATCGTGCTTCCATGCATCCATACTACGCCCTTTTTATGCATTGTGCCGCATATAGACATGCGTTTACGTATATGGACTCATGGGAATTGTTCAACAATTTTTATTGCTGTCATGTGTTCTTAGGTTGACACTATTTCGCATCCGTGATGCACCATACCATGTTATATATATGTATTGCCATATTGTCATGAGTTTCCAAGTTGATACGATCATGTGCTGCTGATGTCCATGTTGTATATGTACTTTGTGTGCCATCCCATGACCCATGTATGTACACCTACACATTTTCCATGTTAATAAACATGTGATTTTTTTAAACGCATCTCCACCATGTCTTGAACCTCATATAAAGTCCCAACCTTCTTTTTTAGCTACTTTGTATCAGGGATGGAGGCGCACTTTATGTGCGCCTCATTTAAAGTCCCACCTGTGTCATTACACAGTCCCCTCTCTTTTTTTCAAGTTTGTCCCAACACCATGAACTGTCAAGTTTTGCTGGACAGCCTGATTACATGTATAGCTGCAGAAATATAAATAAAGAAAATAAAATATATTTAAAAGTCTATGCAATTAAAATGAATTCAAAGTTTTAATACTGTATACAGTTAGAGTACTTTTTTTTTTTTTTACTATAAAGGGCCCTTTAATGGGAATGCTTGTAGTAAATTTACATACATTTTCAATAAGTAACAATTTCCTAGATAGACAGACATTTGCAGGCTGGCATTGCCGATCTCATTCCAAAAATGCTAGTTTGCAATAAACAAAAAAAATTGATAAAATTAATGAAACCTGTGCCAAGAGGCTGTCACTGCTTAACTACATAATAATGCTGGTCACCTGGCAGTCATGCTCATCCTCTGACTAGTAATTTTAAATCCCAACCAAGGGAACTACCACTACCTGCCTTGAGATTGCATGTTCTCTCTGTGCTTGTGTGCGTTTCCTCTGGGGACTCTGGTTTCCTCCTATACTCCAAGGACATTTAGTAGGTTAACTGGTTCCTGCCCGAGTTGGCCCTTATATATGTATACAAGGGAACGAATACTGCACTCTAACTAAAAATTAAACAGAAATAAAGCAACTAATAATGTGAGATGCACACATTAGGAAAAAGGGGAAAAAGTAGCAGCACTAACAATAAAAGATAGTAAAACCAGTGATGAACCAGTGCTGAATTAAAAATAGTGATAAGTACACATCTGAACACATATGTGGCAAATAATAAACTGAATATCAAAAATATTGTTAAAAGTCCCAAAACGTGAAATATAAAGTCCCAACAATATAGGTTTGACTAAAAAATGTATGTGTCAAAAAATGTCCATATATCACTTAGTACTGAACAAGCAACTTAAATGGGTTGATGAGCATAAATGTGCAATCTTCCACCACCAAATAAATTGCATGCTTACCAGAGGACAAGCAACCAGAGATGGCGCCTATACACCCAGCCAGGGCCAAAGGAATCTGGGGCAACAGCTCAAAAGGCGTCAGACACAGGAGCAAAAATGCAGCCAATTAACCAATGATGGTGTTCAAAGGAGGCTCACGAATGGACATCAGGTATCACCCAAAAATAAGAGAAAGGGAACTTCCCATAGTGTAATACTGGTAAATACGTTTAATAAAAGAAGTAAGAAACACACTTACAAAAAGTAGAATTTAAAACAGCATGGATAGCCGGCCGGCTTGCGAACGTCCGTTTGCTCAGAGGGTCAAATGCGATGCCGTCAGCACGTCCTGTCCACCCATGGGTGGACAGGACGTGCTGACCTCATGGGTGGACAGGACGTGCTGCACTTTTGCTCCTGTGTCTGACGCCTTTAGAACTGTTGCCCTGGATTCCTTTGGACAGAGAAGGCCCTGGCTGGGTGTATAGGCGCAAGCTCTGGTTGCTTGCCCTCTGGTAAGTGTGCAATTTATTTGGTGTTCGGCATATATTGGTGGTGGAAGATTGCACATTTATGCTCATCAACCCATTTAAGTTGCTTGTTCAGTACTAAGTGATATATGGACATTTTTTGACACATACATTGTTTAGTCAAACCTCTATTGTTAGGACTTTATATTTCACGTTTTGGAACTTTTAATAATATTTTTGATATTCAGTTTGTTATTTGCCACATATGTGTTCACATGTGTACTTATCACTATTTTTAATTCAGCACTGGTTCATCACTGGTTTTACTATCTTTTATTGTTAGCGCTGCTACTTTTATCCCTTTATCCTAATATATGTATGTATCTGATGTAGGCACATTAGATTGTAAGCTTTATAGAGGGACTGGAAATCGTCAATGCTGACCTATATTAGACCTTTATTAATGGCTCATTCACACACGCTTTATAAAAAAGGGATCATTATCAGATGTACTCCCATCTTAACAGGGGATCCATCCTGAGATGAATATGGCTACATTGTCCTCTCTTTGAATGGGCCAGTTCACACCAGAACGCAGTGCGTGAAACCCATGCGTGAACCCATTCCATGTGCGTTTCCTTTACAGCGTTTAAAATGCATTGCACTTGCAATCTGCAGTGTGTCAGTGTTAACTGAACAACACCCCAAACACAAGGCCCAAACATAGTGCGTTTACCTACACCAGATCGCTTGGTACAGTAGTACCATGCAATCCGATTGCTGTGCATTTTTTTAATTTGTGCATGCGCTACTTTTGTTGCAGTCTGGCGCAATTTTACAATTTTAGCTCATTCAGGGCTGTTTCACACCACTGAGACGCACTCCACATTCCTGTGCAAATTAATTTTGAATGAACTGAATCACGCTGGACTGCAGCAAAAGTGTGCATGCACTACTTTAAAAACCGCTGAGCAACCATATCACATGGCACTTCTGTACCAATCAATACCGTGCAGGTAAATGCACTGCAATTGCGATCAGTGTTTGGGATGTCATTGACATTCATACCTGCTGCGGACGGCAACTGTAGTGTGTTTTGAACACGGTTCTGGTGTGAACTGGCCCGCAAATGAATGGGCTGAAGTCGCACTGCACCTAGATTGCATGGTAATCGCACAGGAACTCACACCGCATGTTCCTGCGCCATTTGTGGCATGGACTGGCCCTTATTGCTGAAAACCATCAATGCAGTGGTTTCAGCATGAATCTTGTTTACTGTAAATAGTTTGGAGAGAGAACACATCACACACAGGTCTGGAACATTCCTAAATAAAACAGCTTACCCAGAGTTGGTCATCATGACCAGGAGGACTCTTTTTGATGAAAGCACCATAGTAAGTGGCAATATTTCTGTGATGGGAATATTTCTTCAGCATATTGATTTCCAGTTTAATTTCTTCCTCTTCGTCCTTAGAAAGAAAGGGAAAACTAGGTTATGTTAAAAAAAAAAACAACACAAACAATCCAATAAAGTCCATGGCTGACTTTCTTGTTATGTTAGTCTATATATCTATATCCTTCCAAGGTGTTGGATCTATAAAAATCTTGTAAAAATGATTGCAAACATGCAGACTGGATCCAAAAAGAATACAGGCTCAGATTTTTGTACATATGCTAAAATTTACAAATTTCAAGCCCTTCTCTATTTAAAAAAAGTGTATGAGCAAGCCAAGGCAATGAAATGCTGTGTATGCTGTGACCAGAGAACTCCTTACCCACTTGTGGGAAAAAATGTTACAAAAAAATATAGCAATATAGCATATACAATTGTGACACAAGAGGAGATGTGACAATCAGGCAATAGAAGAAGGCCGAATCTGGCCAGAAGAGGTTAAAGCTGAAATTGACCCAAAAGTAGAAGTTCTGCTTTAAGGCCTCCTCCTCTGCCACATTTGGAATGTAGTTTTGACAGGTACCTGCTCCCACTTCTGCTCAGATCACCTAGGCGATCCAAAAGAGACGTTCTCTCCCCTCCCACCTTGCAGTCTTCTGGGACATGTCACAGGTCCCAGAAAACTGCAGGACCATTCACAAAGCGGTTCATGTATGCACAGTGGGCAGCCAGCTGTGAAGCTGAAAGCAGCATAGCTGGCTGCCCACAATTAGGATGCTGGCACCAGGAACCCGAAGGCTAGTGAAGAACTAGCCTGGGAGAAGACAGCACTGAATTCCTGGACAGGCAAGTGTCCTTTTATTAAAAAGTCAGAAGCCACAGTATTTGTAGGGGGACTCTAGGGGTGTGATTCAATTTGAGAAAACTCTTTAGTACAAATAATCCCTTATAAAAATTATTTCCATTATTAGTCTACATTTCTGCTGAAAAGATCATTTTTAAAAAAAATACAAACAGCGATTCCATATTTAGGAAATGCACGCTTGTATTGTGTACAATTATTTCATAATCCTAATATAATAAACGGACATGAAAAAAACATTGATGGTAAACTGATAAAAATAATAATTTCAGCACTAGTCTTTTTGGCTGTCTAACATTTCTTAGACCAACGAACATTCGACTCAATTGTTTCTTCAGACCACTACCTACTATTTAAGTGGGCCTCAGGCTGGAACAAACCTCAAAACAGATGACCACAGCTCATATAAAATCTGGTCACTCATTGGTCACTTAACACACCATAGCCCTGGTGCCCATGTTGACAAGCGCTGCATTAGAGGCCCAATAGGGAAACAGGGCCAAGCTTAGCCTCTAAAAAGGTAAAGATCACTTGAGCTGCCTTTATCTTCTGAAACTACGAATCATTATGACATATGGCTTAGACTGATGGAAACCATTGATTTTATTAATGCTCATTTTAAATTTCCCAGGTTTGCATCTGGTTTAACATAAAAGCAACATTTTTTAAAACAAAACCATTAGATGCTTAATTCAGTCAGGAAAATAAAGGAAAACCACTTTTTTGGAGATCTCTTGGCACAGTCTTACAGAAAGCACTAAGAGGCACTAGAACTGCTGAGCTGATTCTACCTGATTGTAAGAGGAGAGCGGGTGTCAGAGGCAGGGATTATAAACACCATATGCTCATATTTTTCAATCTCTAAATGCTCCCTGAAATATGATACTCATGTCAAATCCTCTCTGCGTTGTCGCCTCCTGTCAGTCCTTGGCAAATTTCCAAAAAGGTAATTTGGTGCTGCATCTAAAAGCTGGGTTCCCCCATAGCTTAAGGAACTACAACAAACCCCACACACCATATGTACACAAAGCAAATCTGAACATTCTGGCCGACCGGAAATCCAAGCATAGACATTTTTCTGCAGCTGTGGAAAATTCTTCTCATGTGGGGTCCAATTCCTGATAACTAGGATGACTTTTCTCTTTTCAAATGGTTTTTATCATGGGAAAATGTTGTTCGTTATGTATTCGATTGGGCAAATACGGGGGGGGGGGGGGTGTCCACTGTAAACAGGCATATGTATGCATTTGTTTTCTGCTCTACTAAACAAACACTGCACACTCAACTTTTTTTCTTCCCTTTTAGGCAACTTCAAGGCAACTTCAGGGAATTTCTGGGTAATCTTCCTGTAATGTCGGATCCAAATCACATCAATTAAGATAAGGATCCGACTTGGAGGCGACTTCCACTGAAATCTATGGGTACAAGTCGGCTAGAAGTCACCTTGAAATAGTACAGGAACCTTTTCTGAAGTCGGAGCGACTTACATTAAGACAGCTCTCATTCACTTCAATGGAATTTCTTATGTCCAGCGACTTGGGTCAACTTAAGGTCTGACAAGTCGGATACCAAGTTGTCGTAGTGTGAACCGGCACTAAGGGCAAGGAAGAAAGCTTGAACCACCCACTAGCTCTTTATGACTGTCTTTGTCCCCAGTGGAAATGTCCCTGTACTTCCTGTCATTGTGGCAATGTTGACAGTAGAACAGGAAGTCAGCAAATCTCTACGTAGCCCTTGATTGCTACTTTGCTGAGCGTTATGTGATTGGAGGAACAAGGTCCCAGGCTTCAGTACAATGTTGGAAATATGCTACCATCTTTCAAGGTTTTCATACACCTTAGGGTTCTATTTACAAGTGAGGAAAAGAGGGTGAGTGGAAAAAGTGTCAGACTGTAGGTCAGCAGGTTCACTACTAGTATGTTTCAAGGAATTGTAATTAGAATTTTCTCTCCATTAAAGGGTTAAGAGGTTGGTGGTCCGTGTGAGCCCTGGAGTAGTGTTGCAGCTACTCAAAATCAAAAAGTGCCAGTTGAGGTCATCCATTTTAAGAATCATTCCAGGCACACCATATTTCTTTCGTGTGTTGAACTAATAGCACTAAGGGACTAAGGGGGGGCATAACTGCATTAAAGTGCCATTAAAGGGTAAGTTCCCCTTTACAGAAAAATCTGTAAGGTGAACTTATACTGGACCCCCTCCTCATCCCGCTGACCTGGAGCCCAGCGATCACCTGCTATCAGAAATAGTATAGCCGCCTTACCGGTCCGGGGCTTAGAAATCCCCTCAGCTTTATCTCCTAAATGTAATAGGAAGCATTCTAACTGGTCAGTGCCGATCAATCAGAACCCGCATAGCCTGTCCAGTCACCGCAGGCGAAGAGGAGAGAAAGCCGCGGAGATGTCAAATTCTCGGACAGGTAAAGCGGCTATACGATCTGTCAGAACAGGTGATTGCCCGACTCCAGTGTAAGTTCCTTACAGATTTTCTGTAAAAGGTGAACTTACACTTAAACCACTTAAGGACTGAGCCTTTTTCTGACACTTGTTTACAAGTTAAAAACAGGATTTTTTGCTAGAAAAATACTTAGAACCCCCCAAACACATACTATATGTATGTATATATATATATATATATATATATATATATATATATATATATATATATATATATATATATATATATATATATATATATATATATATATATATATATATATATATATATGAGACCCTAGAGAATAAAACGGAATTTATGTCACACAGTATTTGCGCAGCGGTCTAACAAACGCAAATTTTTGGGAAAAAAATGATTTATTTGAATTAAAAAAAATAAGACAACAGTAAAGTTAGCACAATTTTTCTAGAATCTGAAAGATAATGTTACACTGAGTAAATTGATACCCAACATGCTTAAAAATTGTGCACGCTCGTGGAATGGTGACAAACTTTGGTACTTAAAAATCTCCAAAAGGCGACACTATAATTTTTTTTTTTTTTACAGGTTACCTGTTTAGAGTTACAGAGGAGATCTAGAATTATTGCTCTCGCTCTATCGATCACAGTGATACCTCACATGTGTTATTTGAACACCGCTTACATATGTGGGCGCGACTTGCATATGCGTTCGCCTCTGCCTGCGAGCTCGGATGGATGGAGCGCTTTAAAATGTATTTTTTTTCTCTTTTTCTTTTTTACACGTCTCTTTAAAAAAATGATTTTTGATCACGTTTATTCCTGTTACAAGGAATGTAAACATTCTTAAAGATCTCAGATCTCACATTTACACTTAAAAGCAAGAAAAAAAAATGAGTGGAAGTGACGTTTGACATCTCTCCGGTCCTCCAAGGGCAGAGAGTTGCGTGGGGGCTATCTTGCCCTCACTCGACTACCTGCCCAACAGGCAATTGGATCGGAACATTTCCGCTGCTACCGACGGCATCCAGTAAGCAGCAGGAATTACCAGGAAGCGGTCCCATAAAAGTGATCCCGTGGCGAATTCTGTGGTTAAAGTGGACAGCCCGTTTAAAAATATACCAGGGTTATGGCAGATATTTGCTGCTATAACCCCGGTAATAAACGTCAAAGTAGCGACGTATATACACGCGGTGGGTGGTCCGAAAGTGGTTAAAACCAGACTCTTGTTACATGATATAACAGAGTGTGCATGCTCACAAAGCATTTGTTCTATGTAGAGTGAAATATACCTGGTTGAGCCTGCCTTCAGCTGTCCCTCCCAGCTTCTGTGTCCCCATCGTAGCTTGAGAGATTGTGTAGACCAGCCGGTGTCCTCTATGGAGCATGCTCAATTCCAGTTCCATTCTAAGCTCTTAGTTTCCTCCTTTTTCTTATCTGTGCAGCACTTATGACTATAGAGTCACACATGTGGGCATACCCAGTGGTAAATGACATTCCCCTCCCTCCTCCCCCATAGCCTCCCAACGTTAAACACCATGGGGGTGGGATATAGTATTCTGATTGATTACATTCACTAAGAAACTCCAAAAAACAGCTTTTAATATAAATCAGTATTAAATATATCTAGTATATTTGCTAATACCTGTAAAGTAAAAAGGAGCATTGTGAATGAAAGCTACTGTCGGCCATCTTTGACTCTGCCTACGCGATATTGATGCACAATAAATACACATCTGATGTTCAAGAAAAATTTATTGGGAGCTGTAAAACAATTTTTGATATTTATAATTGAATTTGGATTGCTCTTCTGAAACTTTTTCTTTTTGTCATGTGACTAGCACAGCACCAATCAGGGCTGGCCAGACACACACTGTAGAGAGCACACATCAGAAGAGTAATAGAAGCTGCTCCCAAGGATCTTTCCCTGCAGATGCCAAAGAACAGGGAAAAAGCATGTGACCACACGACAGCGCTGCAGAAATAAGATACTTCGAGGATTAAAAAAAAAAAAAAAAAAGTGGCATGATAGATATATCTATCTATATCTATATCTATATCTATATCTATATATGAATTATGGCAATTAACGCTTCTCTGTTTAGTATCACTTTATGGCTTCTGTGGGTGCATGGGTCCTTAAAGTGGTTGTACACCCTGTATAACCACTTTTACCTAACGGTAAGCCTATATTAAGGCTTACCTGTAGGTGCTTGAAATATCTTTTACTAAAATAGGGGTCATGCCGTGACCGGCGGCTCTCACGCACAGAAGTGACGTCACGCGGCTCCGGCCAGTCACAGACCCGGTGTTCGCGGCCCCGGAAGGAAGAGGGGCGAAGATGGAGGCTCCCTGCTCGTGGCGACAGCACGGGCTTCTGTGTCAGGTAAGTGACACATAATGGGCTACTATGCAATGCATAATAGCCCATTATGCTTTATCTTTGCAGGGAAATTAAGCGGAAGTAAAACCCGCCAGGGTTTACTTCCTCTTTAAGAGAAACAATATTTAAAAGGAGTTAAAGCGGAGTTCCACTGGTTTTTTAATTTATTAAAAGTCAGCAGCTACAAAAAAGTGTAGCTGCTGACTTTTAATAATTAGACACTCACCTGTCCCACGGTCCAGCGATGTGGCCGCCCGAAGCCTCCAGTCTCTACCCTTCCTCTTTGTGGCGCCGACATTGTGAGTGTGGGCGCCCGGCTGTGACAGTTTATGGCTTCACAGCTGGGCGCGCACTGCTCTCAGTCAATGGCCAGGCAATGTTCTGGGACCCGTCACGTGTCCCAGAACATTGCCGGGAGGGAGGGGTCATCTAGGAATCGCCTAGGCGGTCAGAAGGAGGAAGTGGAACAGGAAGTCCCACTCCAAACCAGGTACCCAGCCCCCGCCCCCCCCTCCCAAAAAAAATGACATGCCTATTGTGGCATGTCAGGGGCTAGGAGTACTTAAGGTGGAACTCCGCTTTAAGTAAACATGGAAGTAAACCTTGGCACAGTACAGAAAGAAGCCAGTGTTTTGCCTAATGCGTATAGGGTTACAGCGTTACAATACGATTTTTCTACAATTTTCTGCATGTATAGGAATAAGAGAAGTTGAGCATAGGCTTGTCATACACTGCCAGATTTTTCTGCATATGCAGACCTCCACTACCAATGGGCTGTTCCCTTTTCTCTAATACTTCAATTATTAACTTTTAACAGTAGAACACTCATTTCCAGGTGGCTGAAAGTCTTACAAAAAACTTTCAATTTTGATATTACTGTATATAGAAAACATAGATTTCCTAATCTATATACTGTACTTCTAATTGTAAAGTATGACTAGTCTATCAATTTACCAACACTGGTGTTTACAATGGCTCTGATTCTGGGCCTACATCCTAGCCTAGTCTATACGACACTTTGAAATCTGCATTTTCCCTTATTTTTGTTTAATTGGTGTCAGATGTTATTTTATTTTTGTTGATTACGTGTACAAGTTATCGGTGATATATTCCTTGATTTATTGCTGGAATGTTCTTAACGATAGGAAACACTTATCACCCCAAATCTGTTTGTCTGTTATGCTTATATTGAAAACAAAAGAGTATATAAAATAAAAAATGTGGTGCACCAAGTGCAAAAGGTAAAGAGCAAATAAAGGAGAGTGCACATTGTTCGGTCCCAGGAGTAAACATATGACTTTTTTTTAGTTCCCATATTTGCTCGGTGCACAGTACATCCAGCATCACACTAGAGAACTCTCCACCATATGGCAGACTGTCACCTGTGAGATGGACTTGGATTCATTCCCACACCACAAAGCACTCTAGGAGGCAGACAGCATGGCCTACAGGACTGCACCGCCATCCTAGGTGTGAGCAGATTACTGCGAGGATTGACCTACTGACTACATCTTCACTGTGCATTTAGATTATGGCAGCCTGGCTAAGGTCATGCTGGGATAAAAAGAAACAGACGCACAACAGAGCTACAGTTCACTTCATTCCTTGCTAAAACGAGCCAGATAAAAATTATTTGCTGCTTCACTGTGGGAGTTGGCAGTCTTCAGCCAACTACAGTTAATCTTTTTTTTACCTTGCAAAATACATACTGCAACCTCAACTAGCTTATGCATCTAGAAAAGACATTGAAATTCTTCTGAAAAAAAATAAATCTACCTATCTCAATCATTCACACACTGATCACACTGCTGGGCCTGCCAAAAGCTGCATTGTTACAATTTACTAGGAGAAAATAAGAAGGGCCAACATTTGCACCATACACAGAACCTGTCGTAGCAATAGAGCTGCACGATTCTGGATAAAATGAGAATCACAATTTTTTTGCTTAGAATAAAGATCACGATTCTCAGCATAACTTTCTTTCACATTATACAAAAAAAAAATGGGCTAACTGTACAGTTTCTCTTTTAATTCATTGAAGTGTATTTTTTCTCCAAAAATTTGCTTGAAAGACCGCTGCGCAAATACAGCGTGACATAAAATATTGCAACGACTGCCATTTTATTCCCTAGGGTCTCTGCCAAAAAAAATATATATAATGTTTGGGGATACTAAGTAATTTTCTAATAAAAAAATGCTAATTTTAACTTGTAAGCAACAAGTGTCGGGAAAAAAAATAACCTAGTCGTTAAAGCAAAGCTCCAGTCAAAAGGGGAAGATCCGCTTTAAGGACTTGTTCCTCGCTTCAACAATTGGCACTTTTGAGGTGCGGGGGGGGGGGAGCAGGTCCCCAATTTTGACAGGTACCTGCTTCCTACTTTTGTTCTGCCAGTCTGCAGTCTTCTGGGACACTGACAGGTTCCAGAAGACTGCGTCCACCATTAACGATGCGCAGCGCGACTCACGCAGATAAACTGGTCTCATTTGCAGATTGAAGCTCATCCCTTTGATCTAAAACAGGGGTAGAGGCAACCTTTTGAGCACAGTGTGCCCAAAAATGTTTTCAAAGAAATTGAGCGTGACGATTTTATAACAAAAAAATGTCAACTTCCCACTCTCAATCACGAAAAGGATTATTTCATAAAGTAAATGCTGTAAACTACTTTAGTAGTAGTGAGAAATTAACATCCTGCACTCTCACGAATCAGATCAGCCCCAATTCATGCACCTTCGCACCTCAGATTGTCCCCCTGCACATCTGCCCCACCACTCTACCCCCCCTTGCACATCTGCCCCACCACTCTACCCCCCCTTGCACATCTGCCCCACCACTCTACCCCCCCTTGCACATCTGCCCCACCACTCTACCCCCCCTTGCACATCTGCCCCACCACTCTACCCCCCCCTGCACATCTGCCCCACCACTCTACCCCCCCCTGCACATCTGCCCCACCACTCTACCCCCCCCTGCACATCTGCCCCACCACTCTACCCCCCCCTGCACATCTGCCCCACCACTCTACCCCCCCCTGCACATCTGCCCCACCACTGTAACCCCCTATACATCTGCCCCACCAATGTTTCCCCTTTCTCATCTGCTCCATTACTGAACCATCTTCTCATCTGTCCTAACACTGAACTTATCTGCTCATCTGCCCCACCACTGTAACCCCTTCTTATCTGCCTCCTGCACATCTGTGCCACCTCTGTTCCCCCTGCTCTTCTGCCCCACCACTGTAACCCCCTGCTCATGTTTTCCACCGATGTACCTCTTTTCTCCTCTGCACATCTGCCCCACCTCTGTACACCCCTGCTCCTCTGCCCCATCGCTGTAACCCCCGCTCATCTGTCCCACCAATGTACCTTTCTTCTCTGCCCCAACACTGAACCCTGCCTGCATATATTTCCCACGACTGTAACCCTCTTCTTATCTGGCCCAACATGACACCCCCTGCACATCTGCCCCACCACTATACCCCCTTGCTCTTCTGTCCCACCACTGTAACCCCCCTGCTCATTCTATGCATCAAGATTAAAAAAAAAACCTGTGTGCAGCAGCCCCCCTCAGATTACTTACCTGATCCCCATCTCAACCCAGCAATACGCATGAGTGCCTCGGCGGTCCGTATTTTTAAAGAAATGAAGGGGGAAAAAAAATGAGACTTAGTATCACTTTAGCATTCCGAATACCCAAAAAAAAAAAGCTAAATCCACTACAATAAAAAGAAATTTGGCATGGTCTTTAGCTACAAGATGAAATGGTGAAAACCTGCCCAGTTAGGCCAGGGCTCAACAAATCGCAGGCACCAGTTTTCCATGCGGTGGAAGCATTAGATAAGCTCAGCTGCTGCCCGTTTGCTTCCACATAATCATATGCAGATAAAGTGCTCCACACCCCACTCCCCTCGCCCACTATGCATCTCAGGCTCCCCTTGCCCATCTTCAGGTCTGGGACTGGCATAGCAAGCCCCGCCGGGTAGAAGGGATGGAGAAGAGCGATCTTGTCCCCATCTTTTTCCTGACCTGGAAGCGGCATGTCACTTCCGGGTCCTTGTTGACCGTTTCCCCGGCCAACATGGCCAGAAAAGAATGTAATGTAGTGGGATCTGCACTGCATTACTTTCAGTGGAGCACAGGGGAGACATGGAGGGTCTTTAAGACCCTCCATGACTCATTAAAGAGAACCTGTCACCAAATTAAAAATCACATAGGGGATTTTTTTTTTACCTCATCACATAAGGGGCAAAAAGGTTTTTAATTGTAAAAAATTAAAGTTACACCCAAGCACATAAAATCCCCCCTCCCCCCCTCCCCCACAGGTTCATTGGGATACACGTTATACATCGCAGTGCATGAGCACAAACTGGTTCCTAACTTTTTTTCAGCTGGCTTCTAGATTCAAAGCAATTTCTTAAGCCTTGAGCAAGGATATCCATCGAAAAAAAATTATATATACGATTGCCGATTCAACCCTCGAGTCGAGTCTAGTCTATAGTCGCCTGCAGATGACACTAGTAAACCCACCTAATTAATTTGTTTGTATATATAAAAAAAAAAAAAAAAAAGAAGGTTTAGACGCATTGTGCCTGCATGTCCAACTGTCCTCCAATATACACAGTCAGGTAACAAAATCTATGTTAACAAAGATACTAAAAATAGAACAGGAAAAGAAATAAGCTTGTTGCAGTATTAATGTCATTTCATGGAATTAGGGATAACGATTACACAATCCACAAATGTTTCAGCAGTGTATTCAGGGACAGAGGAAATGAAAAAAAACTGTTCAATTTGAATTTTAAAATCCTCCAGCTCAAAAGAAACACAAAGTTGCTCTTTAAAGACTCATGCACATGAGTACATTAGGTGTGTACAAATTAGAATTCTTTTTTTTGTTCAGCGCCAAAGCTCAAAAGGTGCAGTATAAATCTGCCCGTAGACATTAGGCCTCATGTACACTGCTGCTGGTAAACGGACGTTTAGGAGGAGTTGGGCATTATTTTCAACTGCTCCTGAACTCTCCTCTATGTTATCTTATCAGTACATGTACACTGGTTCGTTTATAGTAGTTTTTAGGCCGTTGTGTTTAGAGGCTTTTTTTTGGAACCCAAAAAAATGCGTTCAGAAGCTGTGTTTAGAGGCATTTTAACTCACGTTTAGCCGCGTTTCGTTTACAGGCATTTTTCATTTTTGACCATTTTGAAAAAAACGCTTCTAGATGCAAACGCTGCTAAACGCGACTAAACGCGGCATGGAAACGCAGTTAAAAGGCCTTTTAGACACTGGTTTCTAGCTGTCAAGTTAAATCTTTCAGGAGAGGTTGAACAATGTCCCGTGTACATGAAGCCTGAATGTGTACAATGTATGTATATCACACTGCGCTCTGGGAATACATTTATAGGCTATAAACAGGTTTACATTCATGTCCATGGGCAGCTGTTTGCACCACCTGGGCACAGAATGTTACACTGTGAGCACTTAATGCACCAATGTGCACTTGTCCCACGTTGTACTGAGCAACAAGGTTGTGCTATAAAAAAAAAAAAAAATACAGCGGGTAACACCACCATTTTTCTAGGTAAATATATATTTCTAAAAGGTGCTATTGACATGAAATTGCCACCACAGGTCGGTAACAACCCATACAATCCATACATACAAGGAAACCAAAACAAAATTTCAAAAATGAAGTTATGTATAATAAAATGGAATGACACAGGGAAAAGGTATTGAACACGCCAACTGAAATGTATTTAATACTTTGTACAAAATCCTTTGTTGGTATCAACAGCTTCAAGACTCCTCCTGTATAGAGAGACACGCATGCATTGCTCAGGTGTGATTTTGGCCCATTCTTCCACACAGTCTTCAAATCTTGAAGGTTCCGTAGGCCTCTATAAACTCGGATCTTTAGTTCTTTCCATAGATTTTCTATTGGATTCAAGTCAAGTGATTGGCTGGGCCCATCTTTGACAAACAGCCCGAAATTTGTCGGGGTGAAGAGACCATTCCCCTGGGAATAACTGCTGGCGACTCAAGTAGTCCGCCTGCCAATGCTCTATCCCCGAATAAAGACTGCAGATAGGCACAGAACATTCCTTGCTGCCAAAGTTAGAATATGGTTCACCTCTGTTTACGCTGCAAGACTCTTGGTGCCCCTTTGGTGATTGATATAGGCCCCAGCTGTGGCATTGTTGAATTGGATCCCGACAGGACAATCCCGCAACCTGAAAGTTCAGGCCTTTAGAGCCAGACGCACTGCCCAAATCTCTAGGATGTTGATGGGTAAGGCTCTTTCGGTTCTTGACCACTGTCCTCTTCAGGACTGATTTAGATTCTTTAGATCTAGAATGGGTCTGTTGAATTTTTGTGTGGATCTGTACATGTACAGGAAACGCATGAAAAGGCTGTGAAGGTTTTAAGGAACCTAAGAAGAAACAGAACTAATCAGCTGACTCTGCTAGAGGTAGCTTGAAAGGAGGCACGAACCATCTCTCTAAGAAATTGTACCAGTAAGGCTGAAAAAGATTCATCTACCATGGTTTCCTCCGCAGAAGAGTAATCGGTTTGCCTTTCTTTTCTGATCACCTGAGGGTAACCCCTCATCCTCTACCCACTGTTCCCTTGTAAGGGGTCTAAAGTGGGGGAGGGGGATCTAACACGCTTACTATTCTTTTGGATGGCGGATGCGATTAAAGTCGATAATTTTCCTTCTAGGCCCTGCAGGGCGGAGGATAACACATTTTCAGTCATGTATACAGGGGCTGAAATGTTTTCTGTGCCTGAGACTGGCCCTGAGGCTTACCTCTAGAGTCCAACGGTGGAGGCCGTCGCCATTGCCTAGAGGCGCAGGGGAAGGAGTCCGTTTAAATGAAGGACGTCTATACCTTCTTTTGAGCAAAAGAGTACCCTTCCTACTAGAAATCATTTGGATGTATTTGACCAAATCCTCCCCAAATAGTCGATCCCTATGAAAAGGAAAACGAGTCAGAAGCATTTTGCAAGGTGCTTCGGCTGACCAATTTTTATTTTTATTTTTTTTAAACCACAGGGTCCTACACATGTGTACTAACACAAGCGCAAGGCGGGACGCCTGGTGAATAGGGTCTTTCACGGCGTCTATGACAAAACATAGCGCCCTTGGTAGTTCGGCCAAATCGGCGGCCTGTTTTGCAGGGACCTCTTTAAGGGCCTGTCTAAACTGGTCCCTTAGGGACTGACAGATGCCCATTGCTGCAAATGCAGGCTGAGTAACGGCCCCTGCCAAGGAAAAAGGGGATTTTAACAAGAATTCCAACCTTTTATCTGCTGGATCTTTAAGCTTTAAGCATTTGTGCATTGTCTACTGGGCAAGTTAGACTTTTATTCACACTGGAAATCGCAGCGTCAACTGCTGGTACATTCCATTTTTTGGTGAATTTTTCCTCCATGGGATATAGAGCTGAGAATCTCTTTGGAGGGAGAAAGTGCCTATCTGGGTAATCCCATTCAAAATAAGTTTTTCTAGTAATGCACGTACAGGAAATGCATGATAAGGCTGTAAAGGTTTTAAGAAACCTAAAGACGAAACAGAACTTTCAGCTGATTCAGTTAGGGGTAGCTTGAAAGAGGAATGAACCATCTCCGTAAGAGATTGTACCAGCAATTTCTCTGATTGCGAAGCTGAAAAAGGTTCATCCACTGTTGTCTCCTCTGAAGAGGAGTCATCGGTTTGCCTTTCCTCCTGATCGCCTGAGGGGAACACCTCATCTTGTATCCACTGTTCCCCTGGTAGGGGGTCTAAGGTGGGGTAGGGGGATCTAACCCGCTTCCTATCCCTTTGGATGGAGGATGCGATTAAAGCCGCTAATCTTCCTTCTAGGCCCTGCAGGGCGGAGGAAATGTATCTTCAGTCACGAATACAGGGGCTGAGATGTGAGAAGCAGCTGCACCACCAATTGGTTCTGATGACTCACCCTGGCATGCCACAATTGGTAATTCAGGAGAGGATGAAAATGTGGAGGGACAACTGGAGTTCCCAGTGCCTGGGGGTGAATTTTTTGGTACCTTTGTTGTGGTGCTTTTTTAGAAGTCATAGTGCTAAGCACAAAAAGCACAGGCACTAAATAAATGCACCATTTGCTGAGCAATAGTTTAGCGATACAATGCCGCTATAAGTTTAGCTTTGTGTAAAGCTTGAGTATTTACAATGTATTTCCTGTACTGGAAATGCCTGCATACATGCCTTATGTGCCCCAGCGCTCCTGTGTGCTGTGTGTCAGACTTCCATCTCTTCAGTTGTTGCCGATAGAGATCTTTTGCTAATAAACAGCGTCTTTTTAAAAGCCTCAGGTGTGCTGTGTCTCTGGCGCCTGCGCTGTGTGCTCCTCGTGGATGCTACATCCCGCACACAGCGTCGCGCTTAAGCCATGCCTCTAACCCGCCCCCCTCCCTTGCTTCAAAAAGATAACAGCGGTCCGCGCGCGTGCGGATGGCTTCGGGTCTGCCAACGCAGACCTGTAGAAGGGGAGCACTGTGACCTGTTTAAATAAAGAAAGCAAAGCACGTTATGTGGGCAGGGGCGATGGGAGGACAATGACATGGCTTGTGGGGAAACTGCGCCTTTAGGCATTAAAGCCGTAAGGTTAACTTAACACAGGGAGCCGCCACCGCGCCCCCCACGAAGGGGGGAGTGGTGGAGGAAGCAAGTATACAAACTGCTGCTGTACCCCTCCTTTCGTTCTCCCAGGGGGGAAAGGAACATGCCTTTATTCAATTAAGAATGTCCCCTGGCTGCTGATCACACACACATGCTGTACTAGCTGACACTGAGCTGGCTGAGAGCAACGTAGCAAGGAAAGTGCATTTACTCCCTGTAGTGGAGACTTTCAGGCATACAACATTATACTCATAGAAGAAAAACCACAGGTGGAGTTTTTACAGTTCCTAGGTTTTTCCCTTACCTTATCCTCGCTGCTGGATACCACTGTAACAGACAGATCCAAATTTCACCCATCACTGCGGGATGCGTTAGCAAACCTTCAAGGACCGGGTCCCTAATATAGGGGTTCCACTCCCTTGGACCTGTATTAGCACCCCACCAGGAAAACTTTAGGTAATGTAGCATGACCAAAAAGTCCTGAGTTCCGGGGTCCAGCCCTATAAAAAAGGTGTTACAGACAAAAACCTTGTGCTTCATATACGAGGCCCGGGTACCATCCACCTTGGCCTCAGTGGCACTTTGGACGGATCCGGTCTTATGGAGGCTGTTTAAATCCAGCAAATGATCCCTCCTGGAGCTCTTCAGAGCACATCTTCACTCGTGACAACACCTTAGACACTGGCGAAAAATTTGATGTGCTCCTGGAAGGAGGAGGGGTTATATAGGGAGTAAACTTCCTGTATTGGGTATACCAGTGTACATCACCTGAAGGTGCCTATATAGCTATTAAGTTATTACTTAGGCTCTGTGTCCCATGATGTACAATAAAGAAATACCTTTAACCATACAGTAAAAGAACATGCATTAAGTCTGACTCTTGGTTTTCTAGTACATGGACGAGATGAGAATCTACTTTCATTTGTATGTATCCAGCAATGCTAACCAATCAGCTGCTCCAAAAGCACAAATATTAAAAGCCGAGCAAAAGCCAAGAATGATTCTGAGAATTCTTATCAGAAAGTATCCGAATTGCCCACAGGAATGGTAACGGCTCAGTTTAAGAGCAGACCTCCTTTTGGACTATGAGGTCAGGTCTTATTTTAGAGCCTGGCTTGTAGCCAGTGAAGATGCACACTTGGTGTATCCTAAGAATTCTACCCCAGGGAATAAAGTATAGACTTTATCCTTAACACAGAAAATCACTGCATGCTGACTTTTTCTGGATTCATCATGACATTCTCCCAGGATGTATTTTAGGCTAAGTCTATTTCTAGCCAAGATATGGAAGCAAGAACAGCACAGGAGACAGACTCACAAATAGCATGCCTGGCAACCCTGAACTCAAGATAGGTATCTTGAGATTGAGCAACATGCCAAATCCTTGTATACACAGAATCCCATGCTCTTTACCGCTCCCAGCAGTCAGGCTTCTAGCACACTTTCTGAAAAAAGTTCAGCAATCGCTATTCTGGATCGAACACTGCTGATCATCTTTCTTTGTTCTGAGCATATGGACACTGGACTAGTCAAATGCAGCAGTGAGGTGCACCAAGGACCCAAGACTGGTTTCACTGATCAAGCTACTGGCACAAGATGTATACAATTAGGCAATAATTACAGAAACTTGTACCAAAAGAATAAAAAGGTTTCCCAAATGGAGAGGCTGGCCTGCCACCAATGGCCTCCATATGAAAATATTAGTGCCCTGCCTGTGTCTGGACTCAGCTTTTGGAGTCTGACACCCCCCACCCCAAAAAAAAAAAAAAATCTGAAGTCATAGGAAAGTCAGAACTCCTGATCTGCATACTTGTAGCAATTCGGCAACTTAAAGTGATTGTAAAAACAACCTATTCAGTTTAACCACTTAAGGACCAAGCCTCTTTCTGAGATTTGGTGTTTACAGGTTAAAATCATTTTTTTTGCTAGAAAATTAGTTCGAACCCCCAAACATATATTTTTTTTTCTAACACCCTAGAGAATAAAAAGCCAGTCATGGCAATATTTTGTCACACCGTATTTGCGCAGCGCTCTTACAAAAGCACTTTCTTTAGAAAAATACACTTTTTTTAATTAAAAGATAAGACAACAGTAAAGTTAGCCAAATCTTGTTTATATTGTGAAAGATGTTACGCCGAGTAAATTGATACCCAACATGTCAGACTTCAAAATTGTGCCCGTTCGTGGAATGGCGACAAACTTTTACCCTTAAAAATCTCCATAGGCGATTAAAAAAAAATTCTACAGGTTGCAGGTTTTGAGTTACAAAGGAGGTCTAGTGCTAAAATGATTGCTCTCGCTCTAACGATCACGGTGATACCTCACGTGTCATTCTTCATATGCGGGCGCTACTCACGTATGCATTTGCTTCTGCGCGCAAGCGCGGTGGGATGGGGAGCGTTCAAATTTTATTTTATTTTTCAGCTGTTCTTTAAAAAAAAAAATTGTCACTTTTATTTCTATTACAAGGAATGTAAACATCCCTTGTAATAGAAAAAAAAAAAAAAAAAAAAAGCATGACAGGACCTCTTAAATATGAGACTGGGGGTCAAAAAGACCTCAGATCTCATATTTACACTAAAATGCAATAATAATAAAAAAATGTTAGGACAAGCCTGATCATTGGCAGAGAGCACACTGAGTTCCCAGCATAGCTGGAGAACTGAGGATGGTGTGCTCTCTTGCTTAGCGTGGTCAGTTTTTAATAAGAAAGCAGGTAGACTGACAGGAACACCAGGAATTTCACACAAGGAAGCAATACAAAGAGAACAGGCTACTTTCTCATAAAAAGTACATAGTACAACAGCAGGCACATATCAGAAATATGAAGTGTTTGGGTAACAAACACATTAAACTGGCCATATTTGGTTACGTTTTTGTCCGATTCTTGCTGAACTTATTTCCGTCTATTGCCAGCTTTATGGTAAGGAAGGATAACAGCCAAGTGTCTTTAAAAGTATATCTAGGAAGTATCAGTGTACATATTATACCAGTACAAATTTCCTTTATGGTAAATTAGGCTTTATTAAAGAAGATCTAAGGTCCAAATATTGGTTTCCAATTTGAATAGAGTAGAGTAATTAAAACCAGTTAAGTATTGTCCAAATTTGTTCATATGGGGAATTTCCCTTGCTTCCTGTTATTTAAACACAACAGGAAGTGAGAGAAAACCTCTCCAAAGTGAGAGAAATCCCTTCCAGGCGATTTTCCCTCTATTTTGATTTTTGATAAGTTTTACCAAAATTGTCCCAAAATATGCATTTTAAATATGTGTCACGACAAATAAAGATAATTAAAAAGAAAAAACAAAGCACATCTCTGGAATACAGTACATGCACTTTTCTTCATGCTTTACCCGCTTTAAGATCCTGCAGATACAGAAATGAACTCAACTCCTAATTTCCTCTCGTGGAATGGCACCATGTGCCCTTTTGTGACAACCTAGTGGGCCCCATTGAAAAGTAGTGAACGTCTGAATAAATACCAGCTTTTTTTTTTGTTTTTTTACCATCAGTTAGAAATTTGGCATTTAATTCACAACAGTTTCAATGTTTACAGAGTAGTTTGTAATTACTCCAGGGGAAGGGGCTGTATAATGGGCTGTGCCCTATTTATAACTGCACTCGTCTGTACAAAAATGATCACAACACCAAACAGCATGTGTGGCAACAGCATCTGCACCAGGGGCAACAGGCAAGAGATGCAGCGTATGTACCCTGGATGCCCAATGCTTCTGATCGCAATGGCACTGTTGTCACCTCCCACCTTCTGATAGCACAAAGTGTGCACGTGACCACACAAAATTTCTGACATAATTATTTTTTTTTGCACCTAATGAACAGATTACAAAACACTGTCAACTATCAATGGTATATTTAACACACTAACAGGAGCAAATACGAGGCTCACTGCTAGGGTTTAAATAGATAAATGGACTCTCCAACTTGGCTCCACGTCATGCCCTGTTGATGCATCTTCCACCCTTCTCAATGATATGCAATACAACCATACCAAGGCGTTACAGCATGTATTGCACATAAATCATGTGAACCCCCCCCCCCCCCCCCCCGGTATTTACCACATGTTGACAAGCTATTATCTTTATCCTAAGCCAATATAAAGCTAAATTCTACACAGATATGAAGTATGCATACAGATGTAGCCCTGTATACGTTAATATATCATTTTATTTTTTGTGCAAGTATCTATTGTGACCTGGAATAGGCTTCTTACAGTCCTGGTACAGTAGGGCTTGGCTTGTGAGAGAATAAAGCAGTACATGGAGCCAACCCGTTCAAGTACTGACCAGAAACATGCTGATAGTAAGAGAAAGCAGAGTGATAGGAAGAATAGTTAATCACCGTGCAAATTCTTTCACGGTCCATTCAAAGGCTGGGGAGGGTCCAGGTCATCTTGGGCTCAGGGGAAGAGGGGTGATTGATGTTAGCCAATAGACATCTAGGAGACAGCCATGCAGACCCATTTGATGCAGTGTGCAGCATATGGTCTGAGCACTGACAGGCTGATCCCCCCCACCCCTTCAACCTCTGCAGCAATGCTGGCAGCACTCCTATGTCTATTTCCTAAAGACAACCTCTAGATATTACACTGAGCACGTGCACTCAACTACTTTGGTCGACCAAGGCAAGGCCTGTTCTGAGTGGAACCTGTCCTGTTAAACCGCTGTATGGTTCTGGCCACAGTGCTGCAGCTCAATTTCAGGGTCTTGGCAATCTTCTTATAGCCTAGGCCATCTTTATGTAGAGCAGCAATTCTTTTTTTCAGATCCTCAAAGAGTTCTTTGCCATGAGGTGCCATGTTGAACCTCCAGTGACCAGTATGAGAGAGTGAGAGCCATAACACCAAAATTAACACACCTGCTCTCCATTCACACCTGAGACCTTGTAACACTAACAAGTCACATGACACCAGGGAGGGAAAATGGCTAATTGGGCCCAATTTGGACATTTTCACTTGGGGGGAAATCACTTTTGTTGCCAGCAGTTTAGACATTAATGGCTGTGTGTTGAGTTATTTTGAGGGGGCAGCAAATATTCACTGGTATACAAGCTGTACACTCATTACTTTACATTGTAGCAAGGTGTCAATCCTTCAGTGTTGTCACATGAAAAGATATAATAACATTTTTACAAAAAATTGAGGGGTGTACTCACTTTTGTGAGATACTGTAAATAAGCATAACAAATCACATATTATTGACCAGATCGTCAAAAACAATCATAGCAACCTGTAGATGACATATTGAGTTATCGGACAATTGTCCTTAGTAAAGAATCGCTTGAAAAGCAGCATGGTGGGGTAGCTTGGGAGTGGATGAAATAAAACCATCTAAAAAAGAAAATGGTGCATCAAAATTGGCCCAACGCATTTTTCGTGGTTTCCTACCACATCATTAGGGGTGAATGCACCAATGTCTGTAAAAAAGCATAAACAAACGATATGGTCCAAAGTTACACCCAGTCCTGCAAGGCACTATGGGAATTGTAGGCAAGAAGTAGTACAGAGTGAATAGCCACAAGCAGGCTCCTTGTTTCTTTCTTTATACATGGTTTACCAATGCTGACAAGAACGGTGATCGCTTAGACCATCCGGGCAGGATCCAGGCCCCCCATTTGAAGGAAGAGGCTTACCAGCACATGGTCCACTCCTATACTGTCATCCATCTTAAGACAGTGCAAGCCCTTTTGACTCACCGCCAACGGCCTGCGAGTCCACCAAAGTCGGTAAGAGTACCTTATCCCTTTTGCTGATTCGGATTACTACGAAGGAGCTATTAATGTAGTTTCTGCATTGTATTGGATTCACTTTATCTGCATGATACATCATTGGGACTAGATCATTTTCAGACTTCATTTGGTGGCCATACCTCCTACTTGAATTTTGCACATTTTTTATTTTCCACTAAAACTTGCTATTTATATCTCATTTTCACCAGAAATGCGGACATATTAAAATTTCACTGTATTTGTCACCATCATACATACCTTTTCACTATTTATATTTTTATATTTTTGAGACTGTTTATGTCTTATCACTGATGAATGAGCGTTTTATATGCCATTAGACTACACTTTGGGAATTTATTTTTCTAATTTATGTAGTTTTGAGACTAGATATGGCTATTCTTTACTTTACTGTGGAATAGCTTTCTCTCTCTTCAATTCTTCACATAGAGGTTTGTACTTTAGCGCTACACTGTTCACATTTATGTATTTTACACCCAAACACAAGGGAGACTTTATATGTAAAAAAAGGGGAGAAATGAACTCATCCCACTCAGTACTTACATGTCAATTATGTCTAGACCATGTGAACATGAAAGCTGGTGGATATAGATATATCTATATCCATTTATCTTTTTTTTCTCAGGGAATAGGTGCCGGAACTCCCTCCTTTTCGAATCACCCCTTGTCTCCGCCCCCTACACACCTCTGAGCATCGACCTTGGGTTCCACCCCCTACCCACCTCCCAGTACCCTCCCTTCCAGAGAATACAGAACCAAGTAATTTGTATAGAATTTGACACTGATAACAAGAAAAGCAATAAAATACATCCCCTGCAGCCAACAATAGACAACCCCCAGCAACAATAGACCCCCACTAGCAATAGATCTCCCCAACCGCCAGCACACCAACAATAAACCCCTCCCTCAATAATAGATCCCTTCCAGCAATAAGTAACCCCCCTCCCACAACAATAGATCCTCCAACAGCAACACTAAATCCCCCAGCATCAGTAGTCCCTCCAGCATACTATAGTTTCCCTCGCCATTACATAAATTCTGTGCCGAGGTGCCGGAACTGCGTTCCCGCTGAAAAAAAGCTGTGTGTGTATATATATATATATATATATATATATATATATATATATATATATATATATATATGTGTGTGTGTGTGTGTGTGTGTGTGTGTGTGTGTGTGTGTGTGTGTGTGTGTGTGTGTGTGTGTGTGTGTGTGTGTGTGTGTATATATATATATAAAAAACATTCTCTTTCTAGTACTCCAAAAGGCCTGGATTTAAGCCCTGGCATAGCTCCATCACTAGCACACATGTGCTTGCTATCCATGCTTAAGCAAGTTACGGATACAGAAAGAATCCATGTGCAGATAGTGTTAAAATGTTAGACACGCAGCCTTAGGACTTGTCAAATACAAAGTCCTCCCTGAAAGGCAACATGGGAAAGTTGTGGCAAAAAAAAAAAAAAAAAGTGGCTTTGCATTTATCCTATCCAAAACGGACAGCAGAAATATACAAAGTACAGAGTTATCCAGAAACGTGTATTCAATGCGGCAGAAGTGGAAGACCTAGATAGGCTTTGCTAAACTGAAAAGTCATCGATATCATTCACCCCTCGTTTTATTCTCCATAGTAATATATGGTGAATCAAGCAAGGGCTAACAGCTCTACTCTTCTACTGTACAAGGTCGGCAGTGGGGTAAGAGTCATTTTGGATTTTTACTCTTAATCTGAGATCAGTTTTGAACAATTAGACTGCTGTGAAGTACCTAGCTTTAGTTCTCTTGACACAACTGAAGTGTTACCAGTGCTAAAACAGGTTATAGTTTGTTGGGATAAAGCATGCACAAGCCGCTAATTAATTCCTAATATTTCACACATCCAGGGGAAAAACTACACAAATTCCATGACATCTTAAGCAGAATAGCATTTGCATCAAGTTATTCATCCCTAACCAACCACTTATTTGAGGAAGATGATGTCATTCAAGGATCAACAGTGTTTGGCTGATAGGAGCATGTTGTCAAGCAGAATATAATTCACAGGTCATGTGACTTCATTGTGGCTTTGCTCATTAATCTTGTAGTAGAAGTCTACATATGTTCTCAACTGCTCAATTCCCATGTGCCACCCGCTTACTTATTACACATAAAACATGCAGAAAGAAAAAATAATAATTCTTCCATATACGCAGCACAGGGGTCTGCTAAAGGCCAAACAGGGCACAAGTTTTCCACAATCCCAAATTGAAATAGAAAAAGTGATGTTAACAATGCGGATCTTGTTTAGAGAGGTGACTTAAGGGCATAGACAAATACCAAAAGCACAACTCATCCTTCTGACTCAATGATTAAAAAGCTCAATTTAGGATAAGGATAAGATCAGGATGGTAAATGGGACAAAGTTTTATTCAGCATCACATTACTTGCACTGAGTGTCTGAAACACAATGGGGTAAATATACTGAAACTGGAGAGAGCAAAATCTGGTGCAGCTCTGCATAGAAACCAATCAGCTTCCAGTCTTTTTGAACAAGCTGAAGTTAGAAGCTGATTGGCTACCATGTACAGTGCCTTGCAAAAGTATTCACCCCCTTGGCTTTTTACCTATTTTGTTACATTACAGCCTTAAGTTAAATTTTTTAAAATCTGAATTATATGTGATGGATCCGAACACAATAGTCTAAAGTTGGTGTAAAAGTAAAATTAGAAAAATATATACATAAAAACATTTTTTCAGAAATAAAAAACTGATAATTTGCACATGCGTATGTATTCACCACCTTTGTTATAAAGCACATAAAAAGCTCTGGTGCAACCAATTGCCTTCAGAAGCCCCATAATTAGTCAAATCATGTCCACCTGTGTTCAATCTAAGTGTCACATGATCTGTCATTACATATTCACACATTTTTGAAAGGCCCCAGAGGCTGCAACACCTAAGCAAGAGGCACCACTAACCAAATACTGCCATGAAGGAACTCATCAAACAAGTAAGGGACAATGTTGTTGAGAAGTGCAAGTCAGGGTTAGGTTATAAAAAAAATATCCACATCTTTGACGATGCCTAGGAGCGCCATTAAAATTTATCATAACCAAAAGGAAATAACATGGCACAACAGCAAACCTGCCAAGAGACGGCAGCACACAAAAACTCATGGACCGGGCAAGGAGGGCATTGGAGAGGCAGCACAGAGACCTAAGGTAACCCTGGAGGAGCTGCAGAGCTGCACAGTAGAGACTGGGGTATCTGTACATAGGACAACAATAAGCTGTACGCTCCATAGAGTTGCCAGAAGAAAGCCACTACTTTCAGCAAAAAACAAAATGGCGCGTTTTGAGTTTGCGAAAAGGCATGTGGAAGACTCCCAAAATGTATGAAGGAAGGTGCTCTGGTCTGACGAGACTAAAATTGAACTTTTTGGCCAAAGAAAATGCTATGTCTGGTGCAAACCCAACACATCACATCACCCAAAGAACACCATCCCCACAGTTAAACATGGTGGTGGCAGCATAATGCTGTGGGGATGTTTTCCAGCAGTCGGGACTGGGAAACTGGTCAGGGTTGAGGGAAAGATAGATGGTGCTAAATACAGGGATATTCTTGAGCAAAACCTGTACCACTCTGTGTAATTTGAGGCTAGGACGGAGGTTCACCTTCCAGCAGGACAATGACCCCAAACACACTGCTAAAGCAACACTTGAGTGGTTTAAGGGGAAACATGTAAATGTGTTGGAATGGCCTAGTCAAAGCCCAGACCTCACTCCAATAGAAAATCTGTGGTCAGACTTGAAGATTGCTGTTCACAAGCGCAAACCATCCAACTTGAAGGAGCTGGAGCAGTTTTGCAAGGAGGAAAGGGCAAAAATCCCAGTGGTAAGATGTGGCAAGCTCATAGAGACTTATCCAAAGTGACTTGGAGCTGTGATAGCCGCAAAATGTTCTCTACAAGTATTGACTTTAGAGGGGTGAATAGTTATGCACATTGACTTTTTCTGCAATGTTGTCCTATTTGTTTGCTTCACAAAAAAAAAAAAAAAAAAAATCTTCAAAGTTGTGGGCATCTTCTGTAAATTAAATGATGCAAATCTCAAACAATCCATGTTAATTCCAGGTTGTGAGGCAACAAAACACGAAAAATGCCAGGGGGGGGGGGGGTGAATACTTTTGCAAGGCACTTTACCTCTGCATCAGATTTTGCATTCTCCAGTTTTCGTAAAATAACGCCAATGTTTTACTCAAAGCACGACTGTAAAATGTTAGGGTACCAATAAAGAGGATATTTGGAAATAAATTGTCTGACAAGGTTTCATCGGTGGGCACCTTCAGAAAAAACACCCTGTGCTAGGTTTTTGACTGCCATGAAAAGCTAAAGCTTGCAATGTTTACCTTCACCCCTCGCCTCCTCCCTGTACTACACCCATGACTAACGGGTCCTTGGAAAATATGGATAATTCCTGTTAGAGGCCACAATTGGTTACCCAGTTACTAAAAGTGCTGCAGGACGTTTTTATTAGCTACAGAGCAAGTGGGCACATTTATAGACCCACCAGTAAGAAGACACCTAAGAGGATGGCCAGAGAGTGCTAGCATATCCTAATTGCTCTTTAACGTCTTAGGCTGGCCTTGCTATACATTATGCCTCCATGCATTGTTCAGCAGAAACCAAAGCCTCACACAGCAGAAATTCAAGAAATGTGGTTATCAGCAATAAGTTTGGAATGCACATGGAATGTGCAGAGCTATTCAGATGGATTCTAACCACAGACAATAGACATAGAGATTAAAAAAAAAAAAAAAAAAAAAAAAAGACAGCTGTGAAAACATACCTACATAAAAGTGAATTTGTCTGAGGCTTTCTGTAGATACCAAAGGAACAGAATATTTCAGTAACCAAATAGCCAAAGTTTTGATGGCGGGATAATGAAAACAATTTCACCAATAATGTAGCGTAGGCTATATAGTGGCCTGACTCCTTTTTAACATATATACAAAAACAAAGGGTTTAATCCTAACAAAGTTCTTGAAATTTTTTTTTTTTGCAGTGTGCATGAGCCCTAATGGTTCCTTTTGTAAAGTGACCACTTTTCACCCAGTGACTGTAGTCCTATTTTAAGATTTGTAATTTGCAATAAATAAACCCTTAGGCAAAAAAAAAAAAAAAAGTCAGCTAAAGCTAGAAGTAGAAACAAAAGCCTTAGATCAACAGATGACATCTTCACTCAAACTTACAGGAAACAGGAACCCTGGACAGAGACTTTCCTACAAGTGTAAACACCTGGCAACATAAGACACCCTATACCTCATTTCCTGAGTGTAGCTCTCAGAACACAACAAACTGGCCCAACTAAAACTCTACTAGAGTTTCTAATCTAAACGATGGAACAGTTTAGATATTTAAACATAACCCATTAGCCTTTGCGATGAGTCCTTGACACCTACTCTGGAAATAGCACTATTATCCATTAGGGGTGTTGAATATAAAATCGGCGCATCGCTATTCAGCCTTGCTCGATACTGCATCAATGCAGAGATCAGCTGAATCGGGATGTGCTCTGATGTCATCGTGGCTCCTCCCCCTTTTTACATTTATCTTAACAGCCGTGAGGAGCCACACCGTGCACATCTTGGTGGGGACATGGAGGTAACCACTCCCCCCCGAATGGCCACTCTGCAGCCTGGTCACATATTTGTGGTGTCTGAGGAAAGGGGGTGAGGGCCCCAGGATGGTTGGTGGAGGATGTTAAGGCCCGTGGGTGGCAGTGCGAGGGAGGAGGAGAGGGGCCCGTGGGTGGCAGGGAGAGAAGGAGGAGAGGGGCCCGTGGGTGGCAGGGAGAGAAGGAGGAGAGGGGCCCGTGGGTGGCAGGGAGAGAAGGAGGAGAGGGGCCCGTGGGTGGCAGGGAGAGAAGGAGGAGAGGGGCCCGTGGGTGGCAGGGAGAGAAGAAGGAGGAGAGGGGCCCGTGGGTGGCAGGGAGAGAAGAAGGAGGAGAGGGGCCCGTGGGTGGCAGGGAGAGAAGAAGGAGGAGAGGGGCCCGTGGGTGGCCAATTGGAGAAGGAGAGGGCCCCTGGGTGGCCAATTGGAGAAGGAGAGGGCCCCTGGGTGGCCAATTTGAGAAGGAGAGGGCCCCTGGGTGGCCAATTTGAGAAGGAGAGGGCCCCTGGGTGGCCAATTTGAGAAGGAGAGGGCCCCTGGGTGGCCAATTCGAGAAGGAGAGGGCCCCTGGGTGGCCAATTCGAGAAGGAGAGGGCCCCTGGGTGGCCAATTTGAGAAGGAGAGGGCCCCTGGGTGGCCAATTGGAGAAGGAGTGGGCCCCTGGATGGCCAATTGGGCTCTGACTGGGCCACTCCAAAAGGCACATTTTCTTTTTTAAAGCCAGTTTGTGGTGGACTTAGTTTGATGCCTAGAGTTATTATCCCGCTGCATCATTACAGCTTCACCTGGCAGACAGCCACTCTGACGTTATGTAGGATATTTTGGTGAACTTGGGAATTCATTTTCCCCTTGACGAGGGCAAGGGGTCCATGCCCTGAGGCAGCACAGCAAGTCCAAATCATAATGTTCCCCCATACTTCACCACTGGATGTTGGCAAGCTGTGTCCTTTTTGCACCATACATAGTGCAGAGTGTTCTTCCCTAACAATTCAACTTTTGTTTCATCAGTCCACAAAGATTTTGCCAGTAGCATTGGGGACTTACCCAGGTGCTCTTTGGCAAGCTTCAGGCACGCAGCAATGTGTTTTTTTTTTTTTAAAGCAGTGAGGTCTTCAAGCCTTTAGCTGTTCTTCATGGGTTCTTCTTTATCTCACTGAGGATTCTGCATTGTGCCTTGGGAGTCGTCTTGGCTGATCGCCCACTTCTACAAAGAGTAGCCACAGAACTAAATTGTCTCCATTTATAGACAAATTTGTCTGTCAACTGATAAATGCCTAAACATTCTGAGAGCGCTTTGTATTCCTTTCCAGCCTTATGCAGATCAACTATTCCTTTCTCGTATGTCTTCACAGAGATCCTTTTTGCAAGGCATGGTTCACATCAGCTGATGCTTCTTATGAACAGCAATCTTAAAATGTGTGTCTTATCAAGGTAAAGCACACCTCCAAACCCATTTCATCAATTGGACTCCAGGTGTGCAAATTACTGATTAGCTTTCATTGAAGTATTTAGTCTATGGATTTGGTTACTTTTTCCTTTACCAATGTGAATGTTAAATGGGCGTGTACAACAAAGACATGAGAAATTATAATGGTTTGTGTATTATCAGCCTAAGTACATTGTGTTAGTTTATTGTAACTTAAAGGAGGATCAGATCACATTTTTTGACAAATTACTGCAGCAAGTCAGTTAATTTCAGGGGGTTCACATACTTGTTCTTGCAACTGTAAAATGAGACAACAGTTATCTGAACTGGCCATTGTTGGACATATTGGGTAACAATCCCAACACACAGAACACTTTAATGCTGGAAAAATGTATTCCTTTTACAAAAGTAAAGTTACGTCAAACTAAAACAATCTTTTAAATAAACCTACCAGAGAAAAACAAACCAGGATTAAAGAGGGAGTCCACCTGAAAAAAAAAATTGTTAAAAAGCCAGCAGCTACAAATACTGCAGCTGCTTACCTGTCCAGAAGTCCAGCTATATCGGCAGCCGAAGCCGAGCAATAGCTCGGCTCTCGGCTGCTGCCGCCGCCATTCTTGGTGAGGGAATAAGGAAGTGAAGTGTTGCGGCTTCACTTCCCTGTTCCCTACTGCGCATGCGCGAGTCGCGCTGCGCGTCCTAAGTGGTCCCCACTATCTCCTGGGACTGGTGTGTTTCCCAGGAGACAGCGGGGGGGATGCGGGAGGGGGCGTGACTCCCGCAGGAGTCTATTCCTGGAAGTGGGTGCAGATACCTGTCTAATACAGGTATCTGCACTCCCCTCCCCCCTGAAAGGTGCCAATTGTGGCACCGGAGGGGGGGAGGGATCAGATGAGCGGAGGTTCCATTTTTGGGTGGAACTCCACTTTAACTACATTTTAGATGATGCGAATATGTAGTGGCTGGGCTTTAAGTCCTACCCACCCTGCTGCGTACAGTTAGGTCCATATAAATTTTGAAACAGGCACAATTTTCATACTTTTGGCTCTGTATGCCACCAGAATTAAAATTAAACAATTCAAAACGCAGTGCAGCTTTAATTCAAGGGGTTGAACATAATCGTCAAGTACAAATTTTAGGAACTGCAACCAATTTTTATACACATTCTCTCTCCCCCCGCCCCCCCCCCCATTTTCAGGGGCTCAAATGTAGTTGGACAAATGAAAATAATTTTTATATTTTGTTGAGAATCCTTTACTGGCAATGACTGCCTGAAGTCTAGAACCCATGGACATTACCAAAGACTGGGTTTCCTCCTTTCTGATGCTTTGTCAGGCTCTAACTGCAGCTGTTTTCAGTTGTTTTGTCTGTCTATAGTTTTGCCTTCAGCAAGTTAAATGCATGCTCAATTGGGTTGAGATCAGGTGATTGACTCGGCCATTGCAGAATATTCCACTTTTCCTTCAAAAGCTCCTGGGTTGCTTTTGCAGTGTGTTTTGGATCATCGTCCATCTGTACTGTGAAGCGCCATCCAATCCACTTTGTTGAATTTGGCTGAATCTGGGCTGACAGTATATCTCTAAACACTGCAGAATTTATCCGGCTGCTTCTGTCACATCATCAATAAAAACACCAATGACCCAGTGCCACTGGAATCCATGCATGTCCATGCCATCACACTGCCTCCCTTTATGTTTTACAGATGACGTTGTGTGCTTTGGATCATGAGCTGTTCCAAGCCTTCTCCACACCTTTTTCTTCCTGTCATTCTGGTACAGATTAATCTTTGTTTCATCCATCCAAAGAATGCTTTTCCAGAACTGGTCTGGCTTTTTTAAGATGTTTTTGTGGCAAAGTCTAATCTGGCTTTTCTATTCCTCGGGCTTATGAATGGTTTGCACCTTGTAGTGAACCCTCTGTATTTTCTCTCGTGATTGTAGACTTTAACAATGATACGCCCACCTCCTGGAGAGTGTCCTTTACTTGTCTGGATGTTGTGAATGGGTTTTTATTTACCATAGAGAGGATCCTGTGATCATCCACCACTGTTGTCTTCTGTGGTTATCCAGGCCTTTTTATGTTGCAGAGTTCATCAGTGCGTTCTTCTTTCCTCAGAATGTCCCAAACTGTTGATTTGGCAACTCCTAATGTTGCTGCTCTCTCTGATGAATGTTTAGTTTTTGAAGCCTTACAATGGCCTTTTGCACTTGCATTTGCAGCTCCTTTGAACGCATGATGTAGGGTCACAGCAATAGATTCCAATTTCAAATAACACATTTAGAATCAACTCCAGACATTTTACCTGCTTAATTGATGAAGAAATAACAAAAGAAGAAGTAGCCCACACCTAGCCATGAAGCAGCTTCTGATTCAATTGTCCAATTACTTTTGGTCCCTTGAAAAAAGGAGGGGGGGGGGGGGTTAGTCTTAAGAGCTGTAATGCCTGAACCCTTCCGCCGATTTGGATGTAAATACCCTCAAATTAAACCTGAGTGCGCACTTTCAGCCCATATCCATTATATAACTTATAGCTTAAATATGTTTTGGTAAATACTTGAAAAAAAAAGCTAAAATGGTGCCTGTGTCCAAATATATATACCTAGCTGTATATGTACAGCTGTCATAAAAGGGTTAAAGAAAAACTCCAGTAGGAAACATTATAAGCAGATCTTAATGGGAGTGCTGTCACCTTAAACAAGCATTACTCGATGCTTGTTTTAAGTCTGATATTGGGTTGTGTAAATGGACAGCACTCAAGTACTGCATATAATATTGTGCTGGAGCTGAATGGTGCTTTAAGAGCAAAAGTCCTAGAATACTGAGCTCCACTCCAGCAGTGGAACATCTGAGAGCTCCCTTGCTGCCACCAACATCTTCTCCCCAACTTCCTCCAGGTGCGGGATCTTTGGCTGTCTTGACTGGCATGTGCATAGTAGTGAATTCATTCCAGCAAAATCTGGAATTGCACATTGAGCTGCGCAAATGTAGCTCCATGTAAAAGATTGCAAGGGTAAATGAAAGAAAACTTTACTGCTCAAGAGACAGATCATGGTTCTTCTTGGATAAATACCTTTCTGCTTACAATTTTATTTTTAGTATTCTACCCACCCCTACTGAATTTTTACATGGTATTGGTGATCTAAGCACTGGAGTTACTCATTGTAATTGATATTTTGCACAATTTATTCCCATCAAAAGCGTAATATTTTATATATGTCAGACTACACCACTCCTTTATACCATAGAAAGCAAACAACCCAATACAGGTTACATTTATAGTTTGTTTTTTACCTGCAATTTGTATGCCTACATTAAATTCTATAAAACAGAGTGCCTACTGCATTTTGACAGTGGCAGGCCTATGGTAATGCAAAAAATGTTTCCATAAACCGTTGTTTAGAGGAGATATAATGGACTGTGAGCTTTGTTATAAGGAGGCTAGGGAAATGGCCAAAACAAGCAGCATGCTCATAACTTAGGCCTCATGCACACGAGACGCTGTTAAACTCGCGTTCAGAGGCAGTTGGACACTTTTCAACTGCCCCCGAACCCATTCAATGTTATCCTATGTGTCCATGTACACATTATAATTTTTTGCCTTTTTTAGGCAGTTGCGTTTAACCTCGTTTTTCCAGAAGCAAAAAAATGGGTTCAGACGCAAAAGTTTTCCACGTTTCAGACGCCAAACGCCGGTACCGCGTTTGCGTTTATAAGTGATTTTAAGGGAACATTTTACAACCCGACTTTGGGGCCACTTGGTGCTAGGAACCGCAAATTTGGTGTGCAAACACAGTGGACCTAGCACTACAACACATCCACACATTTGGGGTTCCTAGCACTAAGTGGCCCCAAGATATGGGGCCCCAAATTTGGGTCACAAAATGTCATTCCCTGCTGCAGAAAAGTGCTTGACATTTTGTGACCCGAATTTGGGGCCCCATATCTCAGGGCCACTTAGTGCTAGGAACCCCAAATTTAGTGTGCAAACACAGTGGACTACACTGCACTACAACATATCCAAATTTGGGGTTCCTGGCACCAAGTGGCCCCGAGATATGGGGCCTCAAAGTTGAGTCACAAAATGTCATTCTCTGCTCTGCAGACGCTTCTAGACGCAAATGCGGTAAAACGCGGCTAAACGCGGCATGCAAACGCGGCAAAACGGGCGTTTCTAAACGCCGGTTTCAGCTTTTAAAAACATGTGTTCAGCAGAGTTTGCACCAGCATCTCATGTGCATGAGGCCCTAACCAAATATATAATAAAAAAAATAAAAATAAAAAACTGTTAAAATAGTGATGCCAGTGTGACCACTAGGGGAGTTGGTACACATGCCCTCTGTTGTTGTCATTGGCCGGTCACAACAGCATATTTTGCAAAGCAATCTCAGCAATTAGGCCTGGAAAAATATTTTAGAATCTGTTTGCGAAAAGGGATGAAAAACATTCTGATGATTAACAGATCAGAATACAGTGTTCCGGTGGATGAACAAAAAAAGAAAACCAACTATGGCTAGTCTAAAAGGTAAGCCGACAGACATAGAAAAAAAGGGTTGGGGTGATAGACTTTGAGAAAACATGCATTTTCTCAACCATAAGGATTGTATAACTAAAAAGTATCACAGAAGTACATATCCAACGCATGTAGATGATGCCCAAGCTGGTGTCGCTTTAACAGTTAAATGTGGTTCTAAAGGCAAGATTTTTTTTATCCTAATGGATTCCTTATATTAAAAGTAAAAATATATATATATATGTCCCATTGCTTATATTGCTCCCTCTTCTCCCTAAATACTTACCGAGTCCTATGTTGATCCAGTGCTGTGCCCAAGGGGCTGAGCCATGCTGTGTGTATCAATATACACATACACACAACCCGGCTTGGGAGCAAGCCCACAGGTAACCCCCTAGTAAGTGACTTTACAATCAATCACTTTAAAAATAAGGACAAGAAATGAAGGAACAGGATTACAGTAAGAAAAACACAGATTGGGGGAAAAAAAAACAAAAAAACAACTTTAACCAATTTCTGCTTGCGCTATAGCCGAAAGACAGCTACAGCATGGGCTTCCAGTGCCGGGATGGCGTCAATAGATGTCCTCCTGTGATCGCGCTGCTCGCAGGCGGCGCGCTCTGTGATTTAAGTCCTTTGGACTTGGCTACTCGCAGAACAAGGTAAAGGGCCAATCACAGCTACCCTTTACCACGTGATCAGCTGTCACTAATGATAGCTGATCACGGAAGTAAACAGAAGCCGATTATCGGCTTTTTTCTCCTCACGATCAGCGTGAGGAGCATAGAAGAAAGACATAAACCGGTTTCTGTTACAGGGACATCAGTCCCAATCTGTGCCCACTAGTTGCGCCTCAGCAATGCCACCCACCAGTGCCGCCTCAGCAATGCCACCCACCAGTGCCGCCTCAGCAATGCCACCCACCAGTGCCGCCTCAGCAATGCCACCCACCAGTGCCGCCTCAGCAATGCCACCAGTGTAGCAGCGAGAGAAAGAGGCTGTGGAAGTATGTTCCGTTTGTTAGAAACTGTAAGAAACTGTTACAATGCAACTTGCTGCAGATTTTCTACAGTGTACAACTAGGTGGTTGTTTCTGCATGGCACCGATGGCACTGTGTGCATGGTGTAGCACACGCCCAGCTGAGGGAGCTCTATGTGAGTAATGAGTTTAAGGCTCCGTTTCCACTAGTGCGACTTTGGACACAGTCTTATCACAATTCACAACCTATTGTTTTCAATGGCAAACGTTCCCATCTATGCGCCTTTGAAAATCAGCGACTCTGAAAGGGTGCCTGCACTACTTTGATGAAACTTTTGATGAAACTTTTGATGCAACTTTGAACCAGAGTGTAAAGTTGGATCAAAGCTGCACTCAATGTTGAGCTCTAAATCGCATAGCTTTGGAGTCGCACTAGAGGAAACATAGCCTAAGGCTGGAGTGCGACTTTGACCCAACTTTACAATCTGGATCAAATTCGCATCAAAGTCACTGGTTTTCAAAGTCGCATAGATGGGAACGGGTGCCAATGAAATCAATGGGCTGTGACTTATGTGACTAGGTTTCCAAAGTCGCATGACAAATCATACTTGTGGAAACAAATCCTTAGTCGACATTTCCACTATTGCGACCCCAAAGTTGCATGACTTAGAGTGCAACTTTGATCCAACTTTACACTCTCTGGATCAAAGTCACATCAAAGCATTGCAGGTACCTTTTTAAAGTTGCTGATTTTCAAAGTCTCATAGATGGGAACAGGTGCCATTGAAATCAATGGGCTGTGACTTGTCACGCAACTTTGTGTCCAGAGTCCAGTGTGGTTGCCTGTACTATGATCATTGTAGACTGAGTGGAGACCCCAGAGCACTTCTAGCTACACTGCCCCCCCCCCCCCCGTGTCCAGCTTCCTTCTCCTGTGCACCACAATACTGTATGTGTGCACTGCACCTCCCATCCCCCCTGTGTACTGTGTTAATGGGGCTTTTTATTTCTTCAATTTGTCATGAATTAGGACGTACAATGAGAGAACACTGGGTGGGAACCAACGATTAGCTCCTCCCATTCTGTATACACCCACAGGCTACACAGGAACAGTGCCCCTTCCTGGAAGTGATCTCACTAGCTTTCAGTAACCACCCCCACTGGCTGATTTTAGTCTCAAAAGTAAGTAGAATTGAAGTCCTGTGACGGCACTGGACACTACAAAATAAAAAGGTAGAAAAACTGGGATTATTTCATTTTGAGGCATGTAGCTCACATTAATAATTGCAGGGGACAATTTAAGTGTTGGGTGGACTTCCACTTTAAATACCACCGAAAGAAAGCTCCATCTGTGTAAAAAATTATGTTTTTTTCGTTTGGGTACAGTGTTGAATGACCGCGCAATTGTCATTTAAAGTGACAATGCTCAAAGCTGAAAATTGGCATGGGCAGGAAGGGGGTAAAAGTGCCCAGTAGGCAAGTGGTTAAAAAAAAGGTTCCCACCCTTTAAGAAAGTCCCAAATTTTAAGTGGTCATCACGTAATTGAAACACTAGCATTCCTTTCACTTTGTTTTGCCTATGGGATAGGAAGTAAAGGATAATCTGCCCAAAAATTATTTTAAAAAAAACCACACTCCCTTACTCTATCCAAAATGAGAAAAAAAAAAGTCTGCCTTTGGTTCTAATGTGTATTCTAAGGAGTGTGAATTATCTCATTACAAAGATGCACCGATACTTCTATATTTGGCAATTATTGTGAATTTGTTTCTTTTTTTAAACATGAATGCAATATAAAAAAAAAAAAAAAACAAAAAAAAAAAGAAAACACAATTATCAAAATCATGCTATGAAACTGTGCACTGTTTTTAAGAATCTTCAACACCAAAACAGGGCAGAACATCTAGTACACATTATAGCGAAGTAGACACCACCTACCTCTGTAACATCCATGACTTTGATAGCTGCAAGCTGGCCTGTTTTGACATGGCGACCCTGAAAATTGTAGAAAGAGAAAAGATTAGTGCTGTATTCTTGCTGTATTCTTATAAAGAAATTGCATTTCTTATAAAATATATATATATTCTGCATAACCAGAGTTAACTGCTAATATAGTATATTCCATGTAGACCAGAAAAACAAAAAACACAAACTGGGAAAATTACAGCCAAGTACTACAAAATATCTATTGATGTCTGCATGGGGTTGCATTACTTCAGTTGCTCTTTGCAATTAAAATATAAAATTGAGAGTGCTCAAACACCACTTACTATGAAAAAAGAGGAAGAAATAAACTGAACTCTAGCCAAGTGTAAAATGCACAGCTGAAATACATATATGTAAACCGTTTTACTCACTCTTGTGATTTTACACATCCCTTACCTAACCTTTTCCAGCAATACGTAAAATTGACCTATAGCCTATAACGAACCTGACCACCCTGTTTTTTGTAATAAAAAGGCGAACTAAAAATTAAAATCTAAAACTGGTAAATGTTGTACTGAGCATTGGTGCAGACCCTCGGCCACTGCCATACTGAATGGGGGTAGGGAGGGGAAAAAAAGGCATTATGGTTAGAGTTGCACGGGTACTCGTACAAATGGTCAGATACCTGAAACTGATACCGTTGCAGTGCAATTTAAGCCATACAAAATTAATTGGCTCAAATCTTTATTTACTGGTTTACAAGAAAACATATTAGCATGACATGACTCCAAGATCAAGTTGTGTGCTACAGGCCGGTTAAAGCAGCGTTCCACTCATTTAAAAGTCAGCACCTACAAAAAGTGTAGCTGCTGACTTTTGATAATCACTCACCTGTCCTATGGACCAGCGATGTGGGCGTATGAAGCCCTGCTCGTCTCTCTCCCCCCCCCCCCCCCTCCGCGGCGCTGGCATGCCAACTGTGGGCACCCAGCTGCGACTTCACAGCCGGGCGCGCACTGCGCATGCGTGAGCAGCGCGCTGTGAATGGCCAGGCAATCTTCTGGGGACCTGTGACGTGTCCCAGAAGATTGCAGGGAAGGGGGGAAGAGATGATCTTTCTGGCACCACGGGAGGAAGTGGGAGCTGGGTGCCTGTAAAAACGGGGTACACACTCCTCCAAAAAAATTACATGCCAAATGTGGCATGTCAGGCGGTCACCAGTACTTAAAGCACAAGTTCCATTTTTGGGTGAAAATCTGCTTTAAGTTTAAACACCGAAAATAAATATCAAACAAAACCCTATAGCTCATCACACAGTGACTGAGAAACAAAATAGAGCCTAAAAGGCCAGCACATACAAAGAACTGATGAGTGATATATCGTATTTTTCGCTCTATAAGACGCACTCCCCCCCCCCAAAAAAAATGGGGGGGGGGGATGTCTGTGCGTCTTATGGGGCGAATATTGACCAATACTGGGCTGGCCGTGGACAATACTGTGCAGCAACCATCTTTTTCGGGCCCGGCCGGGCCCCAGCAGCGCGCATGATGTAGAAGCCCAGCCAGGGAGAAGCCAGCCCAGGAAGCTTTGCAGCAGGTGAGCAGGCCCAGTGCGCAGAGGAGCGCAGTTTCTTACTTCTACGTTTATTCAAACAGAAAGCAGGACTTGGCCCAACCCCGGGTCATTCGATTTGATTGACAGCAGGGTGAGCCAATGGCTGCGCTGCTATCAATCCATCCCATCAGAACCCCAGACACCGGCTTTTGCTGGTGTGCTCGTCCTCAGCGTGAGATAAAGGGGGTACAGGTGAGTAAAACAGGGGCTGGAGCATTACAGGAGGTTTTACAACCCTTTTAACAGTAACGCAGAAATAAATAAATGAATTTAAAAAAAAAAAGGTTTCCCTGAATGGAGACTAGAACACATTTTCTTCTTTCTGTATGAGCTGCTGTTGCAGATTTTTTCCCAAACTTTCTCTGACCAGTGTTAAAAGGACAGGATGCAAGGCTACATCTTTAAAATGTAGCCCCAGACAGCAATAAAAACCTGACAGGTGTTCTAATCCATATATCTCTATGTCTCCATCATTCAGTCTCTTCAGCATTTGATGGTGGTGTCCTCTGCCACAGTTCCTTCCTCTGACCCTTAAAGACATTTATGTAGGCTGCAGCTCTGGCTGCCAGAGACAAGTACAGTATATTGGGTCTTCGATTGCAGGGAGCTGCCCTGTTCAATTCTTTAGATACCCGTTAGGGTCTATTTAATTCAACCTGGCCAATTACAGATGTGAGGGTTTACGAGTGCTCCACACTGCACCATATAACTTTCTAAGGACCGCTTTACACTTCAAGTGCTTTTGCGCAAAAAAAAAAAAAAAAGTGCATGAAAAGCACTAAATAAATATGTGTCCAATGGGGCAGTGTGCTTCCATTGTGGTGAAAAAAAATCCTGCTTGGAGCATGTTTGGGGAGTTAAAAAAAAAACACACACACACACCGAAATGAAAGGGAACTGCCCCAAAAAACGGCCCAGCTAATCGTTCTTGGTGCGATTTGAGTCACATGTCCTTTAAAAACCGCACTGCAAATGTGCAGCAAAAACACTCTATTAAGGCATAGGCGTTTTACTGGCAGTTTTGAAACGAACCAGTGTGAAAGTGCCCCAACTGCTCTGTCCAGTAGTGGCTACTGAAGGCAGTGTCAATACTCTCACAATGGACTGACAGTAGGAAACAACTAAAACACTAGAAAGACTCCAACGCTCACGCACTGGCTGGTACAGAGTCTATGAGCCACTAGATCTCGGAGTGTATAAGGCCTAATACCATCTGTTTGGATACAATTGTTACTATAGTTTAGCTTCTTACACAAAGCTCTTAAAGTGTGTAAAGATACTACCAATGCCAGGAGCTGAATCACTGAATCTGTGGCCAACTGCCTCATGTTCATGACAGCCAACAAGGAGCACATCACCAAGTCAACCAAGGAAAGCACTTTACTCTGTGCTTGTGTGCGTACCTTGGTTTTTCTATACTCCAAAAGACATGCTGGTAGGTTAATTGGCTCCTGATTAAATTGGCACTATTATGTGTATGTACAGTGGATATAAAAAGTCTACACACCCCAGTTAAAATGTCAGGTTTCTGTGATGTAAAAAAATGAGACAAAGATAAATCATTTCAGAACTTTTTCCACCTTTAATGTGACCTATAAACTGTAACACCTCAGTTGAACAACAAACTGAAATCTTTGAGGTGGAGGGAAGTAAAAATAAAAAATAAAATATGGTTGCATAAGTGTGCACACCCTTAAACTAATACTTTGTTGAAGCACCTTTCGATTTTTATTACAGCATTTTGTCTTTTTGGGTACAAGTCTATCAGCATGGCACATCTGGCAACATTTGCCCACTCTTCTTTGCAAAAATACTCAATCTGTCAGATTGTGAGGGCATCTTCCCTCTCAATCTGACAAATTGAGTGTTTTTGCAAAGAAGAATGGGCAAATGTTGCCAGATTAGCCATGCCGATAGACTTGTACCCAAAAAGCCCTCTTCAGATCACCCCACAGATTTTCAATCGGATTTAGGTCTGGGCCATTCCAAAATTGTAATCTTCTGGTGAAGCCATTCCTTTGTTGATTTGGATGTATGCTTTGGGTTGTTGTCATGCTGAAAGATGAAGTTCCTCTTCATGTTCAGCTTTCTAGCAGAAGCGTGAAGGTTTTGTGCCAATATTGACTGGTATTTGAAAGCGTTCATAATTCTTTCAACCCTGACTAAGGCCCCTGTTCCAGATGAGGAAAAACAAATGCCCCAAAGCATGCTGCTGCCACCACCATGCTTCACTGTGGGTATGGTGTTCTTTTGGTGATGTGCAGTGTTGTGTTTGCGCCAAATAACTATTTTGGAATTATGGGCAAAAAAATATCAACCTTGGTTTCATCAGACCAGAAAACATTTTCCCACATGCTTTTGCAAAATTTAGCCGTGCTTGGATGTTTTTCTTGGTAAGAAAAGGCTTCCGTCTTGCCACTCTACACCCATAGCCCAGACATATGAAGAATACGGGAGATTGTTGTCACATGTACCACACATCTAGTACTTGCCAGATATTCCTGCAGCTCCTTTAATGCTGCTGTAGGCCTCTTGGCAGCCTCCTTGACCAGTTTTCTTCTTGTCTTTTCATCAGTTTTGGAGAAGTCCAGTTCTTTGTAATGTCACTTTTGTGCCATATTTTCTCTTGATGATGACTGTCTTGATAATGCCTTGGAAATTCTTTTGTACCCTTCTCCTGACTGATACCTTCTAAGAATAAAGTCCCTCTGATGCTTTGGAAGCTCCCTGCGGACCATGGCTTTTGCTGTAGGATGCGACTAAGAAAATGTCAGGAAAGACCTACTAGAACAGCTGAACTTTATTTGGGGTTAATCAGAGGCACTTTAAAAAGATAGCCAGTGTGTACTGACTCCTATTTAACATGAGTTTGAATGTGATTGCTTAATTCTGAACACAGCTACAACCCCAGTTTTAAGAGGGTGTGCACACTTATGCAACAACATTATTTAAGTTTTTTTTATTTTTACTATCCCCCCCCCCCCCCCCCCAAAGTTTCTTTTTCAACTGAGTTGTACAGTTTATAGGTCACATTAAAAGGTGGAAAAAGTTCTGAAATGATTTATCTTTGTCTCTTTTTTACATCACAGAAACCTGACATTTTAATGGGTGTGTAGACTTTTTATATCCACTGTATAGGAGATAGGGACCTTCTTTGATTTTGAGCTCCATGTGAATGAATACTATGAAAAGCGCTAAGTAAATTGAAGGCACTATATAAAAACTGATAATAAAGAAGAGATTGAATTGCACTCCATGTGTTTTTTAGATCTGCAAGCTCTCCAGCAATGTACAAGACCCCACAGATGTCAATCTACAACAAACCGAGAACAATAAATAAAATAAATAAAATCACTAAATACAACAGTCATTTAAAATGCTAAAAAAAAAAAACATACTCCTGCTGTGGAAAAGTGGAGAGTGGAAAAGACAAACAATGGACTGAAGAAATCTGGGAAAGCATTAGGAATTCTCATGGCTAGCCTTCATGTTTTCCTCTATACACATAATGACAATCTGATGCTCTATGTCCACGGCCCTAAATAAATGTTTTCCCACTGGAAAAGTGGTTTTGGTTTTTAAAGCAGTCATGCGTGTTCTCCAGAGTTGAAGGCTGTGCCACGCAGGAGACTTCCCCTCTCCCCAGCACAGAATAAGCCAAGTGCAATCCAGTGGGGACACTAGTTTCTAGGTGAGGGAAGAGCCGGGACAGACCACAGCTGTGCTATTCTCAGTACACATGCTCACTACACCAGGATGATCTCATCTACACATCTCCATTGTCAGCTTCCCATAGTATGGCTCAGCCCACAAAGCACAGATATGCAGCAAATGCAGCACACATCACCCATAAACTCCTTTACTTGTCTCTCTAGTATGTCAGGATGACGCATTTAACCCATTAACACACCACCAGAATACAATACCAGCGCCATTTCAAAAGACACAGATAAGTGCGATGGCATGGCAAATCACAGCAGTGTGAACCAGGGCTTAAAGTGTACGTTACCTTAAATATTTTTCTTTCTATGTGTGTGTTCACACGTGTATGTAATTAATCAGTCATGTTTATGTACTTCTTCAATCTGAAGGACCTGGTTGATCCTGCCAGTCACATTTTTCTTTCTTCTTCTAAAATGACCACTCAAAGCACAGAAGAGCATCTGTGTAAAGCCTCGTACACACAAGAGCGCCACCCTTTTGGGCACCTTCTGCTAATGTCGTGTTTGGTGAGCATTGATTCCGAGCATGCGTGTTTGTACTTTGGACTTTTGTGTGACGGACTTGTGTTAAATCTGACAACAGACCGTTGTCCGCCGAAAATTTACTAGCCTGCCAGCCAACATTTGTTAGTGGAAAGTTGGACAGTTGTCTGATGGAGCGTACTAACGGTCGGATTTTGGGCAGTCTGTCATCACACAATTCCCAGATGAAAATCAGATTGTGTGTACGAGGCTTTAGGCTTCATGTACACATAGCCTATTATGACCATCAGCCACTGGAAAATGCAGCAAAATCGTGCAATGATTCTACAGCAATTTTGCTGTGTTTTGCGGCTGGCGGTCAATATGTTCCTATCCTAGATGCAATTTTTCTACATTCAGGAGAGGGGTGTTGAGGGAGGTTGAACTTCCCCTAAATGATCCAAAAATGTGTACATGGACACACAGGCTTTTATGAAGTTGAGTTTAGGAGCTTTGACAAAAAATAAATGCCAAAAGCTCCAAAACGCAAGTTTAGGAGCTGTAGTGTAAATGAAGCCTAAGTGTGGACAGTTTGTATACTTTAGCTGGCCACTCAGAGGACACTGTGCAGAGATACAGCATGCCTGTACTGGGTAGTTTGTTTAGCCACCACAACCCCCTTCCCAATGACAGCCTGCCTCCTGCACACACCCCCTCCCAATGACAGCCTGCCTCCTGCACACACCCCCTCCCAATGACAGCCTGCCTCCTGCACACACCGCCTCCCAATGACAGCCGCCTCCTGCACACACCCCCCCACAATTACAGCCTGCCTCCTGCACACACCCCCTCCCAATGACAGCCTGCCTCCTGCACACACCCCCTCCCAATGACAGCCTGCCTCCTGCACACACCCCCTCCCAATGACAGCCTGCCTCCTTCACACACCCCCTCCCAATAACAGCCTGCCTCCTGCACACACCGCCTCCCAATGACAGCCGCCTCCTGCACACACCCCCCCCACAATTACAGCCTGCCTCCTGCACACACCCCCTCCCAATGACAGCCTGCCTCCTGCACACACCCCCTCCCAATGACAGCCGCCTCCTGCACACACCCCCTCACAATGACAGCCTGCCTCCTGCACACACCCCCTCCCAATGACAGCCTGCCTCCTGCACACACCGCCTCCCAATGACAGCCGCCTCCTGCACACACCCCCCCACAATTACAGCCTGCCTCCTGCACACACCCCCTCCCAATGACAGCCTGCCTCCTGCACACACACCCTCCCAATGACAGCCTGCTTCCTGCACACACCCCCTCCCAATGACAGCCTGCCTCCTGCACACACCCCCTCCCAATCACAGCCTGCCTCCTGCACACACCCCCTCCCAATCACAGCCTGCCTCCTGCATACACCTCCTCCCAATCACAGCCTGCCTCCAGCACACCACTCCACCCAATCACAGCCTGCCTCCTGCACACACCTCCTCCCAATGACAGCCTGCCTCCTGCACACACCTCCTCCCAATCACAGCCTGCCTCCTGCACACACCTCCTCCCAATCACAGCCTGCCTCCTGCACACACCTCCACCCAATCACAGCCTGCCTCCTGCACACACCTCCTCCCAATCACAGCCTGCCTCCTGCACACACCTCCTCCCAATCACAGCCTGCCTCCTGCACACACCTCCACCCAATCACAGCCTGCCTCCTGCACACACCTCCTCCCAATGACAGCCTGCCTCCTGCACACACCTCCTCCCAATCACAGCCTGCCTCCTGCACACACCTCCTCCCAATCACAGCCTGCCTCCTGCACACACCTCCTCCCAATCACAGCCTGCCTCCTGCACACACCTCCACCCAATCACAGCCTGCCTCCTGCACAAACCTCCTCCCAATCACAGCCTGCCTCCTGCACACACCTCCTCCCAATCACAGCCTGCCTCCTGCACACACCTCCTCCCAATCACAGCCTGCCTCCTGCACACACCTCCCAATCACAGCCTGCCTCCTGCACACCCCTCCGCCCAATCACAGCCTGCCTCCTGCACACACCCACTCCCAATCACAGCCTGCCTCCTGCACACCCCTCCTCCCAATCACAGCCTGCCTCCTGCACACACCCCCTCCCAATCACAGCCTGCCTCCTGCACACACCCACTCCCAATCACAGCCTGCCTCCTGCACACCCCTCCTCCCAATCACAGCCTGCCTCCTGCACACACCCACTCCCAATCACAGCCTGCCTCCTGCACACACCCACTCCCAATCACAGCCTGCCTCCTGCACACCCCTCCTCCCAATCACAGCCTGCCTCCTGCACACACCCACTCCCAATTACACAGACCGCATCTTGTCTCAGACTGAACAGACTATGGTAGACAGCCCAATGGTGTCTGCACAGTCACATTGACAGGACTTTTTAACCTTGTAAAAGAGGCAAGATAGATAATTTCTGAAACTAAGCAAAATCAGTTATGGTGCCTGTATAGTTGTAAATGGATTAGTGTCCATAACATTGTATGTTCACAACTACTAAAACCACTTGAAGACTGCCTAATGCACATATATGTTGCGGCTTTCGGGTGGTATACCGGGAAGATGCCTGCAGCTAAAAGGCATCATCCTAATATTGTTTTTTCAGGCGGCGTTTTTTTTTTTTTTTGTAAAAGCAATCCTAGCGGCCAATTAGCCGATGGATTGCCTTTACAGGTGGCGGGAGAAGCCAGCGGGAGGGTCCCATACGCATAATCGGTGATCACACCACACGTGTGCGGTATTGCGACGAACATCAGAGCAAGCGCAATAATTCTAGCACAAGACTTCCTGTGCAACTATAAACTGGTAACCAGTAAAGGCTTTTAAAACCGCGCTTATGGAAATTTCTTTAAACCACTTAAGGACTGAGCCTCTCTCTGAGATTTGGCGTTTACAAGTTAAAAACATTGTTTTTTGCTAGAAATTACTTAGAAAAAATATATATATATAATGTTTGGGGGTTCTAACACCGTAGAGAATAAAATGGCAGTCGTCGCAATACTTTGTCACACCGTATTTGCGCAGCGGTCTTACAAGTGCACTTTTTTTGGAAAAAATACACTTCTTTGAATATAAAAAAAAAAAAAAAGTAAAAAGTTAGCCCAATTTTTTTTATGTTGTGAAAGAATGTTACGCCGAGTAAATTGATACCCAACATGCCATGCTTCAAAATTGTGCCCGCTCGTGGAATGGCGACAAACTTTTACCCCTAAAAATTCCCATAGGCGACGTTCAAAAAAATTTACAGGTTTTGAGTTAGAGGGGTTCTAGGGTTAGAATTATTGCTCTCACTCTAACGATGGTGGCGATACCTCACATGTGTGGTTTGAATACAGTTTTCATATGTGGGCGCCGTATGCGTTGGCTTCTGAGCACGAGCTTGGCGGGACGGGTGCGTTTAAAAAAAATTATTATATATATATATATATATATATTTTTTTTTTTTTTTTTTTATTTGCTTTTCTTGTAAAAAAAAAAAAAAAAAATTGGGTCACTTTTATTCCTATTACAAGGAATGTAAACAGCCCTTGTAATAGAAAAAAAAAAAAAAAAAGCATGACATGACCTCTTAAAATATGAGATTTGGGGTCAAATAGACCTCAGATTTACACTAAAAAGCAATAAAAAAAAATAAAAATGTCATTTAAAAGAAAAAAAAAAAAAAAAAGTAAGAGCTATGGGCGGAAGTGACGTTTTGACGTCGCTTCCGCCCTGCAATGTTATGGAGATGGGTGGGGGCCATCTTCTGCTCACTCGTCTCCATACCAAGCCAGGGAGAGGACCTCATCGCCTCTGCCATTACCGAAGGCTCCGGTAAGCGGATGGAGGCACCAGGGAGCAGCGGGAGGGGGCGCCCCCTCCCGCCGCTGATAAAAGTGATCTTGCGGCGAATTCGCAAGTAGGAAGCTGCAACGCAGATCGATCACCCAGAGGGGAAATGCATGGAATTAAACAAAAAAGGGAAAAATAGAACCATACATCAGAACCTTTTTACGGTTCAGAAAAGATTCAAAAAGGAAAGGAAGCCACCATTTTTGGTCTCCTGGACGGCTAAACCAGTTCAGGGGGTGGTATGGCTCCAGAATACATGGCTGATCAGCTACATAACAACAGCTTCCCTCTGAGGTATTACTCACTGATTCCTGACAGATTCCCTATACTATGATCTCACTAGAGTGATGAGGAACCCCCTTCACTCATGTTCCTTAAGTGGTGCAATCTGACTTGCATAGATGTCATAAAGGGGTTACAGCCTCTGAACGCTGAAAGTTCTAATGACATCATTGGAATTCCTGGGCAGAGTTTAATGCACAGGAGCCCCTGCATTTCAAGAATCACCACCATAAAAGGCTAGCACAGAAATTGGTGAGATGTTACTGCTGGCACCATATGGAAAAACAAAATGAGAAACAGTTCCCTCCTTTTCCTCCCCTGTAATGTGCTAAAATGTGAAAAGTTCCAGAGAACAGTGCTATTGTAGAACACCACTATTCTTTAGGAGCCCTACAATGCACGCCATGTTGACCCAGCCATGTCTTTCTCCAAACAACTGAAATGGTTAACCCACAAAAGTGAAGCTTTGTCAGCCTGTATCTGGACTAAGAGCAGAGCCATTCCCACAGAGCTGTTTTGAGGAGGGTTGCATCCTCCTGGGAAACATCTGTGCCAAATTTTCAAGACAAAAAGAGAACCAGATCTTTTACTTAAACAGCATATCGAGTCAGAGGAATTTCTGAATCATACAGCATAAACAGCATCATAGAACAATAGATGCAATCTCTCTTGATAAAGCCAAACCTCTGTGTAGCTTATGTAGATCTTGTAATAGGAAGCCTTTCTCTACATGTAAATAGTTGGAGCAAATTAATGTAGTGTTAACACAGAATAGTACTTGTGGAAAAGAATGACTATTTTCTTTATAGAATATGGATAAAACGATACATTTTACACATGGCTGCCTTCCTGTTTTCCAGAGAGCAATACTACTACTTACTACTACCGGTAGTAAGCACCTTGATCCTGAAAGAACATAAGATAGAACTCTAAGCCCCATACAGAGGTTAAACACAACGTCAAGCACACCAATTTCTCTAAAAGCAACTAAGCTTTTACACACTTAAAATGCACAATTATAACATAATAATGCTAAACTCCAGTCAGGTGATAAAAAAAAAAATAAACGCCAAAAAAAAAACAAAAAAAAAACAAAAAACAGCCAAGCGTATTTAGTAAAGCCCCGTACACACAGGCCGAATGTCAGGAGACATCGGCCGGTTAAATAAAAAACGGCCGAGTGTATGTCGGTCTGTCTGGCTTCTGTCAAACGAGCATGCTGGAAGACCAGCAGCCCACTGACTCCCGATAAGCATTCTCAGCCAAAATCAGAGAACACTGATCAGAGTGTCAGAGTGTTGTGGCCGGGGAACCACCCCCGTCAGAGCAACAGCTTAGCAGGGGAGATTACTGTCCTAACATCGAATGGTTAGTACAGCGGCTTCGACCGGAAGTGGTCAGTTTTCTTGTTGAACAAAAAAAACTTGTAGTGTGTACCAGGCTTAAGTGACAAGCACAGTTTCTATCCTATCGTAACCTGTGACTTTCCAAGAGTCAGTGTATACGTCTTCCACTCATCTGTGATGGAATTCAATAGCAGTTTCCATGTCTTCTCCCTATGACAATGCATGCATAATGACATTGGCGAGATAGCCAGCGATCAGAATGAAGAGCGGTTTCGGTGGACAAGTTGTCGCAGCCAAAACCAGTGGGGTAGAAAAAAAATGGGTTTTTTTTGTTTTGTTTTTTTTAATAAAGTTGCAAGAAAAAAAAAAACAAAAACAAAAAAAAACCACACACATATACACCAAAACTAAACTATATACCTCAACCTCAGTCATTAAATGGAATATTATTATTAGTATATTCTATCATTTTTGGAGGGGTATACATACAAAAGTTCAGCTTAGCATAAAGCTTATTAAAAGAAGTATGGGGTTGTTGTTTTTGCAGAATCAAACTTATCTAGGTGGATGCAGCATTGGACAGGGATCCAAGCATGTGGGCGGATCCTGACTTCATTGTCACAACCTTGCCCAAGCTGGCTCTGTGACTTCAGCCCACTTTCTGCTGAAAGCGGGTCACGGGAGTGCAGAACCAACTGCACTCCTGTGTTCCATAGAAGTACAGCCAAACAAACTTTGGCTGTACTTCTCCTTTAAATATTTAGAAAATTAGGTTTCTATGGGTGCCAGCTGTGCCACACAATATTTGCCTGGTAGACAACTTGTTGGTTGTTTTTCTTTTAGAACATTGATGGCACAATCATACGAGCCATTTTTGATTTATTCTACTAGTCTATGGCTTGCTTAAGACTGGAGCAAGCTGTTCACAGTGACCAATCAGCTTCTAACTTGAGCTTCTCAGTTTACCTTTGGAAACATGTTACAGTTTTCATCCGTTTTTAGGATTGGAGCATGTAACATATTTCCACTCCTGCAGCAGCTCCGCTACCTCTAGTGAGGGATCATATGTGAATGGGAAACTACAAGTACTAACAGCAAGCTTCTAGCAAATTTAGTTGCGGACTCTAAAATGCAGACAGTGGTGTCAGAAATACGTGGTTCGGATGGTCAGGTGCTTTCTACTCCTGAGCAAATTTTGGATGAATTCAGATCCTTTTATGAAAAATTATATGAAGCAGTCCCTGGCTGGCCTGAGGACCGGCGTAAGGAGTTTTTACATTCCCTGCACCTACCCACTCTTTCACAGGAGGATCTTGAATTTTTAGATAAGGATTTTACCACTGAGGAGATAGAGGCAGCGATTTGTTCATTCCCCAGTGGAAAAACACCGGGACCAGATGGCCTGCCGGGTGAATGGTACAGAATGTATGCCTCTTTAGTTGCACCAAAACTGTTGAAGGTCTTCTCTGAAAGTAAAAGGCAGATGTCCTTGCCCCCTTCTATGTACCAGGCACACATAGTCCTCATTCCTAAGCCCGGCAAAGACATATCCCTCTGTACTTCCTATAGGCCGATCTCCTTGCTAAACTATGACCTCAAGATCTTGACAAAAATACTAGCGACCAGACTGCGGACGATTCTACCATCCCTGATTAATATAGACCAGACTGGTTTCATGCCAGGGAAATCAACAGATATAAATCTACGTAGAGTGTTTACACATCTTCAGCTGCCTCCCACTGAGTCCTCCACGAGGGTATTGGTTGCGCTAGATATTGAAAAGGCATTTGATTCGGTGGCATGGCCTTATATGTATTCGGTTCTTGAGGTTATGGGTTTTGGAGAAGAATTCCGTAGGTGGATTGATATTTTGTATAAGGACCCAACAGCGCAGATAAAACTTAATGGTGCTCTGTCGGCACCTTTTTCGGTGGGAAGAGGTACGAGACAAGGTTGTCCGCTGTCACCGGCTTTGTTTGCCTTGGTGATGGAACCACTTGCTTCGGCCTTAAGACAGGCAGAGGGGGTTAGGGGCATACAGGTGGGATCCATACATGAGAAAGTGGCTTTATACGCAGATGATCTCATTCTTTTTTTGAATGACCCTGCTCAATCCCTCCATGAGACGCTGACCATTCTTTCAAATTTCAATAGTTGCTCGGGACTCAAAGTGAACTGGGAAAAATCCCAAATATTACCGATAGATATAGCCGCAAAGGACATAGCAGATCCCAACCTTCCCTTATTATGGACAGACAAAATTAAATATCTAGGCATCCACATTTCCACATCTACCTCTGATTATTATACCCTTAACTTCGAACCACTGATACAAATGATGAGGACAAGACTGAAGGCTTGGGCACATCTTCCCCTCTCTCTAATTGGGAGGATTAATTTATTCAAGATGAAACTACTGCCCGCTTTTCTCTATGTTCTTAGACACGCCCCTATCTGGATTCCAAAAAAAGTTTTTTGCCTGATAAATACCATTCTATTATCTTTTCTCTGGGGAACCAGTCAGCCGAGATTTAGGCTGGCGGTGCTACAGAGACCTTGGGGGGAGGGAGGCCTGGCTTGCCCTGACCTCCATTCTTATTTTGTGGCGGCTCTATTATCACATGCCCACAACTGGCTAGTCTCTGATGAGTCCAATGCAGCAGTGGTTCTAGAAGCAGCACATCTGGGGTCATACGAGGCACTACGGAACTTACTTTACCGGGGTCCTAGGGCTCCCTTCCCTCTTACAACGGCAATGAAAGCGATTATACGAGCGTGGTCGGTGGCCAATTCCATGCGCCCCACACCTTCTGGACACATATCCCCGCACAGCCCTCTTTGGTTTAACCCGCAATTGTCAGAATTTGGGTCCATTCCTGACCCTAGTATATGGGCATGCAAGGGCATCAAATATATAAATCAGATCTGTTTGGATGGCCGAATGCAGACTTTTGACGGGTTGAAACAACAATATGATTTACCCAACTCTCACCTGTTTAGATTCCTGCAGCTTAGACACGCCTTCAACACCCAGTTTGAGCATGCCCAAGTGGCCTTTTACACCTCAAATCTGGAAACTCTGCTCAGGGACGAAACTCTAACTAAGCCCTTATCCACCATATATAAAGCGTTACTCCCTAATGTACACACGGGATTAGAAAACCTTAAGGCAAAGTGGGTGATTGATTTCCCTACACTAGACACAGAAGATTGGGAGGAACTGTGAGAGTGCCCCTTTTCACAGCTAGTATCAGCTAGAGACAAGTTAGTGCAGTTTAAAATAGTACATAGGATATATTACACACCCGTGCGTCTACACAAAATATATCCATCTATTCCTCCCTCCTGCTGGAGATGCAACTCATCCTCAGCGGATTTCATACACATATTTTGGAGCTGTCCACAGATCGAAATTTTTTGGGTTGAGGTAACCAATTTTATTTTGACTGTCACCACTGTTCCTGTACCACTGTCTGTAGAGGTATGTTTGCTGGGACTTGTGGAACCCCTGGCCCCAAGCCGGACTATTAGAACCCTGCTAGGATTACTACTTTATTATGCCCGTAAGTCGATAGTACTCAGATGGAAGGCCTCATCCGCACCCTCATTACAATTTTGGAAGAGGTTAGTGAATGCGGCTCTACCACTATACAAGGCTACCTACCTGTCACGTGGATGTGCCAAAAAATTCCACAAAATATGGGATATTTGGACGGATTCCCTGTCCACTAATGCAGACTCGATGGACGATTAGTAACGTTCTACTAAGTACCGTGAATGACCCAAGAGGCATCTCCGATCTCATAACACCCCTGAGATGCTCGGTCAATAGTCAGGGGGAGGGGGGGAATGCAATTATGTATCTATAATGTACACTTTATTTCACAAGAACCTAGAGTGAGCTTTGTAGGATATATGTGGAATTGAAGAATTGCTTTGAATTTTCTACACAGGTGGTCGAGCGTACAATGGTTTAGGTAGTTTATGTGTGTTTTTTTTTTTTTTTTTTTCTCATCTTATATCTAGTTTTGTAGTTGTAGTGAACGAGCCTGGGTATGCCCAATAGGCTCTGTATTGTTTTGTTCTCACTTAAAATTATAATAAAGATAACTTTAAAAAAAAAAAAAAAAAACTACAAGTACTGACTGCTTTTGCGGCTGTCAGCTTGCAGTTCTCAATGAAGTACCATGGTGCTGTTGAGCGCTCTGGAAGTTCATCCTCTCCTCCAGTCATTGTGTATCTGCCTGCCCGTATGAGGTACGAGCAGACAGATACACTGACAAATCTGCATGGCACCCGTGATCTGCTGGTCGTAAGTGCAATGCCTTACAGGCTCCAAGAAAAAAAAAAAAAAATTACAAAAATGCACTTTTTTTTTTTACCTGCAAAGAGATATGAATTTATTGTTATTTTTTTAAAAGGCGAACTTATCCTTTAAGCATTTATTATAAAAGCTAGAAGCTGGTTGGGTGCCATGCACAACCGCCCAATTCTGGTTGCTCCACTCTTGGTAAATTCCCCTCTACAGATAGTTTATAATCACATATGAACAGAAGGCAGCCACATTTAGTCATTACATATACAGCTTATGACAGCCTTAAAAGTAAATATGCTATTTGATGCCCACTCTGCTGTCTGCCAATGATCTGCATAAAACTGTATGCCGACTTCAATTTTGGCCAAGGCAGCCGTTATTTATATCACACAAATTGGCTCTGCTTTCTGCTTTGTATTGCCACACAATGGTTGTACTTTAGCGCTTCATCTTACATTGCAAGTTTACGAGCCTGACAGCTCTTTAAGAACAACGCACATGCTTTGAGGTAAACAGTCGGTAAGCATAGGCTGTGTGTCATCCTGCTGCCCTGGGCTACTGTGGCCATTTAGCGTGTTCAGGGTTATCAGAAGCATAGAACACCCCCTAGACATTTACCCTCCCTTCCCTTAGCAATGTCAGAGAATTTCATACTAGGGAATGCAGATTGCAGAAAGCACTGAATGTACAAATGTGTGGACACAAGTTTTCCCAAACACCGCCTGACGCTAGTACAACAAAATAAAATCTTTACGACTGACTTTACACCAATACATTGTTTAAAAAAAAATAAAAAAATCACATATTAGTACAATATTTACTGTGACATGAAAAATAAAAATATACAGTATCTCATAAAAGTGAGTACACCCCTCACATTTTTGTAAATATTTTATTCTATCTTTTCATGTGACAACACTGAAGAAATGACACCTTTCTACAATGTAAAGTAGTGATTGTACAGTTTGTATAACAGTGTAAATTTGCTGTCCCCTCAAAATAACTCAACACACAGCCATTAATGTCTAAACCACTGGCAACAAAAGTGAGTACACCCCTAAGTGAAAATGTCCAAATTGGGCCCAAAGTGTCAATATTTTGTGTGGTCACCATTATTTTCCAGCACTGCCTTAACCCTCTTGGGCATGGACTTTACCAGAGCTTCACAGGTTGCCACTGGAGTTCTCTTCCCCTCCTCCATGACGACATCACAGAGCTGGTGGATGTTAGAGACCTTGTGCTTCTCCACCTTCTGTTTGAGGATTCCCCACAGATGCTCAATAGGGTTTAGGTCTGAAGACATGCTTGGCCAGTCCATCACCTTTACCCTCAGCTTCTTTAGCAAGGCAGTGGTCATCTTGTAGATGTGTTTGGGGTCGTTATGTTGAAATACTGAAGGGAGGGGATCATGCTCTGCTTCAGTATGTCACAGTATATGTTGGCATTCACGGTTCCCTCAATGAACTGTAGCTCCCCAGTGCCGGTAGCACTCATGCAGCCCCAGGCCATGACACTCCCACCACCATGCTTGACTGTAGGCAAGACACACTTGTCTTTGTACTTCTCACCTGGTTGCCGCCACACACGCTTGACATCATCTGAACCAAATACGTTTATCTTGGTCTAATCAGACCACAGGACATGATTCCAGTAATCCATGTCCATAGTCTGCTTGTATTCAGAAAACTGTTTGCGGGCTTTCTTGTGCATCATCTTTAGAAGAGTCTTCCTTCTGGGATGACAGCCATGCAGACCAATTTGATGCAGTGTGCGGAGTATGGTCTGAGCACTGACAGGCTCACCCCCCCCACCCTTTCAACCTCTGCAGCAATGCTGGCAGCACTCCTATGTCTATTTCCCAAAGACAGAATATTTACAAAAATGTGAGGGTGTACTCACTTTTGTAAGATACTGTACATCATATGCCATTTTCTAATCTAAGAAAATCTCCAACACTTTGCATATCGCCCCACAACCAGCTACAACATATTTAGTGTCTATTCGTGGTTTCAAATTTTTCGTTCAGCTAAAATGCATGAGTATAAGCTGCAGATAAGACATATAGAGAGATGTGTGGCATACGTGTTCATGGTTTTGACCAAAGTGTTAGAAAGATAAACTTGTGAGTAGAAGACAAAACTTTCATTTTTTTAAAGATTGGATAGTGGTGAGGATTTAGAACCACCAGAAATAAAAAAGGGAGGGTAAAATTTTGAGTTTCCACCAAAACAGGGATAGAGGGTGTGCGCCCCTTTGACACGGGTGAACCAATCAGGTCCGCCTGTCAGTTTTTCAGGCAGACCCTATCAGACCCTCTATGGAGCAGCGGATATATGCAGACATGTGCCAGTTTACACCCGCTGATATGTGATCCGCGACAAACAGATGAATGGGGATCTGTTCCCCTTTCAGTTTAGAGGATCGGATGGCAGTTGATTGTAAAACTGACAATCTGTCCACCCATAGAGGAGAGCGCGCTGTGTCTGTGTCCGCTCTACATAAGCGGAGCAGACATGGCCCAACCATCCGCCTGCTAAGCAGGGATCATCAGACAATCCTCTACTGAGCAAGCGGATCACAGACAGAGTTCGCCCCATGTGGAAGAGGCCCAAGCAAGGAATTCCCCCACATTAGGAGGATACCCACTCATTTCTTGTTCAGTCTACATGCCAAGTAGTTAAAGGAAGTCTCCCCAATAAGACACTGTAGTTGAACTAGCAGGCAGAACTATCAGTTTTTTAAAAAATCCTTTCTTGCCCTATATACATTTTTTCTTTTTAACCCGCTTTTCCACACACTTCTCTGTGTATATTCTCAGCAGACTGTCAACTTTCTTGTGGAAGTGATTTGGGTAGCTATAAACCTGCCTTATCACTTCCACATGCACAGGAACAAACTGTCCCTGCTTTCAGCAAATATTTAACGATTGGGGGTTTTAACTAACCTTTAGGCCTAAAAAATGTGCAAACACACAAAATTAGCTCTAGTACTGAAGGGGTTAAACAGTTTTCCCACCACTCAGAAATCTAAGCTGGACAGATTCTGAAAAAAGGGCTCCCTCACACTCAGTACCATCTTCTAAGACCTGTGCCCAATATAGCGGCTATTGCCCAGCCACCAGTAACTTTCCATCTGTAGTTTATATCTCAGTAAGTAGTATTGCAATTAGTAGTGGTACACCAAAACGAAAATTATGTGACAAAACCAAAAATTCAGGATGCACTTGGCCAAAAACTGAAAAGGATTTTTTTTTAATAGTTTTTTTTATATATAAAATTGTATTATATTAGACTTTAAAATTAACATGAATGTTAAATAAATATGAATTAATTTTTCAGCCATTATGTGCACTTTAAAAAAAAAAAAAAATCAGCAAAAAGCAGATAACCCCGTTTTCGGTGGCCAATAGATCAGTATATCCGTAGCAATTAGGTCACCGTTCACCGTAGTGCGAAGACCCATGTATCTCGGACTCCTGGTGTGATCGGCCACTCACTGTTTCGAAGACAAATCCGCCCCTGCAATCCCGCTCACATTGCGCCCTTGCAACAATGTGAATGGAGGTTCCTACCTGCAGTGCCACACAGTGAGCAGATGTAACAAGTCTAACTCCATTATACCATCCTCCTGGTGCCTGGCCATTGCTGCTTTGTATGAACGGGAGCGATGGCATCCCAACTTTTTATAGTGTATTTATCTGATAGAGGGTGAAAGCGATTCTAAAAAGTAAACTTTTTTTTTTTTTAATAACAAACATGTTATACTTACCTGTTCTGTGCAATAGTTTTGCACAGAGCAGCCCCAATCCTTCTCTGCCGACGCTCCTGGCTCCTTCCCCCTGCTGAGTGCCCTCATAGCAAGTCACATGTGTGTGCTCGCCCCAAGCGCGCGCGCGAGCGAGAGAGAGCGAGAGAATCTGTACATAAAAGTAAAACATGCTTGTTCTACTCACTGTGAAACCTAAGGGATATCCCTCTGCATTGGGTAAAAAGGCAAAAAGGCTGTTTGTTTCTGCCTTCTCTGATTTTCCCCTTCTTCCACTGTTTTCAAACCATCTCCTGATAGAACAGAGCCTTGGGGGCACTCTGCACATGCTCAGTTTGGTGTGTATTGCTAGAGTTTCTTTTTCTTGGGAGGGTGCATTTGATCAGCACAGGGCCAATCAACACTGTCCAGACAGAGGGTCAGGGGTCCTACAGCCTCCTCAGAAAATCAGGGGAGAATGAAAACTCCTACAAGCTTTAGGCTCCCTGCACACTAGCGTTTTTTTAAGCTAAAAAAAAAAAAAAAAAAAAATTTTTTAATTTTAGCAGGGTTTTAGGAGCATTTATGAGCATTGGTGTTTTATTAGCATTTTTTTTCCTTTTACTGCAAAAATGCTATTAGTAGCATTTAGCAGCATTTCTGCTGAAAAAATGCTCCAAGAAAATCTACAAAAACAATTGTTTTTCTGCTCCAAGAAGCTCCGAAGCTCAAAAAACGCTAATAGCCCAAAAGTAGCATGCATTGACACATAGGATAATATTTAGCTTTTAGCAGCAGAAAAAAAAAGCTAACAGCTTCTAAGAGCTTAAAAAAATGCTAGTGTGAATGGAGCCTCAACCAGGCACTGACAGAAGTCATAAGACTGCTATATACTGCGGATGAGAAAAGGTTTAGCAGTCTTTATTTACTAAAATTGTTGAATTTCCATGTTCTGCGTAATGTGGGAGACCAGATGTGGTGAATGCAGGGTCCTGGGTTTAGTAATACTTTAAAGTGGAGTGCCATCCAAAAGTGTAACTTCCGCTTTAAGGTATCCTGACCCCGTCATGCCACATTTCATTCAGCTGAACTCCCACAATTTCATTCCCGTATGTCAGTCCCGACTTCAGGGGCGATTTCAGATACATCTGTGTGGGTTTCTGCACAGATGTCAATTGAAATCACAACCCAAAAAAAAAAAAAAAAAAAATTGCCAAAAGTAGTACAGAAACTACTTTTGGGAATAAGTGCGGCGCCGCAAATGTTACCATTGCCACTGATTTGGCATGCAATTTGACATGTCAAATCGCATTAATGTGAACCAGGGCTAAATGTGTTAAAATCTCACATCACTAATACACAAATTTCATGGGGTAGATGAATGTTCTAAAGCTGTGAGTGAATGAACCAGACTGTACAGATGGACAGAAATACAAATCCATTGGCAGGTAAAAACTTCCTCATATTCATTTTATCTTGTTTAGACAATTATTAATTCAGTCCTCTTAGACCTTATAGTCAGGGAACCTTAACTGCAATAATTCAGGAGGGTAGTTGCAATAGATTGCTTTTTTGGATTTAATGCTTTAAATAGCATTTTTACAAATCCTTTGATGTGGTGGCTGCATTTGTTTTTCTTTTTTTTAGTCTTGTTTTTTATTTCACCTGGTGACCCAGCCAGCAACAGACTTCCTGTCACACTGATGTGCTTTGGCTGCCGGGTACCCGCAGTTTTCATGCGGATTAGCCGCACTTTTCTATAGGTTTCTATTATGTCCTGTGGTTATGGAGCATTTTCTGAAAGTTTACCAAAACCACAAGGCATAAATAGAAGTCTAGGGGAAGGCACAGCTAACCCGCAAAAAAAAAAATGCTGCAGTCATAGCACGTGGATCAGTGTAAAGCCATCCTTAGAGTGTTTGCATTCTGGATGAAATCATAAAGCAGACACCTAAGGACAGCAGCAATGTCACAGACTTAATGGCCATCCGAATCAGCAGGTGAAAAAAAAATTTAAAAAATACTAAAAAATAAAACTAATGCAGTCATCACATCTAAGAATTCGTTTTGGGTTTAATACTGCTTTAACTAGATCATGAATGGGAACTGTAAAGCATAAGAAATAAAGAAAAAAAACTGCGCTAAATAACATAAAATACTGGTGAAGTGATCATGCAATCATGTCCCAAGAACTCCTCTTATATATATAACCCTAATAATAAATAATGTTGTCCATACACAAAAATGTTAATCAAACAATAGTGTCCATAAAATATACATGGGAATCCTTATACATGTGATGTTATTGAAAACAGTCCCAGAGGTAAAGCCCATAGATGAACACAACAACACTCGGTGGTGAAGATGGAAAAGACACCCCACTCCGTGATCCGCCACCACACAGATTTTGCGCTTACCACAAAGCAAGCAAAAAGTAGCCTGTAATCCGTCTCAACATGGGAAATCCAGCTGGTGTATACTGACTGCATACAGCATAGGTAGGAAGATACCGCAGGGACCCCAAACACTGGTCTCAAAGGCATGTGAACAAAAGAAAACTGGCCATAGTGTAAATCTGACAGGATGATTTATTAAAAAGAGGTAGAAAAACAGCAAAACGCCGGCCGGCATAGCGAGCACCCTTCCACAATAGGATGGCAATGACCTCAGAGGTTGACATTTGATTCACATTTTTGTGTATGGACAACATTATTATTAGGGATATAGATATATATAGATATATATATATATATATATATATATATATATATATATATCCCAAGAGGAGTTCTTGGGACATGATTGCATGATCACTTCACCAGTATTTTTTATGTTATTTAGCGCGTTTTTTTTTCTTTATTTCTGATATTTTTGGTGCACATCTCACTGTTTAACTGCTGCTTTTTCGGGGGGTTTATTGATTTAGTGGTAGCGCAGTATTTTTCTTGTTTTTTATGTAACTGTAAAGCATACACAGTGCAGATTAGCCCTGCATTAAAACTTTTAGGGCCCATTTACACTAGGAACTGCATGTGAAGCTGCTGTGCAGTTCCTGTGCAATTCACATGCAGTTCTGTGCAGTGCAATTTCAGCCCTATTCATTTGGAATAGGCTAAAATTGCAGTGCACCAAAACTAGTGCAAGCATTACTTTTTGAAACAAATGGCAACGACATTACATCATACTTTTGTACCATGCAATCTGGTGCAGGCAAATGCACTGCGTGTGTGACCTGCATTTGGGGTGTCAACTTTGCATTGACCCCTTGCAGCAGATTGCAAGGGCAGTGCAATTGGAATTCAGTGAGGGAAGGAGCACGGCTTTCCCGCACTGCATTCTAGTGTGAAGGGGCCCTTAATAAAATAAAAGTGATACTTTACAGCACTATCCTCTCTCCTACATGACAAGCTCTGCTCATTCTAATGCTCATCTTAAAAAGTGAATGACCAGCCTATGTAACCAAGCTGCTCAAGTGGTTTTAAAGCTTTTTTTGCATTCTCTGCATCAAAATAAAAAGCCTTCTATAAATCAATCGTCGCCCCCCACCACTTCCCGATGACGCTATTGTGACGAAACGCATAGAGGTGGAGCTTCCGTTTAGTCTCTTACGGCCTCACCAGTTCCTGGATGCGGCGGAGCGAGTTCCTAATCATTGTTTGCAGACTGTATTAGTGTTGATCAGGTACTGATTAATGTAAGAGGCCACCTATTTGTTTTTAGACCCTATATTTTTTTTCTAAATATACTTACTACACCATAAATCTTTTTCTGGGCCAATTTGGTTACATGTGTGAGATGTATGGAAGGAGACCCCTATAACAACCAGAGCTGTTTTTTCCTTGGGATTACATGGGAGTGGAATCAAGTGTATACTGACTACTTTTAAACCAAGTGGTCACTGGTGTTCTGGTGAGTGTTTTAGTTAAATTTTTGGCTCACATACATTATAAATTGTAATTTTACATATTTATTCAAACTAATTATAATTTTTTATACTGTTATTATAGGAGCCACATTTTGTATAGTTAGTCAATTCGGCTGGTTTTATTTGGCTATAACTAGCTCCTACACTTCACAAGAAAGAGTGAAAAAAAAAATAAAGACTACACGGCTAAAATAAGTTAAGAAATTAAATATATATATATATATATATATATATATATATATATATATATATATATATATATATATATATATACATATATATACATATACATACATACACACACACATATACATATACACACACACACAGAGCATTCAAACAAGCCGTTTTGCAAGCATTTGTTATTTTGACCTTGTATCTACTTATCTCACCAATTCATAAGTGTCCAGGGATCAAAATACCACTTGTTAGTTTATAGGGAAAAAAATATTAGGACAAAGCCCTTCCCCCACACACATTCTTCTCAGATGATGTCTAGACTAGTTCCCTATTTTTTTTTTTTTTTTTTTTAAGACTTCATAGTAGATAACGCAGTGCAAGCATCTGCAACATCAACTTGTCCGTTCAGTGGCCGTGCTTTCAGAAATTCCCTATGTTCTAAGAAGGCCATGGGCATTATTAGTTAGTGGCATTAAACCGGCACATACTGGTCAAGGGTAAAGGATAATGATGATGTTTAGTCCTGCATGTTTTGAAGCCAACGACACCAGAGAAATGGACAGGTATCTAAAAACAATGTGCCACTTGCAGCTTGATTTACCACAACCACCAATCAAAAATCGAACTTTTTACAATGCAAATCACAGTACCTAAATGATGTATTACATTACATTTGTAATTTCTAAGCCAATCCCAAACAGAGGAACATTTGTGTCTACAACAATGTTTCTCAACTCCAGTCCTCAAGTACCCCACCCAACAGATTGTTTTCAGGACTTCCCTCAGATGAAACGGCTTTGGTAACTACTAAGGCAGTGAAACAGATGAAAACACCTGTGCAAAATAATGGAAAGCCTGAAAACATGACCTATTGGGGCTACTTGAGGACTGAAGTTATGAAACATTTCTCTACAACATTGGATTTTAAAAAAAAAGTAGACCATGAGGCCAATACATTTTTTAATAAAACCCATGCATTTTATTCACAAAGGTTTTAAAATATGTATAAGGCCCCTAAAACCCATCCAAAAAGATATGTACACTTCAATTAAATACATATAGATTATAAATACGTAACAACGGATGTGACAACAATGTGGCAATGATCCTATATAGATGCTGATTTATGCAGTTTAAGGCCAACCCCTTGAGAAGAAGTGAAACCCCCCCACACCCAAAACATACATTGTGTATGAGTGGATCTGGGTTCTGGAGATGGAGTATTTTGATCCTGGAATAGTCTAAGCCAATTATTATATAGCCCACATTGATAGCTCAATAGCTGGGGTCAGTTACTTTACTTTAAATTTAAGAGGGGGATGGAGTGGAAGGTTTGTGGTACTGAATAATGGCTTTTCTTTTAGGTTTATTTTGAGGATGCTTTGTATGGCCACTAAGTCAACCTTTTCTTCCAAACAATCCCTAGGTTTCTATAAGTAATGGATAGATATGCTATGATAAATACAATTTAGTAAGTTATTTAGGTATTAAGCTCTATACTCATTTGGACATCATAAACTGTATTAGAATACCAGGGTTCTGTAAGTTGTACCTCCCCATGACTGTAGGGTGCTACCTAGGAGACTACTATGCCAATGCTACACCAACCTGATCAAGTGAGAATGTTCATGGTTTAGAATTTATGATGTACGTTTGAGATTTGTTGTATTAATGAGATTATTCCCTCATTCGGTTTAGTGTATTTTTCAACAACTGCTCCACCCCGAGAAAACGGTAGTAACTGCAAAATGCGTCAATAGCTTTTGGGAAGGGCACTAACAATTATCTTAATATGCCACCCAAATAACGTGACAATTGCGGATCATATCATCCCTAGAACATCGTTACATATTTCCTGCACTAACCAGCTCTTTTGCTGCCAGAAACAATCCCACTATGTATTCAATGGTTGCTTTCCATTGTCTATTTCGGTGGCAGTAAATCCTGAATCCATCTTCTTGTGTACATAGTGAGATGCTTTGCAGTGGTGGATACCAGCATTATGTGTGAAAGACTGCAAGGTCCTTGGTGTATCATATGCTGTATGCTGCTTGTTCTGGCAGGAAGAGAGCTAGTGAGTGTAGCAGTAGTATTGAGCACAAGTGGCGGTTGGTGTTCCTGGATGAAACACCAGCAGATATTTATTAATATTTTGTGAGGACTTCGTCCATTCTTGTCACTTATATTTTTTATTGCATTTTATTAGTTTTGTGATGACATTTATGTTTTAGGTCTTAGGTGCTGCACATAGATTGTCACTTTTTGGGTTGTGTATATAGATCTACCGCTAGCTGCCTGTACACTTTAGCGCTGACTTTAACATTGGATTATCCTTTAAATGAGCTTTCCAAGGTCAAAATCTGAAGCAAAAAAAAAAAAGAATATATATTTTGCTTTCCGAGGTATAGGTGAAGTTTTCCATAAGGGAGCCTGCCACTGCAATGTACCGTCAGGTCCATAAATATTGGGACATCGACACATCTCTAATCTTTTTGGCTCTATACACAACCACAATGGATTTGAAATGAAAGGAACAAGATGAGCTTTAACTGCAGACTTTCAGCTTTAATTTGAGGGTATTTACATCCAAATCAGGTGAACGGTGTAGGAATTACAACAGTTTGTATACGTGCCTCCCACTTTTTAAGGGACCAAATGTAATGGGACAGATTAACAATCATCCATCAAACTTTCACTTTTTCATACTTGGTTGCAAATCCTTTGCAGTCAATTACAGCCTGAAGTCTGGAACGCATAGACATCACCAGACGCTGGGTTTCATCCCTGGTGATGCTCTGCCAGGCCTCTACTGCAACTGTCTTCAGTTCCTGCTTGTTCTTAGGGCATTTTCCCTTCAGTTTTGTCTTCAGCAAGTGAAATGCATGCTCAGTCGGATTCAGGTCAGGTGATTGACTTGGCCATTGCATAACATTCCACATTCCTCTTTGGTCGCTTTCGCAGTATGCTTCGGGTCATTGTCCATCTGCACTGTGAAGCGCCGTCCAATGAGTTTGAAGCATTTTGCTGAATATGAGCAGATAATATTGCCCGAAACACTTCAGAATTCATCCTGCTGCTTTTGTCAGCAGTCATATCAATAAATACAAGAGAACCAGTTCCATTGGCAGCCATACATGCCCACGCCATGACACTACCACCACCATGCCTCACTGATGAGGTGGTATGCTTTGGATCATGAGCAACACACATACACCTACCTCCTGGAGAGTGTTCTTGATCTGGCCAACTGTTGTGAAGGGTGTTTTCTTCAGCAGGGAAAGAATTCTTTGGTCATTCACCACAGTTGTTTTCCGTGGTCTTTTGGTGTTGCTGAGCTCACCAATGTGTTCTTTCTTTTTAAGGATGTTCCAAACAGTTGATTTGGCCACACCTAATGTTTTTGCTATCTCTCTGATGGGTTTGTATTGTTTTTTTCAGCCTAATGATGGCTTGCTTCACTGACAGTGACAGCTCTTTGGATCTCATATTGAGAGTTGACAGCAAAAGATTCCAAATGCAAATAGCACACTTGAAATGAACTCTGGACCTTTTATATGCTCCTTGTAAATGGGATAATGAAGGAATAACACACACCTGGCCATGGAACAGCTGAGCAGCCAATTGTCCCATTACTTTTGGTCCCTTAAAAAGTGGGAGGCACATATACAAACTGTTGTAATTCCTACACCGTTCACCTGATTTGGATATAAATACCCTCAAATTAAAGCTGAAAGTCTGCAGTTAAAGCACATCTTGTTCATTTCAAATCCATTGTGGTGGTGTATAGAACCAAAAAGATCAGAATTGTGTCGATGTCCCCATATTCATGGACCTGACTGTTTAATTCATATACTGTTTTACTGCATGCAGCTGCACACGAAAGTAAGGTAATCTTACCATCACAAAAAAAAGATGTCCCCCGCAAAGACACACAACCTTGCTCTACACTGCACATTAAAAATGTACATGTTTATAAGCATAGATTAGTGCACCATTCTAAGGACATGCACATTTATCTAACATTTGCAACCATGTTCCAATCAACCATGACACTTCCATAAGTGGTTAGATTCTACTTAACGGACTGTTATTTTTCACATAAATCAGGAAAATTTCTAATAGATGGTTGCGATTATGGTGTTCTCTCCCATTGCACTAGCAGATCTTTAAACATTAAAAAAAAAAAAAAAAAATTAAATAAAATTAAGCCATATGCAGCTTTCAACATGCATCTAAATTGGCGGTGTGCTCCTTCCAATGTATTTTTGCACACATCTTTGCATGTGATGAGAAAAACACCAGTTTGCCATCTGACTCAGACTTATGTTACGATTTTCTATTCCCTTAAGGGCACGGAGAACAGAAATAACCCATATCCCGCAGTACTGCTTTGTCACTGTTAAATTAAAGAATGCTTAACTCTGACGGTTTACGAGCACCAGCTAAAAAGGCGTCACCATAAAGTATGTTGCTGTAGGTTGACCCTGGGGCTCTGATGAATCAACTTCAAAGAGGCATTTCATCAAACTATAAAACAATAGGTAGGACAGGGGCAAGAATGAGAGTCTTTGTATTATTCAGATCATGACTGCTGTTCACATAGCTGGAAAACGCACACTTCACTCAGTTTCAGGATCTTGGCAATCTTTTTATAGCCTAGCCCTAGACCATCTTTATGTAGAGCAACATTTTTTTTTTTTTCAGATCCTCAGAGTTCTTTTCCGTGAGGTGCCATGTTGAACTTGGTGACCAGTGAGAGCGATAATACCAAATTTAACACACCTGTTCCTCACACCTGAGACCTTGTAACACACTAATGAGTCACATGACACCGGGGAGGGAAATGGGCCCCAATTTGGACATTTTCATTTAGAGGTGTACTCACTTTTGTTGCCAGCGGTTTAGACATTAATGGTTCTGTGTCGAGTTATTTTGAGGGGACAGCAAATTTACACTGCTATACAAGCTGTACACTCACTACTTTACATTGTAGCGAAGTGTCATTTCTTCAGTGTTGTCACATGAAAAGATAGAATAAAATAATTACAAAAATGTGAGGGGTGTACTCACTTTTGTGAGATACTGTATCTATCTATCTCTCTATATATATATATATATATATATATATATATATATATATATATATATATATATATATATATATATATATATATATATATATATATATATATATATATATATATATATATATATATATATATATCCATCCAATGTTGTCACATGAAAAGATATAATATATTTATTTACAAAAATGTGAGGGGGTGTACTCACTTTTGTAAGATACTGTATATAGCACAGACATTACACAGCTCTTTACATAGTACATACATCCTTTCACATCATTTCTGCACAATACAACAATGTTCCTTTCACTCATACATACACTTAAAGCAGTTGTAAATCGCAGATGCTCAAAAAAAATAAAAAATAAATAAAACCTGCAAGGCAATGGCATAGGCATAATGTGCTATATATAGTAGTGCTGGGGGAAAAAAATCGATTTGAAACGAGTTGAGAGGTCAAATTGATTCAATTTTTCAGCAAAACTTTTTTTTTCCCACCAGGACTGGCACTGGCATCGGACTAGGCCGAAGCAGCGGCCTTGCCTAAAAACTCCTGCCCACAGCTCCTCAGGACCGGCGCGGTGTCCATTAAAAAAAAAAAAACAATAAAAACAAAAATTTTCGCAGATTATTTTTTTTTTGGAGAAAATCGCCCAGCTCTACTATATAGCACATCATGAAATACTCACCTTGGAACGAAGCCCTCTAGCACAGTAAGTCACCGCTGAGAGGGCTAACAGGTTCCCCCCATCTATCTTCCGGGTTTGTGATTGGTCGGACCTTCAGAGCGTATGCGCCATTGAGGTCACTAGTTGCATGCAGGATTTATAGCTCCTAAATGGTTAATAGACATTCTTTAGGCTTACCTGTACTATAAGCCTTACTATAGGCTTACATGTAGGTAAAAATGACCAAGATGGGTTTACTACTGCTTTAAAGTGGTTGTAAACTCAAAAAAAAAAAAACCACACACACACACACACACACACACACACACACACAGCAAGACAAAGGCATAATGAGCTAGTATGCATCGCATACTAGCTCATTATGAAATACTTACCTTAGAACGAAGATACTGCAGCAGTCCCCGTACACCGATGTGACATGTCTCCTGGGGCCATTTCTGGGTTCGCGGGCTCCGGGGCAGTGATAGGCCGGAGCTGAGATGATGTCGCTCCCGCCCATGCTTTCGGGTGCCGCTGGTCATGGCACAACTACTAAAGAAACAGCACGAGCGAGCCGTTTCTTCAGTGCGCATGTGCCGATGACGGCGGAACATGCAGATATAGTAAATATCTCCTAAAAGGTGCAAGTTTAGAAGATATTCACGGTATCTGCAGGTAGGCCTTATAGGCTTAACTGTAGGTAAAAGTGGTAATAAAGGGTTTACAACCATTTTAAGCCTGGTACACACTATCAGTTTTATTTTTCGTTCAACTCAGTGGGCTGAAAAAAAAAAAAACTGAAGCGCTCGGGAGGTGATCCTGTATTAACAATCCAATGTTCAAAAAGTGATCTATCTCCCCCCCCCCCCCCCCCCGCTGATTTATTGAGTTCTGCCAGAGGGACGCCCCCCACCCCCCACCAGAACACACTGCTCAGCGTTCTCAGACATTGGCTGAGAGTGCTGACTGTTGGGCCCTTTTCAGTCATGCCCCTTTGACAGAACCAAGACGTTTGGCCGGCTTCTGTTGGACCAGTGGCCGTACACAGGGGCTCATAGCCCGATATTTAGCCTGTGTGTACATGGCTTTGGGGTGCTTTCACACTGACACTGTCAAACCTGTGGTTATATGCATTTAGAGGATATTTCTAAACACATATAAATGCATATCATGATTTTTCAATAGTGCCCATCCCACGGGGGGTTACCTGTATTCTGGTGCAGTCAGTTTAGCTGCATTTGAAGAAGATATTTGAATTCTGTGTATCCACAATCTGATTAGAGTGCCTAAAAACATGGATTTAAAGCAGGACCATCTAAAAAAGTAGGAAAAATAGTCTCTTGTACACAAGGTGTCTAACTGCTGTGCTTCCAATCTTGGCAAGTTAGGCACAGGTGCAATAACCAGCTTTGCTGCCTGCAGCCTTTTAAAGTCTATTTAAAAAAGCTAAATGCAGAAGTACCAGTGTGAATGAAGCCAAACCCCATTGGCCATTGGGAGCAAGCCAATCGACCTACCAGTATATTATAGGGTTGTTGCAGTAAACACAGCATCTCATGCCTTTATAGATCTTTCTCCACACTTCAATGCAGGCAAACTTGTCCAACAAAACATTAACAGAGGTTGGTCATTTTTTTATCCTCAGCTATAGGCAGATCTAAAAATACAACCAATAATGCAGTCTTCAGAGAAAAAATTAAAAAAAAAATGGTATCACTTTTTTTTTTACATGCATGCTAAACAGGGAGGTAAGCAGGTGGATATAAATCAATGATAAAAAAAAAAAAAAAAAAAAAAAATTTATGATTTAAATCGATTTTTTTTTTTAATCAAATTTATTTTAATAATATGCTTTTGGAGTAAAATCTATTCCATTTAAGATACAATAATAATTTTGTTTATTTAGCATGAAATAGAGCTTAGTTATGTAGCATAAGGCTGTATATTCTACAATATTTACATTTTTAGTAAACTCATTCAATGAATCCAAGCCCTGCCAGCTGAGATAACATGCACTGTATTGATGCAGTCACACAATTTCACAGTAACCACGAGATAAAACAAAGTTCAAGAATATTCCTTTATCCCATTGTTTTGCAAATCTATGTACACTACAAACTGTATGATTGAATCGGATCTGATATCGCGGTTTTACTAACCTGACAGCTTATTATTCTAAATAGGAAATCTTCATTTTGTTTGCAAATACTAAAGATTCTAACTACCAGTAAGAAGTCCTTACATTTAAAAAGAACCTGTCATTTCAGATCCATCATGGCAGCACCTGTTAGCGGGCATCCACTCACCTGCTGCCGCCACATCCCTCACCTTGTGTCATTGATGCATCACCAGCCATCCCATTAAAGTGAATAGAACTGTCGGTGAGTCAACAGCAGGTCAGAGGAGGAGCCACTGTGGGATAGAGATGACAGATGCTCTTTAAAGCAAGTTGATTTAAATCAAGCTGATTTACTAGTGATTTAAAAATCAAATCCACCCTGGCGTTAAGCATTTCCCTCTAAACGCCAGCAACCAATCAGCTTGGAGAAGGAATGGGCCATGTGTTGGAATAAATGCCCGTCCAATAAGTACCAATCCTGGTCAGGAGCGCTCGCAAGCGCATCTCCATAAAACTCTTCAGAGGAAAGGAGATTCCCTGACTCTTCATATCGAAGCCAGCATCGGGGGCCCCTCTGATCCCATATGAAAACATGAGGCAACGTGTCAGGCAAGTCCTTACTGGCAGTTGCGTCCAATAAAAAAACCCAACAGAAGAATATGGGCATTTTTGTTTGACCATAAAACTGTGGACACCGTTGTACAGCTACAACTAGGACACACATTTTTGCCAACATTGCACACAAACATTTCACTAAATTACTGCATAGATCACTGCAACAGCATTAGTTAGTTATTTCATGGATTGCCAATCACTGCAACAGCCTCTGCCAACAGCACCCGCAACAAATGGCTACACATCCATTATATCAGATCCCAACTGTCCCTCATTTTAAGGGACTGTCAATTTGAGACAAAATCCCTTCTTCATGCAGCTTCAGTTGTCCCTCATGTGTACATCTCTATACGAAATGTATTATTTTCCTACCAAAAATGTTATGCGGCACTAAAACTTTTTATCCAACCTCTATCACTGCATTTTATTCTGAAATGCAAAAAAAGGGCCAGAAAAGCATGTGTATGGTTTAGCCATTCATTTTCTTCACATTCGATTTCCGTGGTCCATGTTACTAGACCACACTCACAAATGGTGGATATAATATACCTTCCAACTTTCTGAAATGATAAAGAGGGAAACCTTTTTAGTACACTGTACATAGGAAAAGGACATGTCCCTGCCTATACATTGTGTACCTCTATCATTTCAAAAAGTTGGAAAGTATAATATACTGTATCTCTCTCCCATGTGTGAATGATGAAACACCTAAAAATTTTGCCTATTCTACAAACCAGCTTACATGCTAATCTATGTGAACCTCTTATACTTTATGGCCAAGATGGTGTGCTGGTCACTGGGAAGCACTATATGCAAGCTCTAGCCAACACACACAAAATTATATTCTAAAGTGTTGGAAACATTCCTCAGAGACTTTGGTTCCTATTGATAGGATGGCATCACGTAGTTGAGGCAGATTTGTCAGCTGCACATTCATGGTACAAATCTCCCATTCCATGACATCCCAAAAGGTGCTCTATTGGACTGAGATCTGGTGACTGTGGAGGCCATTGGAATACAGTGAAATCATTGTGATGTTTAAGAAACCAGTGGTGAGAGGATTTGAGCTTTGTGACATGGTACATTATCCTGCTGGAAATAGCCCTCAGAAGATAAAGGGATGGACATGATCAGCAACAATACTCAGGTAGGTTGTGGCATTTAAAAGATGCTCAACTGGTACTAAAGGCCCAAAAACGTGCCACCAGTCTGAATTGTTGATACAAGGCAGAATGGATCCATGCTTGCATGTTGTTTATAACAAATTCTGACCCTACAATCTGAATGTCGCAGCTGGAATCGAGACTCATCTGACCAGGCAACATTTTTCCAATCTTCTATTGTCCAATTTTGGTGAGCCTGTGCGAATCGTAGCCTCAGTTTCCTGTCCTTAGCTAACAGGAGTGACAACCGGTGTGGTCTTCTGCTGCTGTAGCCCATCTGCTTCAAGGTCCAATGTGTTCACAGATGATAGTCTTCATACTTTGGTTGTAACGAGTGGTTATCTAAGTTACTGTTGCCTTTCTATCATCTCAAACCAGTCTGCTCATATTCCTGACATCAACAAGGCATTTTCATCCACACAACTTTCACTCACTGAATATTTTCTCTTTTTTGGACCATTCTCTGTAAACCTGAGAGATGGTTGTGCGTGAAAATCCCAGTAGGTCAGCAGTCTGTCTGGCACCAACAACCATGCCACGGTCACTTAAATCCTCTTTCTTCCTCATTCTGATGCTCCGTTTGAACTTTAGCAAGTCGTCTTCACCATTCACCAATTGAGTTGCTGCCAATGGATTGGCTGATTAGCAATATGTTACCAAGCAATTAAATAGGTGTACCTAATAAAGTGGCTGGTATAAAATTTTATTAAAGCAACAATATGGGTAAGCAGCACAACATATTACACACACCCACACATATATATATATATATATATATATATATATATATATATATATATATATATATATATATATATACACATACACATATATATATATATATATATATATATATATATATATATATATATATATATATATATATATATATATATATATATATATATATATATATATATATATATATACATACACACACACACACACACATATATACATATATATACACACATATATACACACACATACATACATACATACACATACACACACACACATACACATTTACAACTTCTGTTTGATGAAGACAGAAGTCCTCAATATGAGTGGCTGCTTTTGGCAACAAAAACTACTTCTTGCAGGTTTTGATACACAGGCCAAAAAGTACAAAACAAGGACCAATTAAATTCATGCAAACAAAACTAAATGTAGTGGACTAATCATCTGAAGTAACGTGTAGTTCAGAGCAGTTGAAACGCCCAGCTATAGTAAAGATCTGAAAAACACACTTTACTTGCCTCAATATATCCTTATTGTTTTCTCCCAATGCAGAAACAAGTAGATTCAAAAATTACCACCAACTAAAAAAGGTATTGGAAAAACAAAATGAAGGTAAAGAAACGTTGACATCACAGTGAACAAAGAGGGATAATAAACTAATTAACTAAAAACAGAAAAGGTCATGGCTCAACAAAAAAGCCCAGCCAATTAATAGCAATATTCCACTGTGGAGGACAAAGAAGGATTAGAAGACAGTTTGGACAGAGACTACATTGTATAGATACCCTTTAATCTTTAGGATGACTGACTAGGTCATAGTGTAACACTGGTGTGCCAGATGGACTGAAACCTAATGCAAAGGCTAACCTAATCCAACCCCATGCTGATATATCTACCATCAACTTGAACAATGCTGATAAAATGTATTGCCTAACCAAAGAAAAAAAAAATGTACAAAAATGATGTGTGTTTGTAATGTAAACTGTGGTTTTCATTTAAAAATACATTTAAAACATATTGATTACTTACCAGTAATCATCTAACAGCCACTTCTTGAAAAGCAACCACATAAGAGCAGAGTTTGCCCTCTGGGGTGTAATAAACCAAGCAGACTATTAAAAACAGAATAGTAAAAGTAATTTGCATAGCTCTGCCAAAGGTTCTTAACACCATATTAATGGACCTCTTTGCACAGGAACGTCAAATTCTACACACTAGTGTTTCTCAGCTTTATTATATTATGCACACCTTTAAAATTGGTAGTAAACACATGCATGAGTGCTGCCGGCACTGGGGAGCTACAGTTCATTGAGGGAACCATGAATGCCAACATGTACTGTGATATACTGAAGCAGAGCATGATCCCCTCCCTTCGGAGACTGGACTCCAGGGTAGTATTCCAACATGATAATGGACCCAAACACACCTCCAAGATGACCACTGTCTTGCTAAAGAAGCTGATGGTAAAGGTGATGGACTGGCCAAGCATGTCTCCAGACCTAAACCCTATTGAGCAATTGTGGGGCATCCTCAAACGGAAGGTGGAGGAGTGCAAGGTCTCTAACATCCATCTCTGTGATGTCATCATGAAGAAATGGAAGAGGACTCCAGTGGCAACCTGTAAATCTCAGGTGAACTCCATGCCCAAAAGGGTTAAGGCAGTGCTGGAAAATAATGGTGACCACACAAAATTTTGACACTTTGGGACCACTTTGGGACCACTTTTGTTGCCAGCGGTTTAGACATTAATGGCTGTGTGTTGAGTTATTTTGAGGGGACAGCAAATTTACACTGTTATACAAGCTGTGCACTCACTACTTTACATTGTAGCAAAGTGTCATTTCTTCAGTGTTGTCACATGAAAAGATAGAATAAAATATTTCGAAAAATATGAGGGGTGTACTCACTTTTGTGAGATCCTGTATATTATGTTCAAATACTGACTATAATATTGTGATATATAAAATAGCACAAATGAAGGCTGCTCTGTATTTATTAATGTGAACCTAGCATCATACGTTAGGTGTATAGCTGCAAAGTAATGTGAAAGTGTAACATTGCCAGGTATTAGGTCTTCTGGAGAGATCAAAGAACTTCACCTGGAAAAGACTTTAGCCTTTTGCACACTGCTGCCTAAAAACTAATTTAAGGCACAGGAGGTTGTTTTGTTTTCGCAGACCATTGTTTTTAAATATGCGCTCTGTATGGATCAGTGGGGAAAAAATAAAAAGTGTCTCTCTCTCTCTCTCTGTGTTGAATACAATTAAATCTAAATATAATTTTTCGATTTTTGGCCAAATGCATCCTGCAATTTTGGTACCAAAATGTCCATTCAGTGCACCTATAATAATTACATGTAAATTAGCCCACTAAAGCTGTTCATGCATGGTTGAACTTCAGCTTAAGACTAGGTTCACATAAGAGCACGCAGCAGCTCACAGCAGGAGTCCGGTGCGTCCTCGTTCACCGTTTCAGGTTCGATTTTGGCTAAATTCGGACCTGAAACGGACCAAAAGACGCACAGCGCTCCTGTGCAAATCGCACCGAAGCTGCTGTGGCGATATGTGAGCCGGCTCCATAGAAAGCTAGTCACAATATCCTGCTGTGCAAATTAAATGTGGGGAAACCAGCATCCAATTTGCACTAGTGTGAACCCAGCCTAAGTGTTACTAAACCCAGGAGCCTGTATTCACTATATCTGGTCTCCTACAGTACACAGGACATGGAAATACAATTATTTTAGTAAATATAAGCTGCTAAATACCTTTTATAGTTTATATGGCGGTCTGTCTATTGTGCCTGTTATGCTGGCCATACACTATATGAAAAATCGTTCTAACCCATTTTCAAAACACAAACACTCGGCCATGAGAGCAAAACGATAATGCTATCATTTAATGACCGATAAATGGACATAGATTAATCAATTTTTTTGTTCCTTTATTCACATATACCTAGTGCAAACAGTTTGGACAGAAAACACATTAACTTTTCAATTCATCGTTCGGCAGAAAACTTCCAATCTTATCCTTTGTTTTTTTTTTTGGCTCAAAGCTGTCCCAACCAATTACTCATTTGTGCCCATTAACTGGCTGAAAAAAAGAACGAACTGTCCAAATGACCGAATTTGACTATTTTTAGTATAGTGTATGGCCAGAATTAGGGAAATTCACTCTGTAATCATCCTAATCACCAATGTGACTAGAAATGAAAATGAATAAACCCCAAATTTTGAGCTGCCCCAGAACAGGAACAGGGGGAAACATTCCAAGGGGGACACTTGTTCCCATGACAAAATATCCAAGTGGGGATTTCTTCAAATGCAACAATAACCTCTTACTTCCTGTTGAGTCTACAGGACAGGAAGTTTAGAAAAATCCCCTAATAAGACACAGATGGGTAAAAAAAAAAAAAAAAGCCAACAGTGGGTTTAAGCCTCCACTAACCTGGCCTTACATACAGTATACTTTAGCTTAAAAATAAATAAATAAATAAAATAAAAATTAAAAAAAATGTACGAGCCAGCAATTGGAAAAACACACCAGCAATTCCCCAATACTAATATTTCACTGACTGAACTGACCAAAATAAGATTTTTTTTTGTTGTCCTGTTAGACCTATTATCTGTCTTCAAAATAATCAAGGGTCAACCATCCATAAACTGGGGTAGAAAAAACACAGGCTCAGCCTTTCTGAACTCCTAAATAAACACAGCTGGTGGAGATAATGGTCAAAAGGTTCAGCTGCTTGAGCAGCCTGTAATAAAATTAGAGTGGTGCATTACCAGTAAGCCAATTCATTAGTGAGGCGTATTCCAGTATTACTCCTTCTCACGCTGACTAGTCCATATTTTGGCCATGCAGACCATACACATAGGGATACAATCACGAAATAGCAGTGGTTTTTGATGAGTGTTGTGTCTATCAGATGTGGACCATTAAAATGGGCCGTTCCATTAATAAAATGGCAAATTTAAATTAATCAGAAATTTTTAAAAAATCGACCCCGTCATTATAGGGAGGTTTACAGGAACCCATGAAGTCCACTTGGTAGACAATAGGTGGCCTTATCCGACATCACCAAAGTGCCACAGGTAAAGTGTGGTACATACTATTAGAAACTCAGAAGAAGAATTCTGTACAAGGCACGATCGTTGGATTTTCATATAGTGTGTACACAATTATCAACATCTGATTCAGACAAGAAAAATTTCAGAAATTACAAACTGCTAAATTTTTCCTACGTGAACTAAGTTAACGATTTTCATTTAAAGTGTACTGTTTTCGACCAAGAGAAATCAGATAAGACAGACTGCGTATGATCAGAAACAAGCATAAAAAAAGCCTTTGTCATGCGAGAATCTTCGTACAATTAGTATGATCCTTGGTTTCAACCTGCTGCGAAACATTTAGACCCCATTCACACAGGGGCAACACAACTTGCAGGTCGCCTCAGCGAGGCGACCTGCACACGACTGCCCGGGCGACTTGCAAAACGACTTCTGTATAGAAGTCTATGTAAGTCGCCCCAAGTCGCCCCCGAAGTAGTACAGGAACCTTTTTCTAAGTCGGAGCGACTTGCGTCGCTCCCCTTAGAACGGTTTCATAGCAAAGAACGGGAGGCGACTTGTCAGGCGACTAGGTCGCCTGACAAGTCGTCCCTGTGTGAATGGGCTCTTAAGAAAACCAGGCCATTGATTACCCAATTTTCTTATATTGTGTACTGGGCTTAATGCTTAGTAAATGTAATACTACAGATAATCAGTGACTGTATGTATGCTACAGGTGATTGACGGAGACCGTGAATGTGCTATAGGTGTTTGGAGACAGCTTCAGGAGATCGCCATAGACTGAAGAGTGATCCTACGAGTGTGCTAGAGATCACTACTATTACCACCCCTTTATAAATGACATGTGAGCTACCTACAGCCACATTTGTCTATTATTTCAGCAAGACTCAGAAATCATAGGAGGGAGGGAGGAAGGAAGGAAGGAAGGAAGGAAGGAAGGAAGGAAGGAAGGAAGGAAGGAAGGAAGGAAGGAAGGAAGGAAGGAAGGAAGGAAGGAAGGAAGGAAGGAAGGAAGGAAGGAAGGAAGGAAGGAAGGAATTAGATGGACAGCACTGGAAGACAGAAATAAGGAAAATAATCCAAGGTGGACATACACTGAACAAATTTCAGATTTCATATTCAACATACACACATAGCTAGACTGGCGTATGAAGTCTGTTGAATAAACTGGCTAGTGCAATCCTTTAATTGGTTGTAAACCCTCACATATACCCAGTGAATTGAACAGCCTCACTTGATACACAGATGAAACAAATCATCCTACATAGAAGTGACTCATGCTGATAACAGAGGAACAAAGCACCATAGAAAAAACACACTTTGAGCTTTGGCGAGAGAGAAGTAAACACTACAGATATATGTGCTTTGCTCAGATTTAATGACTGAGGTTTACAACCAAAATCTAAAAAAATAAAATAAAATAAATAAAAAAAAAAAAACTTGACTAAAGCTGGCCTGTGGGGCAGAACAAAATGTAATCTGACAGATTCCATTATTCACACTAGACAGCATGGATAGGCAGATCCCCCACTGCGGCTATTGTATTCTGACAGCCAGTAGCGACGGCCATCAGGATACCCAGACAGCAGCAGCATCTGTTTGGGTGCAGCTGCTGTTTGGCAGACAAATTTTCATCTGGCTCAGGACCACTCAGAGTACAAGTTGCAACCGGTTCATTCAGAACCAGACGAAATTCTCATAGTGTACAGCCAGTTTAGGGCTATGCATACTACTAGATGGATGCTTTGCTGTGCTCTTAAACTATGCCGCAGTATCTCACACAGATCAGAGTATTCACCTGCTAACCTCTAGAAAACCTCTAAGCCTACAGGTAATATTCAGGCACATCTGTCATTTTGACATACTAATTTCTCCAAGTACTGTGACAAGGGCATGGGAGAGCAATCTTGGGAACTGCTGGCAGAGGTTACTTCAGCAGAAACTAATGACAGAAGTAAACAGAAAGTTCCCAGAGTTAAAGGTTGTTTTGCCTTTGCTTTTATGGGTTTCAGGTCTTTCATTTTAAATGTGACAGAACCTGCATGTACATAGGAGCACAAATATGTCACTTTACCATGTACTATTCTACTGCTGCTCAAAACAGACCAGGAGGTTTAAATCCATCAAAATCTAATATTTAATTTAGGAGCATGTGCGGATACAATAAATTACCCACTGGCCTCTTGTGTTTTGGGGTCTGCAGCAGGAGAAACTGTGTTCCCAGTCTCTCTCCTGTCAACAGTGAGACTCACTCTTCTTGCTGCATCATTTAAAAGCAAAAAACACATACATACTCACCCAGAGAACTGAGCGATCAAAGACAGCCGATTCCTAAGTTCCCGGTCTTCAGTGAGCAGAGAGTCAGTGACTGTCACTCGCTAGATCTGTGCTCTGCCCCTCCAGCACTAACTGGAGCACCGGGCTGTGGAGGGAGGGGCTGCCTCAGTCTCCCAGCAGATGTTTAAAGGGTCTATAAACCCCAAAAACAAAAATTGTATCTGTTCCCTTTAGGTATGTTAAATAAAAAAACAACACACCTTTTTGATCTTATGAGCTGATAAATTTGTGTTTCCTGGCTGTGCAGACTTATCAATTACACAGGTTTCCATAGACATGCACCTCTAGGTTAGGACTACAGAACAGAGCGCCTGTAAGTTATGGACAATAGAAGAGAGGTGGGGTTCCATTGCTGTGTCTTGCTTCTGCCGTTCTGATTTAGAATCACCAGGTATCTAATCATTTATGGGCAGGCTGAATGTACCCAGGTAGATCGATCAGTCTGGGTACAACCAGCCTGCCAGATTGTATGTGCAATTATCAGATGGTAACCTGCGGGAAAGAAATTGGCTCAGTCTATGGCCAACTTTAGATACCACTTTTAGAATCAGCACTTCAGAATAGGAACTCTTTATTGAAAAGGGCCACGAGTGTCCCAGATGCAAAACATTTGTTTCTTGCTGTTACATTTGAATCCTGCACGACCAACATCCTTATTCTATAAATAAATCTACACAATATCAAATGCTTCTGCTCATCAATGAAAGCGTTTTTTTCCAGAGAGCTGGATCAGAAAATATAATACAGGCCAGAACTACCCCCAGGCATTGGTTACCCAACATTCCTAGCCATTAAAATGGGTGTCTAAGCCTTCCTTTAGCCCAGGTTCACACTGAGCTGTGGGAATGAAGCGGTGCGAGTTCAGCTGAACTCGCAGGATTTCACTCACACGTCAGTCCCGATTTCAGCTGAAATTTCACAGATATCTATGCGGGTTTCTGCACAGATGTCAATAGAAACTGCAAAAAGTAGTACAGAAACTTTTTTAAATCGTTGCGGCGTCACACCTTCGCTGAAAAACCAGCAGCCAATGGCTGGGAGCGCTGACCTGTGTGTTCTGGTGGGGGGGTGGTCCCCGTCAGTCCCCCTACTCTGTGGGGAGATTGCTGTACTAACATTGCATAGTTAGTACAGCGAGCTCCTCTGTTTTTTTCCCCTTTCAGTTGAAGGAAAAAAAAAACAAAATGCCTGTGTGTACCAGACATAAGGCAGCTATCAAATCTAAGAATTGGTAAGCTGCAATATAATAAAATGTTTGCTTTTGGGTTTAATACTGCTTTAATCCTTTCCGTTATCTGTGAATGCAAATATCCTGTCCCCCCTAAAAAGTGCCCATTTACCTCCAGGCAACACTTAATGAATGGAAGAAAAAAAAAAAGAATTCTGAAGATTTTCATATCCTTTTACAATCCTTTACATACAGGGAAACTGATGAAAACATTATACGGACACAACAGACACATTCTTTCACACCATTTCCGCCAGTTTTATTAATGGGTTTTATTATACAGTACTTAGGTGACTGAACAGTCAACTATCTGTCTATGCATCATAACCGGTTCACTGCAGCAAGTGAGGTTCCTTATCATTGATGCAGACTAGCCAACACACCCTAATGAAGACCACAGAGCAGCTCTTTACAGAGATCACATGTTCCTCTCTGGATGGTAGAATAGCATGACATCATCCAGCCTCTTTTGATCGATTTGAATCAGTTACAGCCTTTATCTCACATGAGCTGCGGCATCTCAGACACTTGGAGCAGACGTTGGCAATTTTTTCCCCCAGATTCTCCTACTCGGTTGCATCATAACACTTCCCAACGGATGCAAGGTCATAAAATGCAGCAGGATTTGATGCTGGTATTCCAGGGTTTCCTCAGCTATTTGAAATACCTTACAAACAATCTATATTATATGTAGTCAACTACAACTGCATCTACTCACTAATCATAGAAATAAAAGAAAAACATGGGCGATATATTACTGATTAACATGGCTTGATTAGGACGCAACAGTTCATGAAAAGGGATCGACCGATTATCAGGAAAGTCGATTATCGGCAGCCAATATTAGCATTTTCTGAAAAAAAAAAAAAAAAAATCGGTCTCAAACTAGACCGATATTAGTTCTTGGGGCTTAGCCAGCATGCATCACCCCAGTACCATTGTTTAGAGTGGACGGTCGGCTTTATTGTAATGACAACGGGAGAGGACGTCCCCCCTTTCCTGCTACCTTCTGCCGCTCGCCCAGGCTCTCCCGTCCCACCAGGAGGCCCGAGCCACCAGCCGGCATGTCTATCGGCTGGCCAAAGACCCAGACAAAGCTGATGCTTCATTCAGGACTCAGATCTAGTAACCCGGAAGCAAATTCATGACATCACTTCCCAGATTACCGGCATCTTAAGGCGCCAGTTTTAAAAAATAAAGTATTCAAAAACACCAATCTTGACGTTTTGAATAATTTGAAGTGCAAAAGGGGTTTGGGGTCTTCTAGACCCCCGATCCCTCCATAAAAAGTACCTGGCAATGCCTATTACTGGTCACAAGGGATGTTTACATTCCTTTTGACAGCAATAACAGTGATAAAAAACATAAAAATGTGAAATGACAGTAAAAAAAAAAAAATATGTTTTAAATGTACAAAATATGTGCACATGTTCTTCTGTGCCCTGTTTCTCAATGGTCTACTGTACATCTCAGTACACAGAATTGTCATCAGTAATTGAGCTCAATCACAATAAGGGTATGTGTACATAAGCATCATACTCCAATACATGTTTATACTAAAATGCAGTTATTCATGCTTTAGGCCCGATTCATACTGGTGCAACATGCACTCCAACTTTGAGAGCCCATGTCGCATCACAAGTCGCACCCCATTAAGTGCAATGGAACCGTTCTAATAGGGGCGACTTGAGTTGCTTAGACTTAGGAAAAGGTTCCTGCAATATGTTTGGTCTGACTTTGGCACAACTTGCATTGACTTCTGTTAAAGAGGTCGTATGCAAGTCACATCGGGAAGTCGGTGCGGAAGTCGTGGCAGTGTGAACTGGGCCTTAAGCAGCTTGGTTGAGAACAGACCAGATCAAAAGCTAGGCCAGCCTTTTCAACTTTTTTACCTCAGAGAAGGGGTCTCAAAACTTTCCAAACAAAAGGTCAAAGTGGGCAGACTGACTTTTGGGTCCAGACGTCAGTGGAACTGTTGCCCATTGGGGGGGGGGGTCATTGGGAGGAACCCTGCCCCATTGTTGGCCACTGGGAGGAACCGTGCCCCATTGTTGGTATCTGAGGATGAAAAAGTGCCACAAGGGCTGGATAAAAGAAAGCAAAGGACTGCATCTGGCCCCTGGGCCGCAGTTTAGAGACCACTGCCCTAGAGGAACCTTTAAAAAATAGTTTTCAGGTCTCGGGGGAACCCCTGCTAAAACAGATTTGAGGCCAATAGGAAAAATGCCTCTCTTACACTGGTGACCAGTTGAAAGAATGCTCCATTTACAGTGATGGTCAGAATATCATTCTTCAAAACAGTTAAAAAGATTGCTGCCATGCTGATGGCTTTTCCAAGTGGCATTTGTCCCAAAATTCTGCAGGAACCATCAAATATGAGGTCAATCAGCCACAGCTCAAGAAGCCCCTAGCATCCCATTAAGGAACTCTTGTTGAGAATGGCTGATCTGGGTGGATATTGTTGGACCGATTAAACAGTCATTTATGTTACTTTAAAAGAAAAATAGTTTTGGTTTGAGGACATTTTGAGGCCATTCAGACCTGTGTATTGCAGGGAATTTAACCACACATTAAAACACAATTGATGATGGACACACAATCCACAATGCAGTACCCACTGCAGTGTCACTCATTTAGAACGATGCTCACAACATGTGCCACTACTCTGGCATACAAATAGCATGCCTACCCTCTACTCCATCAGGCTGTAATAAGCCAACCTATCCCAACAAAGAGACTGTATATTAGTGTACTATAGAAAGTAAATACAAAAAACAATCATACACCATCATCTGCAAAACCAACTTCTACAGTTATACATAAACTGATTTTTAAAACCAATGGGGGTATAAAAAATACAGGAATTTTGCCCAGGAAAGTTGATACTCAAACATCAGTACCACGTGCAAGTACCCTTTAGCCTTCTGAAGCCCTTCATAGTGGATAGCTCTTTAGGGGGCCTTTGACAGATCGGGTCACCTATTCACCACCCGTTTGACCCCTAAAACTCCACACTACAATGTACACAGATGTGGGGCAACCCCTATTGAGCTGAATAGGTCGTGTTCAGTGGGCGCTACTTCCAGCCAAACGAGACAGCAGACTGCATTCTCATCAGTGCAGAAAATGTATAGTTGGGGGGATGCGCTTAGATTTACCTGCAGATCTGTACAACTGCCATTGATTTGAATAGGCTGCCTGCATGGAACACTTGTGCATCCCATACAGGTGAATAAGGCCCATTGCATGTGTGTATGGATCAGTATGCTGGTGTGAATGAGGCTAAGACCCCTTTCATACCGAGGGCGTTTTGCAGGCGCTATAGCGTTAAAAATAGCGCCTGCAATCCGCCCTCAAACAGCTGCAGCATTGTCTCCAGTGTGAAAGCCCGAGGGCTTTTACACCGGAGCGGTGCGCTGGCAGGACGTCAGGAAAAGTCCTGTCAGCAGCTTCTTTGGAGCGGTGAAGAAGCGGTGTGTTTACCGCTCCTCCACCGCTGCTCCCCATTGAAGTCAATGGGGCAGCGCTAGGATACCGCCGGCAAAACGCCGCTATTGCGGAGCACTGCGGGGGGTTTTAACCCTTTCTCGGCCGTTAGCGGGGGGGGTAAAAGCACCCTGCTAGCAGCCGAAATGCGCCGCAAATCCAACGGTAAAACGCAGCTATAAATAGCAGCGTTTTACTGCCGACGCTTTAGGCGGCTTGGTGTGAAAGGGCTCTAAAGCTGAACTCTAGCTTTAGACCAGCAAGTCAGTTGGATGGGCATGTCTGCTCAAAATGGACCCAGAGTCGCCTTGATAATCTAATCCAATGAATCGGCTGAAATGGGCGACAATGGACCTTAAGGCTACCTTCACACTGGGGCGTTGGCGGGAAAAAGTGCTGCTATTTTTAGCAGCGCTTTACTGGCGTTTTTGCGGAGCTCTTCAGCCGCTAGCAGGGTGCTTTTAACCCCCACTAGTGGCCCAAAAAGGGTTAAAAGTGCCCGCAAAGAGCCGCTGAAGCGGCGCTCTGCCCATTGATTTCAATGGGCAGGGGTGCTGTAGGAGAGGTGTATACACTGCTCTTACAGCACCTTAAAGGTGCTGCTTGCAGGACTTATTTGGCTTCCTGCCAGCACACCGCTCCAGTGTGAAAGCACTCAGGGCTTTCACACTGGAGTGAGAGGAGAGGCTCGTTATAGGCACTATAGCGTCTGTAAAGTGCCTCAGTGTGAAAGCAGCCTTAGACTACATTTTTATTAGCCTCCTGCGTTTGGTTCATTTAAACTGAAATTAGAGGGGTGTTATGTACTTCTCACCACACTGAGATCACATCAACAGCAGTCTCCCAATTGATCCAATGATAATTAACAGCAAAAAAATGAGGATGAGATCTTTGTATATTGCAATTAATCTTTACTTCAAAATTCCATCTTCATATACAACAAATGATCCAACAGGCAACTGTACAGTTACAAGCAGTGCTTTGCTCTTTCTCTTCTCAACACATGGCTCGAGAAAAAGCAAAGCGCTGCTTGTAACTGTACAGTTGCCTGTTGGATCATTTATTGTATATGAAGACTTTGTAATAAACAGAGGACTTATCCTCATTTTTTGGTTTATTTAAATGCAGAAGAAATCAGGGAATTAAAGACATTTTCTGAGCTACTGTGCAGCAAAATATACAACTAAAACTTTACACACAACAAATGCAGGGTTACTTGAGGCTGAGAGCAACTGCTGGTGTCAGGGGTCAAAGTAAACACTTGGCAGAACTTGTAAACTGACCCCTCCTAAAAGCAAAGATTCATTCTGGAGCCATTGTGTTTAGAAGCCATTATCTACTAGAATATCTGTAGTATCACTTTTGTTTTTTCTTCCTTTATTCTTTGCTAGATATTATATATCAATCATATAAAAATATAGGCAGTAATTACACTGATATAGGGTTTCAGTTTGGATCTCTGTGGGCCCTCTACCCTCAGCCAGACATCTAATTTTCCTCTACAAATAGACTTCTATAGTCACTTCCATGAATTCCATTGGCAAAGCTGCAATCTTTTCACTTCGGGCTAATAGAGCAATGAAAGAATGAAAAGATTCTTTTAAATGGTGGGCGGTATTTCTGTGCTCCAGTCTCAATCAGTACGAACGCTTCTCAAAATAAAATTCAATGACTATTTCATATTAAATAACTTAATATTAAAAAAGTCTTCCTGAAGAAACAGAGTCCTCAGTTGGAAAGAAATGATAAAATAAATTGCTGCAAAGTGTTTAAACAGTGTCATGAATCTGGCCTGAAGTTTATCTTCTTCCAGGAGGAGGGGGGAGAGTGCCCTTTGCTTAAAGCAAACAGGGGATTTTCTCCTCTGCTGATGCTGCAAAAGCTGAAAGTTTTCTTCTCCTATCGGAGTTCACAGTTTGAATATAAACACTAGTTTGTCTTCACAACAAAGGCAAAGTAGTGCACTGAAGGCTGTCACACAAGGTCATATCAAGGTTGTGCACCCTCTCACTACATTCCAGTGCCTGGCTTCCTGTGTTTTGCCAATCCATCTCTACATGTCCTGTTCAGAATTATATGCAGGGTTATGGGGAGCAGTAGAGCCGTAATAAGCAAACAGAAGAGTACATACGCATATATTCACATGAGCATTTTCTAATGGGGAGGACTATACAAATTAAACACCTTTTCAGTAGATTGAAAAAAGTATGGGGTTTGTTTTTTTCAGAATCATACTTACCTAGGTGAATGCAGCAGTCTCCCCACTGTCTCTAACACTGAGAACCGAGCGATCAAACACTGCTGATCGCTTAGTTCTCAGGGCTCCCTGAGCAGAGAGCTGGTGACTGTCATTGTCAGTGGAGAGCTGGACTGTGAAGGGGGCGGGAGCATCCCGACTTCATGGTCACAATCGTGCCCGAGCCTGGACCGGCTCTGTGGCTTCAGCCCGTTGGCTGCTGAAAACGCGCCACAGGAGTGCAGAACAAACAGCACTCCTGTGATCCACAGAAGTACAATCAAACAAGCTTTGGCAGTACTGGTTTAGTCTGTTAAAAGCTACAGCCAGCACTCAATCACTTCCCCCGGGTTGACATCATATTACGTCGGGGGACTTGAATTGGTGATATCGGAATGATGCCTGCAGCCGCAAGCAGCATCAGATTTTTCTTTTTTTTTAGCAGGCAATTCCCTGCAATGTAAAAGCAATCATAGCAGCCGTTTAGCCCCTTGATTGCTTTTACAAGAGGCGGGAGGTGATATCCCTGCAACGTCTGTGTGATCAGGGAGCCAGAGAATGAATCCACCGGTGGCTTACCATAGAGCTGGCCAGGGACCAGATGTCACCGGCCAGCTCTATGACCTTCTGAGGCTGGATCAACATCAGGACATCGGTTTTTTTATCAGGTTTTCCAGCGTAATTAAAAAAAAAGGGAAAGTGTTAATAAAAATCCTTTTTTTTTTTTAAGCCCCGTCCACTCATACAGTAGCGAATGCATACGTAGGTCACGCCCGCAGATGTAAACAACATTCAACCCACACATGTGCAGTATGGCCGTGATTGTTGGAATGAGAGCACTATTCTAGAGCTAGACCTCCTCTGTAATGCTAAACTGGTAATCTGTAAAAACGTATAAAGCGTAGCCTTTGGAGATTTTTAAAGTACCAAAGTTTGGTGCCATACCATGCGTGCACTTAAATTTTAAAGTGTGACATGTTGGGTATCCATTTACTCGGCGTAACATCTTTCACAATATACAAAAAAAATTGGGGTAAACTGCGTTTTGTTTTTTAATAATTTGTGAAAACTTTTTTTCTAAAGGAAAAAAAAATTGAAGCGCAAATACGGTGTGATATAGCAACGACCGCCATTTTTCCCTAGGGTCTCTGCTAAAAAAAACAGGTACAACAATGAGGAAAGCATGACGTAGGCCACTACTGCTTACATCTACTTTTGAGACTGTTTGTTTACCACTTGCCATACATTATATAATTTTTCTTTAAATTTACCGAAACCATTTATGAGGTTAAACCTAAACACTTTCAATTTGTATGTAGTCAGGTAAGCCCTTGCTAAATGATTAAAAGCTACAGTCACCACTGCAATTAAAGAACAAATGGTCATGAGAGAACCATGTAGACTGCCACTGCTTATCTGTACTTTTGAAAAAACTTTCTTGATGTATTGTGTCATCTTGATTTATTGTGGCTGGCCTGAAACAATTAGTGAGGGGGAATTCCAACACCCCTGTTCTGAGTCAGACAGCCATACAAATAGCATTTTCAGTAGACCAGCAGTGGCAGCGCCCATTCTTCTCACCTGACAGGTGTACTTGTCTTAAAGTGTTGCTAAACCCAAACAGGTCCAAATAAGACAGTTACGGGATTCAGGCTGCACATGCTCAGTTGGGTGTGTATTGCTAGGGGAGTTGTTTTTTGTTTTCTTTAGGAGAGTGCATGTGATCAGCACAGGGCCAAACCAGCACTGACCAGACAGAGGGCCAGGGGTCCTGCATCCTGACAGGGCAGCCAGTGCAGTATGAAAACTCCTCCTACAAGCTTTAACCAGGCGCTGATAGAATTCACAAGACTGCTATATACTGCCGACAAAAGGTATTTAGCAGTTTATATTTACTAAAATAGATTGCATTTCCATGTTCTGTGTACTGCAGGGTCCTGGGTTTAGTAACACTAAGAACTGGGAATAGTCTGGAGCTGAAGGGTGCTTGAGGGGTTCCAAGGAAGAATCTGATACCATTATATCTATGGCCAAAAGGTGATATTAAAATCAAAACTTTTATCTGTTGCTCAGTGATCTCAGGGCCTTTCATTACATTAATGTCAGTGTTAGCTTGGCAGTGTTATCTACCCACCATAATCATTGCTAGGTGATCTGAAACCAATTCTGTAAATTGGTTTACTTTCCAGAATGTAGAACGCATATTTTTTTTCAATAACTAACAAAAAGGTGCTCCTCAAGAGTATTGCTACCATCCCTCATGTGCCACTACTCTGGCATACAAATAGCATGCCTAACCTCTACTCCATCACGCTGTAATAAGCCAACCTATCCCAACAAAGAGGCTGTATATTAAAGTGTACTATAGAAAGTAAATACAAAAACCCCTCATAGACTATCATCTGGAAAACCAACTTCTACAGTTATACATAAACTGATTTTTAAAACCAATGGGGTATAAAAAAATAATTTGTTATAAGAAGCACGCCTTGCCTCACTTTTTTTTTTTTTTTTAAACCATTTGTTAACGCCCGCTACTTAAAATTTTGCTGGCATCAATATTCCTTTGCTGGTACTCTGTTAAAATAAAAGATTTATGAAAGACACTGCTGAACCAGGCAGTAAAAAATACAGCCATCCTCATGGCCTTGTCTTGAGCAATTCATTTCCCATCAAGCTGTGATCACAGCACTGAATGGAACCTGGAAATGAATACAACTGACTTGTCAAAAGGTTGACTAAAGCACAGGAAGCTGGAAATAAACCTTAGTCAATGTACAAGTTTATAATGAGTCAAACACCTCCAGCAGAAAGGGTTCCAGCAATGACGTTAACAGGATAAGGGAGTGGCCCAGACTATCTCCCCACGCTGATATAGTCATACTTCTGTAAAGAATGATGGATTACTGGAAGCATTGCCTGATACAGGCATATACCAATACAGGATTGCAGACATCACTGGACACTTGTTTAGCTGATTACCAATTCAGCCATAATGAAGCAATTTGTGTCTATTAGTTGACTGTGTACATGTAAATATACATATGTGTACAAAATCCCATACAAACACACACAGCAGTTTCTGTAGCTCCAATGTAAGGCTAATAAATCTATGGTCAATCCAAAGGGTTGATTTTTTTTTTATCTATTAAAATGCATATACAAAAAGTAACCACATTTTGTAGAAAAATAGCTTTACAATACGCTTGTCTTGCATGAAAATATGATACATGCTGCTTACTGCAAGCAACACGCAGTGGACTTCATTTGGTAAAACACTAGAGACTAGTGTCTGCGCCCATTTAAAACAGTGGGGAACTCCCTCCCTTTACCAGAATTGCACACTAGAATCAGGGATGTCCAACTAATGACATACTTAACAGGTTAATTACAGGATACCTTGGAACAATTTCATAAGGTCTGGGAGCTATGGAACCCTAAAGGGACACTCACTCTGAGAGGGCAGTATGAGTTCTAGGAAGCCAGCTAATCTCCATATGGTAAGATCGGTGCTTTTGACAAACTTTTTCTTTTGCCATTTTTCTTTTTATTATTACTGTCTATTCAAGTTAATGTTATTGCTCTTTTTTGTCATGTTGTTTTTAAACCAAACGATTCATGTGGACGTTTGTCTGTGTTATCGAGTAGTGACTGCAAAACTGTCAAATTGTCCATTTATTCAGTATGTGCGAAAACTAATGTGGATCCAGGCATGTACTTCTATATTTACAGTACATGCCATGCCTGAGCTGGATTGTATACACTTAGTCAAACAATGATGGATCACTCCATAGATCTCTGGACTCTTTGGGGTTGATTTACTAAAAATAGAGGGTGCAAAACCTGGTGCAGCTCTGCATAGTAACCAATCAGCTTCATAAAATGATCACAAAAGGACGGTCACTTCAATCTTTAAGGATTCTTCAGGACTCACCATACAAGAAACAGACCCCTCCTAAATACCCTATGCTCTCAGAAAACACAGGTATCATGTATCCCCTTAATGTTCTTCTTCCCCACAAATGCAAGTCTGGAATCACAATGGGTAATAAGAACAGAGCTTCTACAAGCTTTTTAGGCAGAGAAATAAAAGCTCAAATGCCTGTAAAAACTGTTTTTTTTTTACCTGCAGGGTGCATGAGCCCTTAATTACAGTACAGGCTGTAGACAAGGTGAATGTAAGCAAAGTAATATTTACAAACACCATTCATTTTGTTACCCCATCTAACAATAACCCCTTTATTGCTTCCTTTTTCATTTCACAAAGCTCTAGCAATCTCTAGACAGCAGCTGTAAAAATGCACACACCGATAAGAGTGGTTCTTACACAATCTGTTTGGATATAATGACATCATACCTTCTTGATTGGCTAGAACTAGAACTTTTAAAAAGGTAAAGGTCATCCAACAGAAAAAGTAAATAAATAATTTCTGGGAAAAGCATAGATGAAGGAAGCTAAAGTGAAAATAAAAGTAATTTGTTTACACAGGGTTTCACAGCTGCTATCTATGGAATGCTATGACACAAGAAATAGAGAAAAAGAGCACAGAACAATCTCTAGGCACCGGTAAGGTTATATGGGATAGTGAGAGGAATGGCATTGGTTTGGCACTCCTATTCTAGAGGGAGACTTGGGAGGGGACTGCAGTCTCCTAAGGGCCAGTACACACTGGTACATTGCCTTAGATCAAGTGCTGGCTGTCCTTTTTGACAGCAAAGACTTACCAAAAATAACAGTTGGCAGAGTGGCAATGAGAGACGTTTTAGAGCATTCGCTGTATATCATCAATCCTTGATGGTTTCAAGAAATCTGATATCGGAGAAAAACGGAAGGTGCAACTGCTGAGGTTTCCACTTTCAGCAAGTGGTTAATAATGGTAATCGCCTTATTTCTCTAAAAATTTGCCTACTGGGCACTTTTACCCCCTTCTTGCCCAGGCCAATTTTCAGCCATCAGCACTGTCACACTTTGAATGACAATTGCGTGGTCATGTTACACTGTACCCATATGAATTTTTTTTTTTTTCCACAAATAAAGCTTTTTGGCAGTATTTAATTACTACTGGGTTTTTTTAATGTCTTGCTAAATAAATGATAAAAAGAAAAAAAAGAAAAAAAAAAAAAAGGCAGGCCATAAAACCAATCGAAAATCAAATGAAAATTCTTGTCGATCGATTTGGTTTTTGCATCGTTCATGTGCCAGCTGCGATGCATTATTTTAATGCCACAAATCGTAAGTGCCTCCATCATGCTAGGTTTTTCTGAAAAAACAAAAATGATAGCACAATTGTTTGCGCCATTTTCTATCAGAGCGTATGGTTTTCGACTCAACTATGGCCGGCTTAAGGCCAGCACTTCTAGACTTGAGGGTAGCAAGCTGTGCAAACACAAACCTCCTCCTTCAGGCACAAGATTTGCTGCGACCCCTCCACTTTCCCAAAAGTCAAGTTTAATGCTATGGGGGAAATGTCGGGTGGGGAGGTTGTAGCATGTGCAGTTATGGCACTTATCTTGAAGTGTGAAGGGGGGGGGGGGCGCAGGTGGCTAAAAACAAACAGTTCATGTGCCTCCCACAAGATGTAAAATTGTCAGAAAATTGCCAGATCAGGCAACTGTCATGTCAAACTGATTTTTTTTCTTTATCTCTAAAAAAAAATAAAAAAATAAAAAAATAAAAAAAAAAAGGGACTGTGTTAGCTTTGATGTGCCCGAGACAGATATAATTGCTGCAGTTAATTCAGTTTCCTGCTCAGCTATGCCCACCTAAAGACTTCACTATAAAAAGCCCCCTCCCCCCTTTAATACAAACAAGAAACTTTCAAGAGCCTTGACTGATCCCAACAAGAAATGTAAGTTAGCCGAAACTGGTCAGTTCACTTTCACAACATCATGTACTTACAAAAAATGCAGAGAAAAATGTGCTCAGATTTCATGAGCATCAAGGCAATCTGACCTAGGCTTTCCAGACTACTGAGAATCTAAAAAAACTTACCCTTTACACTCAGATACCGTACTAAGGGCAAGCTTGCACCGTGTGCTGTGCATTCTTCTTCAATTCCCATGCAATCCAGGTAAAGTGGGACTTCAGCCCATTCATTTGAATGGGCTGAAATCCTGCCGGACCGCAACAAAAGTAATGCAGGCACTAAAAAAAAAATAAAAATAAAAAAAAAAAACACAGGAACCGGATTACACGATACTAACTACACCTAGCGAGCCTGTGCAGGCAAGTGCACCAAGCTTGCGACTTGCGTTTGTGGTGTTAGACACCGGCTGCAGATCGCAAGTGTAGTGCGCTTTAAATGCGGTGCAGGAAACGCACAAGGAATACGGGTTTCCGGCACCATGTTCTGGTGTGCACCAGTCCTTGAACTGGATTTCTGTAATTGGGAGTTTTTTAGAGTTTGTCTAAACAGGAGGAAAAAAAAAAAAAAAGGATACATGCTATGATACTACAGAAAATTGTTTATAGTTTCCCCACATACAACACTACATTTATCCAATTCACATTACAGGCAAATTAAAATTAATGGTAACGTTGCTGAAAAAAATTACGAACATCAACCTGATTGCATGGTTCTCACAAAAAAAAAAAAAGTAAGAAACACCAGCACACACACACACACACTCTACAACCATCCCTAAAAAACTCTCACCAGAAGGTAAAAAGGCTTATTAAACTTCAGCCGAGGATGGATTTACCCACTTCATGACCAGGCCATGTTTTGTGATACGGCACTGCATCGCTTTAACTGACAAGTGTATGGTCGTGCGACGCTGTACCCAAACAAAATTGATGTCCTTTTATTCCCACAAATAGAGTTTTCTTTTGGTGGTATTTGATCACCTCTGCAGTGTTTATTTTTTGTGCTATAAACAAAAAAAATGACTAATTTTTACTTTTTGCTATAATATCCAAAATAAAATAAAAAAAAAATAAAAAAAATTCTTCCTCAGTTTAGCTGTATAAAGGTCACTGGCAGGGAAGGGGTTAACACTAGTGGTGGTTAAGGGGTTAAATGTGTTCCCTGGGGAGGGGTTCCTAACTGTATGGGGGCTGGGCTGACTGGAGGAGGAGAGAGATCGCTGTTCCTAATCGCTAGGAACAAACGATCTCACTCTACTCATCTGACAGTACGGGGATCTGTTTGTTTAAACTGGCATATCCCTGTTCTGTCTCACTCTGGAGCGATCGTGGGTGGCCGGCGGACTTGGAGTCCGCTAGACCTGCTGGTTGGCTCCCCCGCCAGCGAATGGGCAGGCGCGCCCACAGATCGCCATGTACGTACCTGACGACGTACAATGACGGCGATTCACACAGCCGAGCCAACCTGCTGTAGTACAACTTCGGCGGCTGGTTGGCCAGCAGTTAAATCCCCAAGCAGACCCAGTGCACTTAGCAATTGCTGTGGTTTAGAAATAAAGTGTACAGGCAGCACTAAATCCACAACCCCTCTCTGTTCTGCATCCCTTCTTGCCATTTAGCCCTGTCCCTATCCTGCTGCTTTTGTACTAGGGTTGTTTTACCTGGCTGCTGTGGGAGATTGTGGGTTCAGCGTTTTTCACAGTACAAATGGACCAGAGGAGGAACAGGACTAAGGCTCTATTCAAACCTGAGCTAGCAATTTACTGCCGTTTTTCCAGGCACTTTTTGTAAGCGTTTTTGCAGCTTTTTACATGCATTTTTAAAGCATTTTACAACTTCAGACGCTTCCGTTTAGCCAATTGAAAGCACTAAGGGGAGGAGAGGGAGAGGAAATTAGGGGTGGGGAACTGCTGTTTGAGCTGAAAACGAGCGACAAAAACACTCGTAAAATGCTCAGGCGTTTCCACTGAAGTCTATGGGGCCAAAACTGCTTGTAGCCCTGGTTCACACTGGAGCATTTTGACATGCGATTTGTCATGTCAAATCGGCGGCAATTGCCGTCAATAGCACCGCCCTAATCGATGCTACGCCACATTTGTGGTGCTGCACCGATTTCAAAAAGTCGTTTCTGTACTACTTTTTGCGACTTTGTGCTGCGATTTACATTGACATCTGTGCAGAAACCTGCACAGATGTCTCTGAAATCACAGCCGAAATCGGGACTGACATGCGGGAGTGAAATCATGCAAGTTCAGCTGAACTCACACGGCTTCATTCCCGCAGCTCAGTGTGAACCTGGGCATAATCTGCTAAAAAAGAAGCGCATGTCCTTTTTTTTTTTTTTTTTTTTTTAAGCGACAGGCATATTTGCTTTAGGCAACAAAATGCTCATATGTGAACAAAGGCTATTAAAATGAATGGGATTTGGCCTGTTGAGCGTTTTAGAGCTACAAGCAGAAAATCACTCAGGTCTGAAATGAGGCCTAAACAGCAAGCATGGCTGCAAATGTACAGAGGAGGCAGGGGCTATGTGTCTGTCCCACCCCTTCCCACCGTGCTGTAGCGGTAGGTGGGTAAGGTAAGTGTGAGTGGGTTACAGAGGCCAAGTAAAATTCTCCCAACTTCTGCTCCAATCAATCTAATAAAATCAGAGTAATTTGTAGCCTTCCTGTGTTAATATTTTTGCAGCACTGTATATTAAATAAGGCAGGAAAATTACAAGTCTTCTAAAGCTCCAGACCATACAATTACCAAAATATCAGATGGCAGACAAAGAAGGCCTGCCAAAAGTTTAAACCCAACCCCAGACATTTGGTTGCAAAAAAAAAAAATACAACACACACACACACACACTTTGACTGCTTTGGGGATTTCCCCCTTTTTCCCCCTCAGAGTCGTCAGAGGCACAGGACACCCACCAATGAGGACATAAAACAAAAGCAGAAGTTTCAGGAGGCACCTTCAGTACAGAAATTTCTGCTTGCTGGCTGCAAGATACCATGGTATATATGTTATCCTAGAAGTTAAAGCGGAGGTCCGCCCACCACTCCTAAAATTAAAAGCCAGCAGCTGCTGACTTAATAAATCGGACACTTACCTGTCCTGGAGTCCAGCGATGTCGGCACCGCAGCTTTTGTTTCCATCAGCTGTTGGGTGCATGCCGCCTCCATTGCGCATAAGGGAACCCAGCAGTGTAGCCTTGCGGCTTCACGCTGGGAACCTACTGCGCATGTGCGAGGCTCTGCTCCTCTCTCCTACTGGCCCAGCGGCTGGGGAAGGAGGAGGGAGCCCCAGCGAAGATGCAAATACCCGCGGCTGAGGCTCCCGGAAGTGGAGACAGGATACCTGTGAAAGACAGATATGCTGCCCCCCCCCAGGTGCAAATGTGGCACCGGAGGAGGGAAGGAGTACGACAAGCAGAAGTTCCACTTTTGGGTGGAACCCTGCTTTAAACTGAAACTTCACCCTCTCATTCAACATGGACCATTTTTAATCCTTATGCTGCTAGCATTAGTAAATAGATATGATATACATTCCTATTTTCTTGTTTTAAACTTTTTTTTGCATTTCTTAAGTTACTTCCTGGTTTCCAGGCCTAGGTCATACATCCCAGGAGTCTTCGGGGGGTTCACAGCTTAGCCCATGCCTGAGACAAGATGGATTTCAGGAAGTGAATGCTACATGAATCATCTGCCCTTACTCAAGATGGCCACTGCCAGAAATGCTAGGAGGCATTTTTCAAAGTGATTTCTCAGCAGAAGGCCTCATGCACACTGGACGTTAATATAACGTTATAAAAAACGCCAGTAGCTTTGCAGTACCGTTTTTCCACGTGAGCCTATTTTTTTTTTTCCAATGGATCAAAAATGTTAAAAAACACTGGTGAGCCATGTTCTTGAGCGTTTATCAGCTGAAAAGCTCCTCTCAAAACCCACTAGTTTGGGGTTTTTTTTTTTTTTTACAGCTAAACGCCCCAACCAAAAACAGTTGATAACAGCCTGTGTGCATGGACAGGATAACATGATGGGGAGTTTACTGACTGTAGAAAAAACGTTTGAAGCCAAAAACAGCTGCTGTAAAAACATCCAATGAGGCCTAATAAAGCATGGATGGATGGATGGATGGAGGAGCTTGCTCTCAATATTAAAAATTAATTTTATAATATATATATATATTTATTTTTGGTTTGTGTTGCTCTGATGCAGTGCAGTTTCACTTTAAAAAGAAAACCAAAAGGACCAAATCCGAGGAAAAGCTGCAAATCATGCAGGGAATCCAGGAAGTTGTGGAAAGATGGCCAGCAAACATGCCACAATCACAACATGAAAGGAGATTTTTCAAGTAAGCTTATACTGGATTGTCAAAAATTAGCCATCATTTATACCATCACATGCTGATATTATACAATAAAAGTGTATGCAGCGACTATAGAACTATTAAAAATTTGGGGACACTGACCCAGAACAACCAAGAAAGTGTGTCTGAAGAGACCGGGGTAAAAAATCCTTATCAGCATACTTGTTCTGAATTAGTAACTTTGTGTGTGCTAGAGCAGCCTTTTAGGGGTGCCTTGGCAAAATGCCTAAAATTGCCCAAAAACTGTATACAAGCCAGTGGGTGGATGAAGCCTGCCTTTTAGTTACACAAAGCCACAGGTTCTCTAGCTGCCAGCATTCCAACAACCAATGGCATCATCAGCTGGTATGGAGGATGTCACGCCTGCATAGCATCCTTGTTTAACCCTACCCTGCTCCTCTCCATTAGCGCTGGGGTCATATTAGCTGAGTGATGGAGAAAAACTGAGGGAGAAGAGAAACATTGGACTACTAGTCAGTAGCAGTTTGCAAAAGTGTATTTGCTTTGGAAAATTAAAATTGGGTGTCCTACACCTTTGTGGATGTTGCTGCATTATGTAAAACTGTTAGAATAGTTTTTACATTTTAGAATGGGGTGCCTCGACTGAAAAAAGGTTGAGAAACACCATGCTAGACTGACTGATTATGCTATAAAAAGCCTTCCTTAATACCTATATAGAGCTAGATACTACACTTCTGCATGCTTTAACAGCATTTTTAAATTTTATTGCTGATCATCCTACCAATGAAATAAAGCTTCTATGCAGCCAAGCATCATTGCAAACATGTCTAAAAGTAAATCAGTCAGTCAATCATTGACACGTTAGAAGTGAAGGAATACTATGCACGCCAAACTGGAAACATAAGACTAGCAGGCCCGCTGCCAAACAGGAATCTATCTGTCCACAGAGAAAAGGCGGCAATCAGAAGATTCAACCACTGAACCATTCCCTAGAACAATTGTGGCAGAATCCAGTACACTCATAGCCGTTACCTATATGCAGGGAGATACCCGGGTCAGAGAGGCACCGGACTTCGAATGCCTAGTTTTCACACAAATACAGCAAAGCCTACCAGTTCTAGATTTTTCCGACTAGACAGTCCTTGGTTCCTTTAAACTGGCCATATTCCAATCTCAGCAAGTTCAGCAGAAACCAGCCGAAATGCGATGGGAGAATTGAGAGATTGTCCACAGGTTGCAGGAAAGAAAATCTCTCAGTCTATGGTGACTTTAGTCTCTTCAGTGCTGTTAAAGTGATTGTTATTTTTATAGGAAAAAAAAAAAAAAAGAGACTTTTACAAAAAGAGGTTATACTTACCTGTTGCGTTGCAGCGGCTCTGCACAGAGCAGCCCAGACCCTCATTCTCTTGGGTCCCTCCCTCCTGTTGAGCACCCAGGTCCATTCAGACACATAGGAGAGAGGGGGTGGGCCTGAGTGGTTAGCCGACTTTGATTGACAGCGGTGGCAGCCAATGGCACCGCTGCTGTGTCTCAGCCAATAAGGAGCGAGGATCTCTGACAACTGAGACATTCGTGGACATTGCTGGACAGAGGGACCTCAGGTAAGTGTTAAAGGGGCTGCTGCACACAAAAGGCTTTTTATCTTAATGCAGAGAATACATTAAAGTTAAAAAAAAACCTTCTGACTTTACAATCCCTTTAGGTTTACCTTGAAGACAAACTCCAATATTCCAATCCTACAATTATCTTGAGTCTCAACTTTGACTGGTACAGGTCTAAACTCTGCTCTCCCTTTGCTTCCCATTTAGGCTATCTGTACTGGCGTCAATTTAGCTGCGCTTTTCGCCCGTGCTGCGGCACTGCCGAAGCGATTTGCAGGTGCTTTGGCAGCGCTGCCCATTTATTCTAATGGGCAGGGGTGGTTTAGGAGCGCTGTATACACCGCTCCCAAAAGATGCTGCTTGCAGGACTTTTTCTAACGTCCCACAAGCACACCGTCCCAGTGTGAAAGCATTCGGGCCTTTCACTTTGGGGAGGTGTTTTTCAGGCACTAAAACGCCTGAAAAAAAAAAGTAGCCTTAATCATAGCTTGCCATACAGATCTTACATTACTTCCTTCTTTAGGCCCGGTTCACACTTGTGCGATGCCAGACATCGCATGTAATTCGCAGCGCACTGCTGTTCACATTACATGCGATGTCAGTGCGGTGCGATATCAGCCATACAGATAGTATGGCTGATATCGCACCGCATTCGGTCCAAACACGCACAGGACCCTTTTTCTGTTTGGACCATAATTGGATCGCATGTGTGTGTGAACCCGCAGTGAATTCACGGTGTTCTCGCATCGCACAAGTGTGAACCGGGCCTTAAACTGACTGAAGCTTATCAGATGAGCACAAGGAATTTTAAAGTCAACTTGTGTGTTTCCATTACAGAGCAAAACAAAAAGATTTATCTGAACTTTGCCCACCAACAGCACATATTTCCATCTCCTTTGCTCTGCTCCATTCCGCTACACAATATATCAATTACCAAAACCCTCCTTTATTTATCAAGCATCTTTCTGTAAAATCAAGACTAGTAAACTTAAAAAAAAAATTAAAAAAAATTAAAAAAAAATTATTATAATCTGGCTTCTGAAATATTGATGTGTCCCCCCTCTAGAAGTTGTAGCTACAACCCATCAATAAAATAATGGTCTGTAGACACTGAAGCATTATTCCTACTGAAGCTTAGCAGCACAATGACTTTATTTAAAGTTTATAGAGGCCTATAAACATGCGAGCGATACTACCTATCCTGTCTTTGTGCCCTAAGGTAAGAAGAATAGAAAAAAAAAAAGGAATTGGAAGCAAAGCACAATTTAAAGTTTAGAGCCAATATCTCTTACTTGAACCCTGTAAATACCTTATGGTAAAGATGGTCCTGCACTCCTAACCATAAATACAACTCAAATGAACCATACAATGAAGATCTCCATCTGTGTTCTATCGCAGTTTGGTTTTTCAAACGAGAATCAAAATGAGCAGGGTCTTTCTTGATCTATGACCCCCCAGAACCATCTGAGCATCTGTTCTTTAACAGAAAAGTTTGAACGTAGAAGTGAAAACAATATTAAAAAAAAAAAAAAATCATCTTAAGATTGTGTTGTAATAGGTGTTTGGGAAACAGTATATACATAAAACAGCAACTAAAAAATAAAAAATACCGTGCACCAACTCAGAAATAAAACACTAAGAAAAAAAAAAAAGAAAAAAAAGAAAAGAATAAGAGAAGAAGTTTGTGTGCGTGTATATATATATATATATATATATATATATATATATATATATATATATATATATATATTTATACACACACACATACATAATATATACACACACTATATATATATTATATATATATATATATATATATATATATATATATATATATATATATATATATATATATATATATATATATATATATATATATATATACACACACACACACACACACACACACACATACACATCTATATCTACACACACAAACCTGGTTTTTAATCAGAGATCTATAAAATAGCCAACATATAAAAAGTGTGTATATTTCCCTTTAACCAGGAAAATATCAAAATAAATACTTTACACTAATATTTCAAGTTCACCACTTGCAGCCTGCAGGTGGCACACTGGAGGCTACTCTGCAGCTCTTCAATCTGATTTACAGCTAATTAAAATTGGCCTGAAAAGCATAGAATGGAGACACAAACCCGAAATAAAATATTACATATACAGCCTAAAGCTGTGTAAGGCCCCTTTCACACTGGGGTCGTGGGTGCGTTGGTGGTAAAGCGCTGCTATTTTTAGCGGCGCTTTACCGTCAATTTCACTGTGCTATTCGGCTGCTAGCGGGGCGCTTTAACCCCCCCGCTAGCGGCCGAGAAAGGGTTAAAACCACCGTAAAGCCCTGCTGCATCATCCGGCGGTATAGCCGCGCTGCCCCATTGATTTCAATAGGCAGGAGCAGTGTATACACCGCTCCAAAGATGCTGCTAGCAGGACTTTTATTAGCGTCCTGCCAGCGCACCGCTCCAGAGTGAAAGCCCCGAGGCTTTCACATTGGAGAGACAGCAGCGGCTCTTTTAGGGCACTTTGCGGGCTCTATTTTTAGCTTTATAGAGCCTGCAAAGTGTTCCAGTGTGAAAGGGGTCTTAAAGCCAACACCAAAAATGTTACATATTGCAGCTTACCAATCATTAGCAATGTTTGTGGCATTAGTTTTCTTTTGTTTAGGTTTTTTTCCCCCCTCTGTTTTCACTTGGTGATTTGGCCAGTAACACCTCCTGTATTAGAGAGCCCCTACTCTGGATGAAGAAGCAAAGGGGGCACCTTTGGACAGAAGCATCGTCAGTCTGGGGGGAGGGCAGTGTTAGATGTACTCGCAGTTTTAAATACACTAACAAATTAAACCTCAACTCCATCTAATACTTTCTAATCAGTTACAGCAAACAGTTGTGTTTCCTTTTGGGATAAAGGTTTTACATAAATAAAGCGCATCATCGTAAGCAACCCTGTCAGTGGGAAATGGTTTGTCTCAATTCTCCCAAGCTAAATTTTCATGAGAGCTTCTTTTGAAAAAAACAGACTTACTGGCCAGATCACCAGATGAAAATAAAAGGAAAAAATGCATGCAGACATTACATCTAAGAATTGGTAAGCTATAATAAAGATTTGCTTTTGGCCTTGTTACCTCTTTAATGAGATTCAAGAAATAACTGTTTAAAGACACTGACCAGTATTGACTTTCAGCAACAGAGACAGTCAACAAATTAGAAACCAATGCTGGGCTTTCTTATTAGAAGCTCAGCATCCTTCGGTAACCAACTGTTCCAGATACACCTTGTATTAAATCTTTATTTACAAAATAGGAGATTTCATACAAAAAGAAAAAACACAGTCAGGCCGGGTTCACACTGCTCTGACATGAAAGTGGCGTGACTTTGCCAGGCAACTTCGAGCAAATTCAGGGAATACCTTAATTAAATTAAGGATCCAACTTAGATGCAACTTCCATTCATTTTTATGGGCTGAAATCGGACCAAAGTAGTGCAGGAACCTTTTCCAAAGTCAGACCAGTTAAGACAGCTCTCATAGGGAAACATTGGACTTTACATGTCATACAACATGTGCTCTCAGAGTCGGAGAGCTTGTCTCACCAGTGTGAACTTGGCCTAAGTGGATGAAAAAAAAAGCCACACATACAAGCCTACAGCTTTTTTTTTCCCCATCATGCTGACAGCGTGAAGAAAAAAAAAAATACTGATTACCGAGCTTCCATTTACATCATGTGATCAGCCATCATTGGCTGACAGCTGATCACGTGGTAAGGGGCCTGCATCGACCCCTTACTCGGATCTGTGATCAGCCGAGTCTCAGACTGATGAACTTCATCAAAAGAATGTGAAAATCAGGAGTGCTTTCTTCCACCAGCCCCTAGGCAAACATTCTACACATTCTTCTCACCAAAAGTATAGGACACCCATTGCAGGTAGTCATAACCAGCATGTCAAGCAGAAATAGGTCTCCAGGTAATTCAAGAAGAAAGAAGGCTCCTCATAGTACAGCAAGTTTAACCACATGCCGACCGGGCCATAGCCGAAAGACGGCTACAGCGCGGTCAGCTTGTTCTGGGCGGGCGTCCATGGACGTCCTCCGGAACTCTCGCTCCGCTCGCCCCCTGTGGGGCGCGCGCACTGAAGTGTCCGTGCTCGCCGGGTTCACGGGACCCGGCGCAACACGGATCGCGGTAAAGGGCCAATGACAGCGGCCCTTTACCACGTGATCGCTCCCTCCAATGAGGGAGCGATCACAATGTAAACAAACTGGGGTCAGGCAAAGTTCCCAGCTCTCTTCTCTCCTCACACCGATACAGCGTGAGAGGAGAGAAGAGAGATCGATCGAAAAACCGTGAGTGAAAGGTACAGCAGTGCCCAGCAGTGCCATACAGTGCCATACAAGTGCCACTACACTGCTAATCTGTGCCCCAGAGTGCCATCAGTGCCACTTCACTCCCAATCAGTGCCACTAAATTGTCCATCAGTGCCACTACAGTGCCCATCTGTGCCACCAGTGCCACTACACTACCCATCAGTGCCACTACAGTACCCATCAGTGCCACTAAAGTACCCATCAGTGCCACTAAAGTACCCATCAGTGCCACTACAGTGCTCATCTGTGCCATCAGTGCCACTATAGTGCTCATCAGTGCCACATCGGTGCCACCAGTGCCCATCAGTGCCACCTCTGCCACTTCAGTGCCCATCTGTGCCGCCAGTGCCACGTCAGTGCTCCGCTAGTGCCACACCAGTGCCCAGTGCCACTACAGTGCTCATCTGTGCCACCAGTGCCACATCGGTGCCACCAGTGCCCATCAGTGCCCATCAGTGCCACCTGTGCCACTACAGTGCCCATTGGTCCCACCAGTGCCCACCAGTGCCACATCAGTGCTCCATCAGTGTCACGTCAGTGCTCCATCAGTGTCACGTCAGTGCTCCATCAGTGTCACGTCAGTGCTCCATCAGTGTCACGTCAGTGCTCCATCAGTGCCACGCCAGTGCTCCATCAGTGCTCCATCAGTGCCACGCCAGTGCTCCATCAGTGCCACGCCAGTGCTCCATCAGTGCTACACCAGGCCACTATAGTGCCCAGTGCCACTACAGTGCTTATAAGTGCCACATTATTGCTAATACAGTGCGCATTTGTGCCAAATCAGCGTCACTAGAGTGCTAATCTGCACCACTACAGCGCTCATCTGCACCACTACATCGCTCATCAGTGCCACTACAGTGCTCATCGGTGCCACTACAGTACCCAATAGTGCATATTAGTGCCCATAAGTGAGTGCTCATCAGTGCTACCTTATCAGTGCACATCAGTGCCAAATAATCAGTGCATCCTCAGTGTGGTGCATTAGTGTTCATCAGTGCAACCTTATCAGTACCCAGCAGTGCACCCTCATCAGTACCCAGCAGTACACCCTCATCAGTACCCAGCAGTGCACCCTCATCAGCACCCAGCAGGGCACCCTCATCAGCAGCCAGCAGTGCACCCTCATCAGCAGCCAGCAGTGCACCCTCATCAGCAGCCAGCAGTGCACCCTCATCAGCAGCCAGCAGTGCACCCTCATCAGCAGCCAGCAGTGCACCCTCATCAGCAGCCAGCAGTGCACCCTCATCAGCAGCCAGCAGTGCACCCTCATCAGCAGCCAGCAGTGCACCCTCATCAGCAGCCAGCAGTGCACCCTCATCAGCAGCCAGCAGTGCACCCTCATCAGTAGCCAGCAGTGCACCCTCATCAGTAGCCAGCAGTGCACCCTCATCAGTAGCCAGCAGTGCACCCTCATCAGTAGCCAGCAGTGCACCCTCATCAGTAGCCAGCAGTGCACCCTCATCAGTAGCCAGCAGTGCACCCTCATCAGTAGCCAGCAGTGCACCCTCATCAGAACCCAGCAGTGCACCCTCATCAGAACCCAGCAGTGCAGCCTTTTCAGCACCCAGCAGTGCAGCCTCATTAGACCAGCCTCATCAGCACCCATCAGTGCAGCCATATCTGTCCAAGTGTCCCTACCACAGAAGTTTGTCACCACAGCCCACAGTCACCAGTATGGCAAAAAAAAATTTTTCTGCTGAGGAGGCATACCAACTGCTTGCCTTGACTGACGAGAGCAGCGGGGAGCTCTCTGAGTCTGTCTGATTCTGGTTCAGAATATGAACCCGTTGTAAGCAGTGGGTCTGATACAGAATCGGAGGAAGAGCAAAGTGTGCCCATCAAACGAAGGCGCTCTGGCATGGAGGAGCAGGCTACCACAAGTAGTGCTGTTGCATCAACCAGCAGCTCCGTGCCATCCACCAGAAATGCAGTGGCATCAACTAGCAGCTCCGTGCCACCCACCAGTAGCACAGTGCCACCCAGAAGTAATGAAATACCACTACAGCAAAGGCCAAGACCTAGCGGGGTGTCATCTCGGCCCCAAAGCGTTAGGACCCATGCCGGCCTTCCCTATGCCCTTGAAAACCCTCTGTGGCTTCCCGCTAATTCAAGAGCAGCAAACACCCCCCCTTTCACCGCCCAGCCAGGTGTTCAGGTGAACACAGAGAATTTTGCCCCTATTGATTTTTTTAATTTAATTTTTACCCAAGACCTGTTATCCTCCATCGTGGCCCAGTGCAACCTCTATGCACAACAATTTATTACAAGCAACCCTGGTTCAAGTTACGCCCGTCCCCATGAGTGGAGACCATTGACAGTGGAGGAATTTAAATTATTTTTAGGTCTAACATTAAATATGGGACTCACAAAAAAAAATGAATTATACTCCTATTGGTCCACCAAGCCCATCCACCATATGCCAATCTATTCGTCCATTATGCGAAGATCAAGATACCTCATGATAATGCGTTTCCTCCATTACAATGACAACACCCAGTGCCCTCCCCGAAATGACCCATCACATGACAAATTATTTAAACTTCGGCCACTTCTAAATTTTTTCTCCGAGAAATTTCCCCAGTTATTCATCCCCGAACAAAATATCTCCGTGGATGAGTCATTGGTCCACTTCACAGGTAGGCTTGGGTTCAAGCAGTATATCCCCAGCAAAAGGGCCCGATATGGGGTTAAGCTCTACAAGCTATGTGACCGAGAAACGGGGTATATCTACGCCTTCCGGGTGTACGAAGGGAAGGACACCCAACTGCATCCCCCTGAATGTCCGGAGTACATAGGAGTCAGCGGAAAGGTTGTTTGGGAGCTTGTATATCCACTACTTGGAAAGGGTTACCACCTTTATGTGGATAACTACTATACAAGCTTGCCCCTCTTCCGCAATCTTTACCGCAAGGACACTCCAGCGTGTGGTACAGTGCGAGCCAATAGGAAGGGATTCCCGCAAAGACTCATTACTGAAAGACTACGACAAGGGGAAACGGCGTCTTTACGGAATGAAGAGATATTGGCTCTCAGGTGGAGGGACAGACGAAACGTCCACATGCTCACAACTATCCACAACGACACCTACGTGGAAATCCCCTGAAGAAACGGCCCAATCCAGAAACCAAAATGTGTCCATGACTATAATTTGTTTATGGGGGGTGTCGACTTCAATGATCAGATGATCGAACCCTACCTTCCCACAAGAAAAAGCCGCTTTTGGATATAAAAAAGTCTCTATATATCTTTTCAGTTTGGCCATTTACAATAGTTTTGTTATTTACCGTAAATCTACAGAGAGCCCCTTATCTTTTCTTCAGTACCAAGAAGAAATTATCACCACCCTTTTGTACCCGGAAGGCGCACCAGAAAGCATTCGCTCGGATTCAGTGAGCAGACTCCATGAACGCCACTTTCCTAAAAGACTCCCCCATCATGAAACAGGCCGGAAACGTCAGAAGAAATGCCGGGTGTGCACCAAAGCAGGAACTAGAAGAGACACTGTGTATTATTGTCCTGATTGTCCTTCCCAACCAGGCCTTTGTATTGATGAATGTTTCCGCCGTTACCATACTTCTCTACATTATTAGGGAAGTATGGTAAACGTAATTGTAATTTACCACCACACTGCTTCATGCCACTGTACATACCCCTGCCTTCTCCGGAACTGACCCTGGCTTGCTAAACGACAACGCTTCTGCCTAATGCTAAACTGTACCTACACCTCTGCCTTCTCCGGAACTGACCCTGGCCTGCTAAACGACCACGCTTCTGTTTAACGCTAAACTGTACCTACCTCTGCCTGCTCTGGAACTGACCCTGGCCTGTTACATGACCACGCTTCTGCCTAACGCTAAACTGTACCTACCTCTGCCTGCTCTGGAACTGACCCTGGACTGTTTGACCACGTTTTTTGCCTGCCTCTTGGATTGATCTTTTACCCTGCTATGCTAGTGGGAACACAGGGGTCTCACATATGTGAGGGGCTCCAGAATTGTTTTTCCGGATGAAGAAACCTAATTTTTTAGTTTTCTCATTCCCGATTAGGGTCTGGAGACTCGGAGGCTTCAAAGAGATTTGGGTGGGAGAAGCCTCTACCCCTGTCCCCATTCTTTCCTGGCCTGCTACTTGGACCATGTTCCTGCTTACTACCAGGACTAATATTTTGGCACTGCTGGCAATGTCTCTACTTGCACTGACCCTGGACTGTATATGGACAGTATCCGTGCCTGTACTGACTATGGACAATATTCCTGCCTGCTGCGTTGGACAATTCCATTCACTGTCGCTGACCACGTCCCTGCCTGCTGCCTGGATCAGGGCTCTCCTCCTGTGACAACTGCACTACTAAAACCACAGGTAATCTTTTGTTTACCCTTTGCTCAGAAGAATGTATTTTAGGGTGTAATTCTTGGTATGTTCATGCTTTTTGTTAGAAATATGAAGGGCCTTCAAAATTGTGATAGATTGTAAGGAAATTAGATGTGTAATTTATGCTCCTAGAACGCCTGAATGTGCTACTTCAATGTTGGGCCTCTGTATATGGCCAGGCTGTGTAAAAGTCTCACACATGTGGTATCGCCATACTCAGGAGGAGTAGCAGAATATATTTTGGGGTGTCATTTTTGCTATGTACATGCTATGTGTTGGAAATATCTTAGAAATTGACAACTTTGTGTAAAAAAAAAAAGCGTTTTCATTTTTTTTCCACATTTTCCAAAAACTTCTGGAAAAAAATGAACCGTTCAAAAGACTCATTATGCCTCATAGATTATACGTTGGGGTGTTTGCTTTCCAAAATGGGGTCACTTTGTGGGCGTTTCCATTGTCCTGGTGCTCCAGGGCCTTCAAAAATGTAATAGGTGGTTGAGAGATTAGATATGTAATTTATGCTCCTAGAACGCCTGAATGTGCTACTTCAATGTCGGGCCTCTGTATGTGGCCAGGCTGTGTAAAAGTCTCACACATGTGGTATCACAATACTCAGGAGGAGTAGTAGAATATATTTTGGGGTGTCATTTGTGGAATGTACATGCCATGTAAAAGAAATAACCTGTTATATTGACAATTTGGTGTGAAAAAAAAAAAAAAAAAATCGTAATTTTGCAAAGAATTGTGGGAAAAAATGACAACTTCAAAAAACTCACCATGCCTCCTACTAAATACCTTGGAATGTCTACTTTCCAAAGAGGGGTCATTTTGTGGGTATTTGTACTTTTCTGGTTTGTTAGCGTCTCAAGAAATGAGATAGGCCTCAGTACATCAGGTGTGATCAGATGTGATCAATTTTCAGTGATTGGCACCATAGCTTGTAGACTCTATAACTTTCACATAGACTAAATAATATCTACTAATTTGGGTTATTTTTACCAAAGATATGTAGCAGTATACATTTTGGCCCAAATTTATTTAGAAAAATTACTTATTTGCAAAATTTTATAATAGAAATGAAGAAAAAAATCATTTTTTTACAAAATTTTCGGTCTTTTTTCATTTATAGCACAAAAAATAAAAAACCCAGAGGTGATCAAATACCACCAAAAGAAAGCTCTATTTGTGTGAAAAAAAGGACGAAAATTTCATATGGGTACAGTGTTGCATGACTGAGTAATTGTCATTCAAAGTGTGAGAGCACCGAAAGCTGAAAATTGGTCTGGTTAGGAAGGGGGTTTAAGTGCCCAGTGGTCAAGTGGTTAAAAATTATTGTGCAACAGCTAAAAAATGCACTTACTAAAAAAAATAAAAAAAAAAAATATATATATATATATATATATATATATAAATATAAATATAAATATAAATATAAATATAAATATAAATATATATATATATATATATATATATATATATATATAAATATAAATATATATATTATGGTAGCACATGCTACCTGAACTGATGCGTTTCGTCAGCAACGTCTGACTTAATCAGGAGTCACGTGGTTGAACCTATCACTTCCTATTTATATTACAACCGCTAGACAAGGATATCCAATCCGCTTCAATTCTCATTACGGGCTTATGGGTCAATCTAAAAACTACTACAATAGTAATCAAAACTATTTACAACTCATATGTCAATATATTAATTGATTAATTTTTTAGCTGTTACAATACATTTTAAACTTGCTGCACTATGGAGGAGCCTTCTTTCTTCTTGAATTATATGACATAGCATACCATTACCTGGCGGGTGTGCAACTTCATGGGCCGGTGACCTGGAGACCTACTTCTGCTTGACATGCCTGTGATTATGACTACCTGTAATGGGTGTCCTATACTTTTGGTGAGTAGGATGTTTGCCTAGGGCAGTGATGGTGAACCTTGGCACCCCAGATGTTTTGGAACTACATTTCCCATGATGCTCATGCACTCTACACTGCCTATGCCGTGAGAGTTAACATGACAACTTTATGGCAAAAAAAAGTAAATTTGAATTTTCCAAAAAATTGGGACAAAAAAAAAAAAAAAAAAAATTACAAAAAACTTGAAAACTCATCATGCCTCTACCTTGGGCTGTCTACTTTACAAAAAGGAGTCAATTTGAGGGGTATTTGAACGGTTCTGACATTTTAGGACCTCAAGAAATGAGATGGGCAGTCAGTATATCGTAATTAATACATTTTCAAAAATACTTAAAAAAAAAAAAAAAGCCATACTTCTCTTTTTGATTGATACTTGCCTAGGTGAATGCAGCATCAGACCAATGCTGCATCTGTCCCCCACCATCTCTGCACTGAGAACCGAGCCAAAGAAAATCACCGATGGCTCGGTTTTCACAGCTCCCCGAGAGGAGAGCTGCTGACTGTCAGCATCTCTCCTCTTTGCTCCTCCACATTTATTGGAGCGTTGAGCTGTTGAGGGGTGGGAAGGGGCCGTCTCAGCTGTTCCTGAGATGCTGAGACTGCCATCAATTAAGGCACCTGGCGGATCAAGACTTGGAATGACGCGCTGCCTCGACTGATGATTTCAGACCGCTATCCGTTGAAAACGCGTCACAGGAGTGTAAAGTGAATTGCACTCCTGTGACCCATAGGAGAAGCCCAGCCTGAAAAGCTCAGGCTGGACTTCTCCTTTAACATATTTATAAATGATACAGGGTCTGGGATTAAAAATACCATTCAGCTTTTTTCAAATGACACCAAGCTATGCAATGGAATCATGTCCTTACAGGATGTCTCCAACTTACAAGCTCATTACATTGTTTAAATTTAGAATACTCCCACACTACCAGAAAAGGAAAATAAAAATAAAAAAACACTAGTTGCTGCAAACACCGGGATGGTCAATCTGTAGCCATAATCAATATAGTGAATGGTGCTGCGCTCTGAGTGATACTAAACAGATAACATATACACAGTATAAAGTGCTGAGTGCTTAAAGTGATTGTAAATGATCACCTTGTAAAAAACATTCCATTCCGTTTTAAAATAAGAATGAAAGGCAAAACATTTTTGTATAGATATAAAAAATCCATTAAAAAGACCTTTGTTCAACCCTTTTTTATCAGCAAGCATATTCCCTCTGTTGTCAGCTGCATAAGAGCTGGGGGGAGGAGAAGCAGCAGCACACTGAGCTTGCCAGTGAATGGCTGTGCAACGGGGGCATGTCAGGACAAGTCTGATCATTGGAGGAGAGCAGACTTAGTTCCCAGCACAGCTAGAGAACTGACCACATTGTACTCTCCTGCTCAGGGTGGTCAGTTATTAGGAAAGCAGGGGGACTGACAACAACACCAGAGATTTCACACCAAGGAAGCAAAACAGAGAGAACAGGATACTTTCTCATACAAAGTACATGGTACAGCAGGCACATATCAGGAATATAATTTTTTGGGGTAACAAACACTTTAACTTGATACTGTGGACATAATACAATCCAAAAAAAAAAAAAAAAATGTGAAATAGCAGTAAATAAAGTGTTGGTGCAAAAAAGTGACAATGCTAGAAGGTAAAGTCCAGGTAGATAAACATCCTTCAAAAATTGTGGAAAGGAGGGAACGGGTAAGGTCCTGCAGTCTCCCTGTGCAAAAAAAAAAAAACGCAATATATAACTGACTTTTCTTCAAGAGAAAGAATATGGTGCAGAGATCCCTTTGTGCACATAAAGCGATATAAACTGACTTCTTCAGCAAAACGGCACCTCAATGTGAATTGGCCCCTTACCTTACCGTTGTAAGGTAACAGGGTGTAAGTAAGACAAATGGAAATCCGGAATCCTGCAGTGCATCACACATTGCTTCTTTTTGGTGACGTAATATAAGGATCATCTAGGTAATCTTGTATCCTGATAAGTGATTCTCATTAAGATGGTATGTATGGACCTACTTTGTACAAATGGATAGCGATGACAATCCTCCCAGATTGGTGCATAAACAATGGAGAAAGAAGAGGGGATCCACAATAGTGCAGTATATTTAAACTTGGGTCTTTTATTTAAAAGTAACTGTGGTACTTGCATTAAAAGCGGAGAAACAAGATATTCACCACAATCAGCGAGCACACTTCCGGGGCCTGCCTGTTCCGACACGTAGCGTCACAATCACGTGACTACATCTGAACCCTCATTTAAAACCAGCATCAGTGTGAACCTAGGCTAAAACCTGGAAGCGGATTGGTTTCTATGCAGAAATGTGACCGATTTGGCACTCTCTAGCTTTAGTAAATAAACCCCTATGTGACAAATGAGGTTTACAGTGGTTGTAAAGGCAGAATTTTTTTTTCTTATCTTAATGCCTTCTATGCATGAAGATAAAAAGCCTTCTGTGTGCAGCACCCCCCCCCCCCCCCCCAATACTTACCTGAGCCCCATAGATCCAGAGATGTTGTAGGAGTGTCTCGGCTGCCCGGGACTGCCCTCATTGGCTGAGACAGCAGTGTGGGTACCATTGGCTCCCGCTCCTGTTATTCAGTGAGGAGAGAAATGGGGTGGGGCCGGGCCACAGCTCCACGTCTGAATGGACACAGGGAGCTACAGCTCAGCTTGGGTGCCCCATAGCAAGCTGCTTGCTGTGGGGGCACTCAACAGGAGGGAGGGGCCAGGAGCACCGAAGAGGGACCCAAGAGACAAATCCACTGCACAGAGCAGGTAAGTATAACAGGTTTGTTTTGTTTTTTTGTGTTTTTGTTTTATTAGTTAAAAACACACAAGACTTTAGTATCACATTAAAGTGGTGTTTCACCAAAAAAAAAAAAATTAGATGTCAGCAGCTGCAAATACTGCAGCTGCTGACTTTTAAAATAAGGACACTTACCTGTCCCGGGGTCCAGCGATGTCGGCACCCGAGACCGAGCCGTCCCTCGATCCTCGGGTGCTGCCGCCGCCATTCACACTGAGGGAATCAGGAAGCGAAGCGTTGCCGCTTCACTGCCCGGTTCCCTACTGCGCATGCGCGAGTCGCGCTGCGCGTCTTCACTGGTCCCCGTTGTGTTGTGGGAACTGTGTATTTCCCACAACACAACGGGGGTGGGCGGGGAGTCTGCGGCTAGCTGCGGCTAGCTGTACCCGGAAGTGGGTGCAGATACCTGTATTATACAGGTATCTGCACCCCCCTCCCCCCTGAAAGGTGCCAATTGTGACACCGGAGGGGGGGAGGAATCCGATGAGCGGAAGTTCCACTTTAGGGTGGAACTCCGCTTTAATGACGATGCACTTATGGTTAAAAACATGCATGCATCATACATTCTAGGAGAACAGCTGCAGGAATCAATGGTGTAGAAGGATCTGGGTGTTCTGGTACAATTTCCTTATACTAAATGCCAACGCAAACAGCTAAATACACAACTGAAACAACGGTATTTAGCTCCATATCAAGTAAACCTTCAATTTTCTACACACCTCTACACCACACTGCACAGAAAGAAACTGATTCATTGATAGGGTTGCCACCTGTCCGGGATTCCCCCGGACAGTTTGGGTGAAACCTGGACACATTCAGACTGGACTATGGCTTCCCAGCAGGGTTGCCGTCTGCAGTTTTCTAAGCTAAGAGTGTTTGTTACACTCTTTCACACTGCCCAAAGTTAGCACTAACCTAACAATTTCCCAAGCCCCCCCCCCCCCCCCCCCACACACACACACACACACACACACACACACACACACACACACACAGGAGAGGAGAGAGGGCTCAATTTGCTCTTCTTCCTCCGGCCCCAGCCCTCTGTGTCTGCTCACACTTCAATCTCTGGTGCTTTTCCTCAGAAAAAGAAAGTGGCGGCCAGAAATTAAAATTCCAGTGAGCTCACCATCCATCTCTGTCTGTGACTGAAGACTCCCCCATTCTCTCTCCTGCCTCAGAGTACACCTTACATCAGAGTTTCCCTTTACACCAGAGGCCACAGTGCTCTCCCCTTACATCAGAGTTCTCAGTGTTCCCCATCTTAAATCAGGATTTCCAGAGCACCCCTTATGTTAGAATCCTCAGAGTTCTCCCTTACATCAGAGTCTGCAGAGCCTCCCCCCCCCCCCTTACAGTGTAAGGGAACTCTGCGAATTAAAATGTAAAAGGGGAATTCTGCAGATTTAGTTGCAAAAGGGGGACTCTGTGGACTCTGATGTAAAGGGGGACTCTTGTTATTAACCTCATGATTAAAAATGTTATTTAAAAGCAAAATATATCTATAGTTTATACACTATAGAAAAAAAAATGCTGTGCTCCGCTAAAGCGTTCGGGTTTGACTTGAAGAAAAGGTGGCTACCACCCTATTCATCGTCCAATGAGCAGAACCAGCAGCATAAAAAAACTGGCCATCCAAAACGACAAATCCTTTGGCAGGTGAATAGGTATAGGTATACATTTACGGAGTATTGCCTAGAATTTAATACACCTGTTGTTCTGACCAGTGCCAACTTGTGCAAGAGAGGCCTGCAGTACCTTCCTTGTTTCATTACTCAAGTAACTAGTTTGGGCAGGAAAAACAAGGTTTCAATGGCAAAGATGAATCACACAGTGTCTGCCAACACCACAATAAATTACACATTCAGACATTTTGCAAGGGTAACCCCATAAACATGCCCAGAGTTCGGCCTGGATGCTGAGTGATCCATCTCATCAGACTTAGATCACCTATGGTTTAGAACACGTATAGCTACTCACAGATCTCCTGCATGTGTGAAGGATAATAAAAAAAGAAATGTAGTCCCTGAAAATAAAACACGAGGAAGGATCAGGATATCCGCTTCTATACTATATATGTTAAACAAGTATTTCAGAGGGATTTTATTTCACAACACAAATCAGAATGACACTTAAGCCCAGCTAGTATTATTGAACATGCCTGAACATGAATATGGGTATATTTGGTTAGCATTAAAAGCTGTCACCAAGAGAAGAATGATTGGACACGCAGCAGCTCACCAATTCCATATTAAATAGCATGTTTCCTGTAACTCTATCACTGACCAGATTAATGGTACAGTGTACTACAAAGCCATTCTGGGCACAGCTACATTCAAGAATTATATGCATTGTCCAGAATGAAAGTAGCCCGGGGAACTCTGAAAACTCTGCAATAAACTGCTGTACAGTGAGGGACTTAAAGCAGACCTAAGATTTAAAAAAATATATACATGTCTACACGTTTCAATGCTACCCATTTTGAACAAACATATGATTTTTCCAAGGGGGGGGGGGGGGGGCAGCTAAGAGAAGTGGTAGAACTGAAGCCCCAAATGATAAAGATTCAATACAGAACAGTGCACTGATTAGTATTGGGAAAGAGGGGTCCAAAATCCAAGTCCCAAAGCCTATTCCCACCGCTGTAAGGCCTCATGCCCAATGGACTGTTTAAAAACGCCAGCAGCGTTAGCTGTAGTATACAAGAAAAAGAACCGCTGCTCCATGTGTATAAAGATAAGGCTGATTGGAGTATCTTGCAGAGTGCTAGCCCTGGCCCTCCTCCGTGGGAAACTTAAAAAGAAAGAAAGAAATGGCTGCACGTCCAGAACGTCCGTTTGCCTTTTATTTTGTTTCACAAAGAGAACACCAAAGACACCAAATTGTGGTCACGTAGACGCGTTTCACACAAATATTGTGCTTAATCATTACCAAATGATTAAGCACAAAATGTAGAATGAGTTCTGCAACTTCTTAACAGTAGTGTTTTTCAGTGTTTGCGTTTTTTGGCATAACTATACTGCCACATAAGCTTATGGCACAAGAACGTTGAATACCAGCGTTTTTCAGCTGTAAAAATGCGCTCTCAAAACCCATTAGTTCTTGGGGGGGGGGGGGGGGGGATTTTCCAGCCAGAAAACACTGAGTACAGCCTATGTGTGCATGGGCACATAGAATAACATACTAGGGAGTTTACTGGCTGCAGCAAAAAATATATATATATTTTTTATTATTTTTTAAACACCTGAAGCCAAAAACAGCAGATATAAAAAATGTCCAGTGTGTATGAGGCCAAAAGATAAAGTCATTTTCTAGGGCTTAATCTTTACCCTGACAGATTAGCATTTCAGAAGTGAAATCTTACAGTACTTTTAAACACAACTTTACACAAAGGGGTTAAAAATTCAATATCCTCTTCCATTACATACAAAATCAACAGTGATTCACCGGATTCCATTCAATTTCCACAAATTAGTAGTAGTTATAGGGTAGAGGTTCTTAATTTCATACACGCCCGATTCACAGACATGCCTCTTCGTGCATTCCCATATACTGTACAGTCCACCCCCATACCCTAAAAAGAGAGTCCTGGGAAAAAGCAACATGTTCGGTACAGTTTGACTATGTAATAACAGTATAGTGGAATGTCTGGTTTAATATTCATTGGTGCCCTTACAAAAAAGATTTGAGATTGCAACCACGGCGGATGGGAACAAAAAAAACAAAAAAAAAAACAAAAAAAAAAAAAAAAGGAGAAAATCTATTAAAAGACAGTTTTCTATTTAAGATACATTAGTTTATTCAGAAATTAGATGGAGATTAGTTATGTAGCACGAGGTTGTATATTCTGCAATATATACATTTTTGGAAAATTTATTCAATGAATCCAAGCTCTGCAAGCTGACATAACACGCACGGCATTGATGCATTCACACAATTTCACAGTATCCATGAGATGAAACAAAGTTCAGGAATATTCCTTTATTCCATAGTTCTGAAAATCTATGTACACTACAAACCGTATGATTGTTTTTGAAGAGAAATGCAGTTTCATGATATTTATGAGTTACTGTATGTGAATGAATTATGGCAATTAACTCCTCTGATTAGTATCACCACGTCATTTTTTTTTAGCCAAAATGTAGCTTTTAACAATTTTGCAAAAAACAAAAACAAAAATAAAATGATCTAGGAGTGGAAATAGTTAAGCAGTATAGACAAGCTAAATACGTACCCTTCAAGAAACCCTGTCAGAAGATGTGCTACATTTTTAGAGGTTTCATCCTGGTGAAGCTGTGAATCAGTCAGCTGAGACAATGAACTCAAAAGACACAGCGTGACTTTTCTTTAACCAGCTTTCTGTGTGCAATAAATAAGAGATGTAAACAAGGCCAGCAAGCCTTCCAGGTGCCAATCACAGTAAAAGCAGATACTTTAATTTCACGCAATTTCCTTCAAGTCAATGACTCAAGTCTTCGATAATGTATATCTTAAAAAGAGCGTGTTTGCCATACCATTCATGACAACAAAAATCCTCCCATAAAGATGTGCATTTAGCATTTTCAGAAAGATATGTACCTGGAAAAGCCTTCCAAGTGTAGACATCCATAAGCCCTGAAACTACTGCTGGTGCCGCCATCTTGAATGGGACATCAGGAGACCCAGCAGATTCAGAGCTGTCACTCAAGGTACACTCAATATTCCCCCTTTTGCTCCTCCCCTGGGAACTACTACATAAAAGGTTATGTGGGTGGAAGGAGAGGTGGAGGAGCTGGGTCAGCACAGAAAGTAATTAGGAATTCAACACTTCCAGAAGAGTCAGCTATAAAACATACAAAAAGGAGGAAAAGTGTGCTAAAAAACAAAAAAAACAAAATCAAAATCACGTCAAAGTTGTATGTGCTTTTGCTTAAGTTGATGACCTAACCCAAAAAAAAAAAAAAAAGTTGCTAGAAATGGCTGCACTTTTTAGAAGCTCAAAAACCCTAGAAAAAAAAAGCTGGACTTTTGTGCTAGCTTGTAGTAGCGTTTAGGAGTGTTTTGAAAGAAGGAGGAGGAGAAAGAAGGAGGAGGAGAAAGAAGGAGGAGGAGAAAGAAGAAGAAGGAGGAGGAGAAAGAAGAAGGAGGAGGAGAAAGAAGAAGGAGGAGGAGAAAGAAGAAGGAGGAGGAGAAAGAAGAAGGAGGAGGAGAAAGAAGAAGGAGGAGGAGAAAGAAGAAGGGGGAGGAGAAAGAAGAAGGGGGAGGAGAAAGAAGAAGGGGGAGGAGAAAGAAGAAGGGGGAGGAGAAAGAAGGGGGAGGAGAAAGAAGGGGGAGGAGAAAGAGGAAAAAGAGGAAAAAAAGGAAAAAGAGGAAGAGGAAAAAGAGGAAAGAAAAAAAAACAAAAGAAGAAAAACAAAAGAAGAAGAAGAAGAAGGAAGAACACACACCGACCGGTTAGGAGCAGTTCAGTAGCATTTTTTTTTCTGCTGGGAAACCACTTCCAAAAACTGAAGCATTTTTTTTTTCTGCTCCTAAACACTGAAGCTTCAAAACAAAACAAAAAAAAATGCTTCTAGACACATAGGATAACACTTAACTTCTGGGAGCAGAAACAAAAATGCTCATAATAGCTAATATGAAGCTTAAAAAAAAAATAAAATGCTAGTGTGGCAACTGCAGACAATACATGTGCGTACCTCTAGGTGCATGCTCTTTATATCTATCAGCAATTTTTTTTTCCACTGTAGTGTTCCTTTAAGGTGTCCATAGACCTGGACTGTATCTGTCATGCAATCAACCACCCTCAGGTATCAGGATTGGCCAGCATTCAAGTAGACAAAGATATTTGGTGTACCTAGTCAATGGAAGTGAATGAGAAGATGGGTGTAGTAGAAGTAGATGCTGATGGCAGGATGAACAATACTAGCAAAGACCTTTTTATACTGCTGAATAACTGTTCACCGAAAAAATAAGTCAGTATGACACGGTCATTTTGGTGAATTTGGTAAAAGACCGCAAGTTTGGCTGACTGTCACCTCAGGTCTATGAGTAGCTAGAAACCGGTCCTGCAGATCTGATGAGTTGAAAACAGAGCCATAAAGTCCAGTGGGTAGCCAGGTGTGCACACAATCAATGGCCCACAGATACAGGAATGCTTGTCTAATGAACAATGAAAGGAAAGACAGAGGAAGCAGTTTATCTATGGCTAAAAAAAATAAAAAAATTAAAAAAAAGCACAATTTTTATTGTGTTGTCAGCCCTGGTTTCAATTGGTTTTGGCAGATCAGCCAAAAATTGTATTATCTGTGGGGCAGCAGTAGATAAAGTTCATTTGGGCAACTCTACCCTGCAGAATAAGCACCCACTGCAGATCAGAACTATATTTCCTGAAGTTAGCCCTATAAAGTCGAATCTTTTACCATGACCCCAAGCAGGTGTGTTCCAGGATCACTAGACTACAGAAAAAAGAATATTGGTGATCTGCTGCAGTATAGTAATGTCTGGATGAAGAACTGAACGAATCAGAAAATATAATCCATGTGTGTATCCCAAGAGTTCATTTTCAGTGATGACTGAAATGTAACTTTATGATGTCCATGAACAATAGATGGTGGCTGGAGATGCAAACATGATATGCCCGTCCTCAGGCACTGCCAGCACTCCAGTTACACATTAACATCTGTCTTGACAGATGCTTAAGCAATGGGCTAGGCAAGGGGAATCATTCATAGACAATAAATCAGGAAAAGCTTATCAGGTAGGAAACTCCAGTGATTGGACAGATTTTTTAACCTTTCCAATCAGTATTCCATCTAACAACAGTGCCTGCAGGG
>JBBGZY010000425.1:0-32500 GCA_037952925.1 Lithobates clamitans
TATCTGCATAGTGTAAGGAATGGGGACCTAGCTTCCTGCTGGAACCAGTCAGCAGGGAAGATTGGGTGAATGGTTGCACACTCCGTAAATATGCCAAAATCTTTATTGTAGTGATCAGCAAATAAAAGCATGCACAGCGAGCACCAGGAGCTAAAAATGGTAACACGTTTAACGCAGATAACCAAGCTTAATCATAACACTGGTGTCAATAAACACTGTTAGCTGCGTGCCGACAAACCAGACGGGCCATGTTTGTATAGGTGCAGTAGCCAATGTGGTGGTCTGCTTGTGTTGCAGACGCCATTTTTTTTTTTTTTTTTTTTTTAACAGAAAAAGTTTATTCGATATGTGAACAGAGGTATGCAGTGGTACAATCTCATCGATCAAACATTAAAGATCTGGATGTATTACAATCCAGTCTAATCCAGTAGAATAAATTTATGGTGGTAGGGCAAGAGAGAAAAGTCTTTCAGCAGGGATACATCAGGGTAGAGCTGTGGGCACAGTAGACAGGAGGTATAAGGAGTCCTGAAGTTGAAATGAGAGGGACAGAAGGAGGGGGAGGTGGGGGGGACTGGGCTGGGGGGAGAAGATTCAAAAGGATATCAAGAGTTTCCTTCAACAGCGCATCCCAACTATACCCGTGCAATATCGCCTCCCGTACCAATCTGGCCATGTGCTGCTGTCCGAGTCCTAATCCAGGGGCAGTCTACGCTCATGTACCCACGCTGCCCATAGTTTTTGTCAAACTTTTTGGGGCAATTACGTCCCATGTATGTCAGTTTTATATAGTGGCAGCGCCAGATCTATCAGGGCCTGCCATTGTTGTAACGTGGGTGGAGTAGGCTTGTTCCATTGCAACGTGATTGCTTTCCTCGTGTAATAGGCCACATAACATACAAAGAGTTTTTTGGATTGTGGGGCTTCCAGGTGTCGAAGACACCTAGTAACAGCGGCAATGGATCACAGGGGACTCTCAATTTGCCTATAGAGTTTATCACCCCCACAACGCCCATGCAGAAGGGTCTAATCTGCAGGCATGACCACACTACATGGAAAAAGGATTCAACCTCAGTATTGCATCTGTGGCATGTTGACCATCTACCCGGGTAGATTCTAGCGAGCCTCTCTGAGGAGTAATAGTCCCGGTGTAGGAACTTCACACTGTAATAAGCGATCCCTGGCCGAGACCATCAGTGGGACGAACTGTTGGATGGCCTCCTCCCAGTCGTTGTCAGCAATTTCCGGGTTGTCCGTTTGCCACACCGAAAACAGCTGGGAGACCCTAGAGGTGTCCAGGCCCACCAACACAGGGTACAGAGTGGAAAGAGTGCCACCTGCACTTGGGGCTCTCAGCGAGGCCTCAATTGTATGCATCTCCAGATTAATAGCTCGTGGGAATTGGGCTTGGTAGGCATGATGTAGCTGCAAATATCTAAAGAACATAGGGTTAGGCAAAGTCCGGATTCTTTTAAGGTCATCAAAGCTGAGCAGCTTCCCGGCAGACACAATGTCACCTAGGGTTTTAATTTCATACCGTGAACAAATTACTGGGTCAAAGATAGTGTTGAAATGAGACAATCTAGGATTCCCCCATAGTGGGGTGTGCAGGGACTAAGTGTCAGGTTTCTCCACCCTGGACCGCAAAGCATCCCACACTTTCAGCGTGGTACCCATAGGGACAGTGATGCGAGGATTGGACTATGGTCCCCAGTATACCAGGTTCCTTAGCTCAGCGTAGGAGCCCACGAAAGCTGCTTCAAGAGTAGCTGCCGGGTTAACCGGTTCCTCAGAGCCACCAATGGTTCGTGACCAGGATCTCAGCCCAATAGTATTTAATAAAGCATGGTAGGGCCAGGCCCCCCCCCAGCGACATTGGGAGTTGCACTGTCATTTTTGCTATTCTTGGGCTATTGCCTTGCAAAAGAAATTACGTTATTATGCAGTCTAGTTTTTTAAAAAAGGTCAGCGATATAGGAACTGGGGTTTGCCTAAAAAGGTAGAGAAATTTTGGAAGGATCGTCATTTTAATTAAGTTAACCCTACCAACTAATGTAAGGTGGTATTGTTTTCCATTCCTTGCATCTCTTGGATAGGGAAGAGATCACCGGTGTCAGGTTAAGAGCAAAATACTTAGACAAGTCTCGTTGGATATTGATCCCCAGGTATTTAAACTGGGAAACTATCTGTAATGGTGTGTTAGTTGGTATATCTACATCTGTGGGTGATAGTGGGCACAGAACAGACTTACCCCAGTTGATACAAATCCCCGAGAATCTGCAAAATGTGTCTATTATGGAGAGAGCCTCACCCAGGGAGTCTGTCGTTCCTTAGGTATAAAAGGGTGTCGTCAGCGTAGAGAGAGATCTTTTCTTGTATCGGGCCCATTGGGATTCCCTCCACTGTCTCAGAGGAGCGCAGAAGGATCGCCATCGGCACAATGGCCAATGCGAAGAGGGTCGGAGACAGGGGACAACCCTGTCTCGTGCCTCTACAGAGCTGGAAGGGTGGGGACAGGGTAGACCCCGGTTCTCACTCTGGCCTTTGAAGAGCTGTACAGGGCCCGAATCCACTAGACAAAGTTGGGCCCAAAGCCAAATCTGAGCAGGACCTCCCACAGATAATCCTACTCCACCGAATCGAACGCCTTTTCAGCATCCAGGGAGGCCACCACATCCGATGGAGTGAGAGAACCCGCCGAGGCCAGGACCGCATACAGCCTTCTGAGGTTAATATCTGTCCCTTTACCGGGCATGAACCTCGATTGGTCCTCGTGGACCAGGGTGAGGATAACCTCATTCATTCTACCGGCCAGGGCTCTAGAGGCATATAGGAATTTATAGTATGAGGCAAAACGGGCATTAATGGCCTGGGGGTCCGTCACCACCACCCCCCTTTCGTCTTTGATGCGGGCTATACTAGTAACCTGCTGTTGTTCCCTAGCCAGCCAAGCTAGGACCCTGCCAGTCTTTTCCCCCTGTTCAAAAATGCGATGTGTTTGCACTAGCTGACGTTTTTTGGTCTTGGTAACCCTCAGCAGGACCACCTCCCAATAGGCGGCCTGCATGTCCAGACAGGTGATCGGATTTTTGGTTAGGACATATTGGGACTCAAGGGAGCGAGCTTTAGACTCAGTCTCTTCTATAGTCACGGCTGCGTCCTGGCGTGCTCTCGAGATTGATGTCTGGTAGCAACCACGGACATGCGCTTTAAATGCGTCCCAGACTCTCTCAGGAGAAGCCGTGCAGTCATTTAGCAGCCAGTATTCAGATATGTGCTTGGCCATTTCAAAGTCTATAGTTGGGTCTGAGATCCAGTATCTGGAGAGGCGCCACACCTTCTCGGACGCCGGAGTTTGCGTTCGGAGGCAGCAGAGCAGGTGAGCATGGTCGGATATGCCTCTCGGAAGCATCTCCACCCTGCACACCCTCGACAGAATCCCAGAGCTAGCGTAGATCAGATCTATCCTCGAGAGGGTCTGGTGTGTGGCTGAGTGGCAAGTGAAGGCATGCTCCACCGGGTGCTTCCACCGCCAGACATCCATCAAACCATACAGGGAGGCCCAACTGGACAAGGGGGATCCCATGGCTATACCCGCTGCCATTTTGTCTAGAGAAGGACTCGGAAGCATGTTAAAGTCCCCAGCCACAAGAATATTATCGGTTGCATAAAATGTACACTCCTATTATAAGCATATCAAGCGTATCAATTATTGCGTGTATTAACACATATCTACCCCCTGGGTCAAGTTTCACATCTAATAATTCAAAGGCCAAGGACTTATGCACCAGGATGCTAACCCCTCTAGCATAGCTGAAGTAGGTAGCGTGGTAATAGTGTCCGACCCATGGTTTTTTGAGGCTCATGACCCTCCTGCCTACCAAATGTGTCTCCTGAAGGATGCATATTTGCGGGTTGTGCTGTTTAAGGAAGGCCGTAACAAGGGAACGTTTAACCTTGTCATTAAGGCCCCTGACGTTCCAGGAGACTATACTTATAGGAGCCATTTAGCGAGTCTGTACATTTTCGCTACAGGATATGTATGTGTTCCAAGACCCAAGGGGGAGATGTCCACCTCCACTGCAACCAGCCCCACATTCTCCCCGACCCCCCCGCCAAACGACCGACCGACCAAATTCCAGGTACATCATGTATCATCCTATAAGAGGAACCACTGCATTTACCAATCAAAACCAGCAAGAGAAATAATAAAGGAAAGAAAAAAAAACAGAAAAGAAAAAGGCATGTAACCAAACCCCTCCCCTCCCCACCCCGCACCGCCATTAGAAAAAAAAACATGGAGTGCTCAATCCCCACAACCTTACTAACAACTACTAATCCCCTCTCAGTGTAGGAAGTACTCCTAAAGGAACGGTGAGATGAGCTAGCAACTGAGAAATCAGTACTCGATAACTGTGTGAACCGTGAGTCGGCAGGCCGTAGCCTAGGTATCCTACATGGATATTATGTCATAAGTCGTATGATGCGAATTGAAAGTCATAATTTTTATAACCGGCAGAAAAAGAACAAAGTAATATAAGAAAGTTTTCCTTCATATGAGCCAACTGAGCTCCAGCCGTGCCCCACAGGTGTATGCTGGGTTGCATGAGATGTCATCAGCTATGGAAAGGAGGTGAAGATGGCCCCTCCCGTCTCCCTTGTATGTGAAGCCATGTATTTGTAAGGAACATAGAGGTGACTGCTCCTGTGTAATTCTTCCTAGGGTGGACCACACTCGTGCAAGTTTATAGGGAGTCAACAGGTCCTCCCTGCTGCCACAGTGACAATAGGGTTTCCGATGAGTTCAGTCCCGGTCGCTGGGAAGATTATTCCCATTATAAGATGCAGCAAGGGAAGGGCAGCCATGGTGTGTGTTGAGTGCTCCTCTCAGGGTATATAGCGATTCTTCAGGGGCCCCGGGACATCTGGCCATAACCCAGCCTACATGCCTCGGAAAGGAGGGCAACCAGGGGGGCCCCTAACATCCTCGGAGCAACAAAACAGGGTGAGGAATAGGGACAGGAGGCACTGGTGGAGCATGTTCAGTCATGTGGCCGACATAGCGCGCCAAATGTACACTACGGGCCCCGCCATTGTAAAGTCAGATCCCCAACATGGGCACAACTGGGCCAATGCTTCAAACAGGGTGTGTAGCATATAATGCAAAAGTAAAGGGGGGAGACATTTACCTCACTCTGGGTAGGTTGTCAAGCCATTGCAAGACGCCCTCCGGTGGGGTGAAGTATTTAGTAGATTCACCATCAATAACTTGGAAGTGTGCGGGAAACAGCATGCTGTATTTCATCCCTCTCGTGCACAGCATGGCCTTGATGTGGTCAAAGGTACCCCGTAGCCTCTGTGTTTCTACGGAGAAGTCCGGGAAGATCATAATTTTGGTGTTTTCAAACCAGGACTTGTCAATTTTCCGTGACTCGTGGAGAACCAGGTCTCTGTCACAGAAGTTCAAGAGCCGGAATATGAAGGTGCGTGGAGGGGAACCCTGTAGGCCGCGAACAGCCAGCATTCTGTGGGCTCTTTCCACCACGAAATGCGGGGAGAACTGTGCTCTAGGTATCGGGGTATGCAGGAGCCGTTCCGTGAAGGTAGTAGGATCGTGTACTTCCGCTCCCTCCGGTAATCCAACCACCCTGAGTTTGTTCCTCCTGCTCCGGTTTTCGCTGTCTTCGGCTCGGGATTCCAGCGCTCTCGCTTTTACCTGCAGGGTGTGGATAGATTCCTGGTGGTCTTGTGTGTTTTCTTCCACCTCCCCCATCCTACGTTCTGCCTCGCCAAGTCATTCACGGAAATGGTCCATGTCTCTCCTCATTAGCCCCACATAAGTCTGGAGGAGATCAATCTTCTCCGTGAGGGTAGTCTTGCAGCTGGTGGTGGCCTGCATAAGGGCTGTAAAGCAATCTTCCTCCAGAGTGGACGTGTCTGCCGGCGCCGTTTGTGTTGCCATGTTGGAGCTGCACGTGGAGACCTGCTTCTGATGCTTCGGAGAGAATTTAGGAGCAGCGGCGCCTCTTCTTCCTGCCCCAGTCTTCCCCTTTCTCATACCCCGAGGTCCCCCTGGGCATTTGGTACACTGTGGGCTGTGCAGATATGTGCAATCTCTTAGTTAACCGGATAAAATCAGCAGGTAATTGCGGAGCTCAGCTCACACGCGTCTATTCAGGTCTCCAGCGTAGCCACGCCCCCCCTGCAGAAGCCATTTTGCCTGGGCCAGATTTGCCGGCCATCTTTCTAAAGACTGACCTGACTGCCATTTTGGGGTGGGCTTTTTCCCATGCAGCCTGGCCTTGCTTGCCCAACGGGTGGCCATTTTAGATGGGACCACGCAGCGACCATGTTTTATAGACAGGTGGCGGCACCCATTTTTGCAGCCCTCTAGCAATGAGCCTGTGGTGCGGAGGTGGTCTCTCCCTGAGGCTTGGACCAGGTTATTGCTCCTTCATTTGGCCTTCCCCCTCTGTAGCGTGGACACTGCACATAACACTGCTCCCAGGTGGCCTTGGTTCAATTGGTGACGAGTCCTACTGTGGTCCCCCTATCTCTGCTGCAGCCTGCTAGTGTGTTCTCGGCTTGCTATCCATGGATACTGGTTCCAGCAGTGCTTGTTCTAGGGGAGTCTCAGGAGCATGTGTCTCTTTCAAAGCCTGTCTTTAAAGCGACAGGGTCCCCAATTCCTTTGGACTAATTGTCGTCGCTCCTTGGGTCAGCTAGGTCCCGGCGTTTAGGCGCAAGCTGAGTAAGAAACTCCCCCCCCTTCCACTTGGATGATTTTGACCCAAAGTCCAGCTAGCCTGCAGCGGGTTCATTTTTTTCTGGGGCGTGGAGGAGGCTCTCCCATTTGGTACTCACAAGCCAACATGTTTCGTTAAAGGTTTTTCCTTACCCAGCCTATTTTGATAAATTTGTTTACAAAGATTGGGAACGTCCAAAAGGTCCTTTTTTGGGGGCCAGAAAAGTTTCTTGGTACTTTTACCCCTTTGAGGAAGCCGTTCTGAAGAAGTGGACCTCCCACTTCTTGATTGAACAAGGCAACCATGATACCAGTGGGAGGTATCCCCCTCCTTTAGGGATACAGTGGACTTGAAGGAAGAATCCCTCGCCCATTTTATGTTTATAGTTTCTGGCTTGGCTCTTTGCGTGCCCTTGTGTCACAAATGCTCACCGAGTATGCCAAGGTCTGGGTAATGAACTGGTCTCCATGATCTATGTGGGATTGGAGGACCAAATGGTCCGGGACCTCAAGTACGTGTGTGATGCGTCCATGTGTGCTGCCCTACTGCTTTCCGTCTCTGCCGTGGTACTCTGGCGAGTCCTCTGGCTGAAGTGTTAGGCAGACCAGATATTGAAGAAAACCTTGGCAGGTTTACCCTTCCAGGGTGAGAGGCTCTTTGGGGCAACCCTGAATGATGACATCAAGAATCTTGAAGGGTACCTTTCTCCTGCAATCCAGAAAGGGAAAGGAGCCACGGCGCAAGCAAAGTCCCTGCTTTTCTGCACACAGGCAGCTTATAGAAGACTGAGTTACTCAGTAACACCACATTCTGGTTGACAGGCATTCTGACTGGGGTGACCACCACTAATCAATATTAATATGCTAGTGCAGAGTGTTTTCATATGTGAAATAAGAAAGTGTAAAAATAACCCTTTAATTCCTTTTTTTTCATTTCACTTGGAAGACTTCATATAGTGCAATTTAGTTTTGTCACTGAAGACAGAAATGTTGATGTTCCACAGTTCTGTGTATATACCTATTGAAACAGTCTGCAAGTGGTCTATTAGCTCTGTGTGATGGAGGTATACAAAGACGTGCCAGTATCCGCAGGATTTAGAAGAAATTGTAAATGTGTCTAGATGCACCTGTGCTGGGACCATGTTGACTGTTTAGTTGCTGTGCAGTGTTTCTGATGTGCTGTTGAAAGGATTGTTACTTCAAGTTTTACCAGGTAGACTCTCTAGGGTATTCACTAACTCTGCCACCTTTTCTGATAGCAGTAATAATTTTTAAATGTTATCAGTAAAATTACTGCCAGGAAACTTGCTGGAACAACCTGAGAAAATTGTTGACAGCTGTTGAACACATGTACATGTTTTGATATCTAAACCGCAGTGCTTACTTTTAACTGTTGCAGATGTGGAAAAATAGTTGTCATCAGAGTCCACATAAAACGACAATATTTTAAGCATGAAGTGTTTGCAGGTGTCTTAAAGCAAATGGCATCTGCTTACATTTATTGGGGTCATTAATGGTGAGCCATCTCCACATAAGTTCCTACTAGTGTGCACGTTATTTTCTCTTGGATATTGCCCTTACTGAATTTTGAGGTAAACCCCCCTCCCCTTTTTTTTTTATTTAAACCACTTCCCTACCGTGTATAGTCATATGATGGCGGCAGGAACCCTTTGTCCCTCCAAGCCGCCGTCATATGACGTCTTTTACTTCTGAGCCTCTAGGGGGTGCAAGTGTGCCGCATCACTAGGCACCCGATGCGCGTGCCCGGCGGCGCGATGTCTGCCGGGCACCCACGATTGCCCGTGAACACAGCAGGACCGTGGATCTGTGTGTGTAAACACACAGATCCATGTCCTGTCAGAGAAGAGGAGACCGATGGTGTGTTCCCAATACAGAGGAACACCAATTGGTCTCCTACCCTTGTGAGAATCACTCCCTAGGAAACATAATTAACCCCTCGATCTCTCCCTAGTGTTAACCCCTTCCCTGCCAGTCACATTTACACACTAATCAGTGCATTTTTTATAGCACTGATCGCTGTATAAATGTGAATGGTCCCAAAATAGTGTCAAAAGTGTCCGCCGCAATATCGCAGTCACGATAAATATTGCAGATCGCCACCATTACTAGTTAAAAAAATAAAATAAATAACAATAAAAATGCCATAAATTTATCCCCTATTTTGTAGACGCCATAACTTTTGAGAAAACCAATCAATATACGCTTATTGCGATATTTTTGTTAAAAAAAATAAATAAATAAATCAAAAACAAAATTTTTCCTCAGTTTAGGCTGATATGTATTGTTCTACATATTTTTGTTAAAAAAAAAAAAAAAAATGTAGAACACTACATATCGGCCTAAACTGAGGGAAAAAAATTGTTTTTTTTAATGGTATATTTATTATAGCAAAAAGTAAAAAATATTGTGTGTTTTTTTTTTTTAAATTGTCACTTTTTTTGTTTATAGCGCAAAAAATAAAAACTGCAGAGGTGATCAAATGCTACCAAAAGAAAGCTCTATTTGTGGGGAAAAAAATTATCAAAATTTAATATGGGTACAGTGTTGCATAACCGCGCAATTGCCATTCAAAATGTAACAGCGCTGAAAGCTGAAAATTGGTCTGGGCAGGAAGGGGGTGAAAATGCCCTGTATTGAAGTGGTTAAAGAGCATGAACAGATGCATATACATAGCTGAAGTAAATTACATATATGCACCCTTTTCTTGTATTTGAATACCCTTCACTACCAAGTCCATGCTAACAAAAAGTGTGTTTAATTTAATAGTTGAAAAACAGAAAAAAACATTTTCTCCTTGTCTTTTTCAAGAATTACTTTTGCATGATTGGGCATGTCCCAGATTTTTACCCCAAATGTAATAATTGTCCTTCATCTTTAGGTTGTATAACTAAAAATTGCATATAGTATGCTACCTTTCATTTAGGGGTATTTTCCATTTTCATTTAAATTAGTGGCCCACCGTTGGGAATAAATGTAACTGTCGAGGAAACATTTGGTTGAATACATATACGTATTTTAATTTCTTTTTATTGCTGGTTCTTAAAATAAGTCAGCTAAATATAAAGCTTTGCATTATATTATGTAATCTTCTTTCCAGCCAGCATGTGCAGCATATTTTTAATATTGTATCATGAAAGAAGTCAGTTATTTACAGAACTCAGAGAATCTAAATACAGTCCTTTTTTTAAAATTTTTTAATTTTTTTTATTTTTATCCTTTATATTTTTAATCGTGCAGCTTAGGAAACAGGCTTGATATTCATAATCCCTAGGTTATAGGCTGCAGCCTTCAGGTGATTGGACTTGCGAAACTGGGCATCCCCTTTGACCCTAACCCACTCCATGAGTTCTCACAGGGTAATACTCTTTTTGATAGTAATTGCAGAAACCAGACGCAAGCAAAAGCTCAAACGAACATTCACTCTCCCTGAAGGCCTGCAGAACTCAGACCGCTCAGGTTGATGATTCTTCTCTTGCTACTAGAGCAGGACTCTATTTTAACACCAATCTCTGCATCCAATTGTAGCTCTGATTGATGTAAGCTGAGTTCTCAAAGTCAGGGGCATTTAGGATTCTGTAGTCCTATCCATGATTTAAATTGTAAATATAGTTGAATGTGGAATACGATTTTCACTGGAGTGAAGTTTTCTTGCATGCCTTTTGGTGAGCCATGTGTCTTCTTTCCTATTTTGGGGGGTAGTACAACTGATGGCTCTTATCTCAGTCAAGGTCAGATGTCTGCAATGTTTGCCCCTTTTCAATATCTTCTTGGTAAGCATTTGTTGATTTGTCCCCGTAATCAATTTGTGCGTTTTGAGATATTGATCCCTCAAGGAAAATGTTTAGGAGTGCAATTTAAGGGTCCATTGGAAGGTTTATTCACACAGAGGTCATTAATCGTTTCAATTATAGAGGTCCAGTACCGGAATAATATAGAACACCTCCTAAGAATGTGGACTAAGGTGCCAGTGTCCAGACATCTGGGACAGTTAAATGATGCTGCTCTTCCCCAAGAATAGAGTTTCTGTGAGGTGTGATGGACGATGAACAATTGGGTGAGTTTTTGAGTCAGGGATAAGGAGATCCCTGGGATGGCTTCCAACGCTTTAGACTGTTGATCATCTGTGGGCCCATGTCCTCCCTCCTTCCCCCTCTACATGCGGTTGAACCTTAGCACGATGGTGGTCACCAATAAGTCCCTTTTTAGTTAATTGTACAGATGCCACTATTGTTAATATTCGGGAGAAGTTATGAGTTATGGAATTGTGTCTGTAGGACAAGATGGAGTTGAAGATATTGAAAAGATGATTGTTTAAGTAGGTGGGTTTGGAATGATGATAGGACTTCATTGGGGTATAGTTGGTAATAAAACAGAGATAATAGGTTGCCAGCTTGTTTCCAATTCTCAAACCCCACTATTTTGGCTACCTCAGGAAGGGCCAGGTTGTTCCACAGTGTAGCATATTGAGTAAACCCAGTATGCTCCATAATTGTTTGGGTAGCTTTCCAGATTTTAAGGGGTAGGTTTGGGGAATTGATGCTGCAAATGAAGTCGCCCGGCTCCTACAACCCCTGGCAAAAAGTATGGAATCTGCTGCTAAGAAAAGCTTTTCTTAATATCGGATGATATAATTAAATATTGTGGGCTAACACCCATTGATGTATGTTTCTAAACTGCACAATAGAGTATTACCGTTTTTTTCTTTCCTAGCTCAAATGGTTTCGCATTGTACATACAAGAGCTCATATTTTAACTTTTGTACTTGACCGTTGTCCAACTGTCTTTTGTGAATAAAATGAGTGATTTTTTGTTTTATGAGCTTTCTTTGACTCATATTTGCTGCTGAAAAGCCCCATGGGGAATCCTCCACTATTTTCAAATACTTGTATCAGGGTGTGCAGCCCTATCAGACTCCCACAAATGTGTCGTTCTATGTTATAGACCATTCAATTTATCGCAGGGATAGAGAGGGTAAAAAAGCCTATATATCAAGAATAATGTACAAGTGAATGTGAGAGATGACATCAATAAGGAAGCTAGGGAGGAGGTGGAATCCTTATGGGTAGAGCTCCAAAGGGATGAAGCTAAGGGGAAAGTAATACTGGGAGTATATAATAAAGTGATTTCGCGCAGAACACTAAGGGCAATACCACTTCACAGTAATAATCAAAAATAGACAACACGTGCAAACATATACTAAGTTGCTAGTGTGAAATTCTTCGTTGGGGGTCCAAATGATCACAAGGGAGTAATGAAGATAAAGGCAGTGTCAATAATCAAAAATAATGGGAATAATAATGGCATGTGAAATAAACATGAATATGCAAATGGCAACAAAAAAAGTACATTAAAAGTAAAAAGGTGGGGCGAATCAATTATGCATCAGTAGGTCCGCACCACTGGTGAATTTTGTTCATGAATTTTCTTAAATGACTGAAGTAAGTGGTGTGGGCAGACGTAGATGGTCTTTGTGTAGAAATGTGCTCACAATGCCCTTACCTCAAAGGACTTCGATAAAGATCTTAATAGTAGAAAATACTGGATGGCAGTGGGGATGGCTGTAGTGGATGCTGCTGGATGGTAGTGGATAGCCTCAGGTGGATGGATGTCCGTTGTGGAGCCGCATCAGGATCTGGATGGCAATATCAATAGAGAAAGGGGAAAGAGAGGGGCCTCCAATGGTGTAGTATAAAAATCCCATTTTATCTAATAAAAAGCACTGTACAGAACATTGCATGGGGTGTCAAACAGTGCAAAACGGCATACCGCCGTCACCTAGTAGGAAACTTCAGCTCCGCGATAAAAACAACCGGGTCAAAGGGTGATGACTACCAGATGCGTCGGCTAGCATGAATCCTACGCGTTATGTCACGTGACCTCGTGACTTCCTCAGGGAAAGTTTCTATGCTATAGGCCCCCTTACCTGAGGGAGGAGGGGGAGATGGACCTCCTATCACAATTTGGATTAGCAGCAAGGATGGGAAGTGTTATAATGGGGGATTTTAATTGTTTATACATAGACTAGGGGGAGGAAACCACGCATTCGCCTAAGTTTTGCCAGTTCCTAAATGTCTTGCAGGACAATTTCATGGGTCAGATAGTAGACTCACCAACTAGAAACAAAGCGTTACTAGATCTACTGATTACTAACAATACAGACCCGATCATGGATGTGGAAATACAGGGCAATTTAGGAAACGGCAATCACAGGTCAAATGGCTTCAGTATAAATCAAACAAATAGGAAACATAAGGGGAATACAAAGACACTGAATTTCAAAAGAGCCAACTTCCCCAAACTACGAACCTTGCTAGAACATATAAATTGGGATAAAATCTTAGGAACAAATAACACGAATTAGAGATGGGTTCGCTTTAAGAGCATATTATATAAGGGCGGCTCCTCCCCGCATCAGATAACCCCCTAGGAGAAGTGCTCTCCCGAGGGGGGTTACCTTGCGGGTGCGCTCCCGAATCCAGCATTTGCGTCCATAGACACGAATGCCGGACTCGGCCTTGCCCACATCATTGGATTTGATTGACTGCAGCGGGAGCCAATGGCTGCGCTGCTATCGATCTATCCAATCAAGAGCCAGGACCCCGTGGAGAGGGGGACAGCGTGTCCCCTACGAAGAGATGAAGGGGCTCAGGTAAGTAAAACTGAGGGGCTGGTGACTGCCAGGTGTTTTTTCACCTTTAATGCAAAGGATGCATTAAGGTGAAAAAACATGAGGGTTTACAACCCCTTTTAAGTACAGCTGTGCTCATAAGTTTACATACCCTGGCAGAATTTGATTTCTTGGCCATTTTTCAGAGAATATGAATGATAGCACAATAACATTTCTTTCACTCATGGTTAGTGTTTGACTGAAGCCATTTATTATCAATCAACTGTGTTTACTCTTTTTAAATCATAATGACAACAGAAACTACCCAAATGACCCTGATCAAAAGTTTACATAACCTAGTGATTTTGGCCTGATAATATGCACACAAGTTGACACAATGGGGTTTGAATGACTAGTAAAAGTGTGTGTGTGTGTGTATATGTATAAAAGGTCAATGAGTTTCTGGACTCCTGACAGACCCTTGCATCTTTCATCCAGTGCTGCACTGACATTTCTGGATTCTGAGTCATGGGGAAAGCAAAAGAATTGTCAAAGGATCTGCGGGAAAAGGTAGTTGAACTATATAAAACCAGGAAAGGGATATAAAAAGATATCCAAGGAATTGAGAATGCCAATCAACAGTGTTCAAACTCTAATCAAGAAATGGAAAATGAGGGGTTCTGTTGAAACCAAACCAGTCATGTAGACCAACTAAAATTTTAGCCACAACTGCCAGGAAAATTGTTCAGGATGCAAAGAAAAACCCACAAATAACTTCAGGTGAAATATAGGACTCTCTGAAAACTTCTGGTGTGGCTGTTTCAAGATACACAAAAAAGTGGCACTTGAAGAAAGATGGGCTGCATGGTCGAGTCACCAGAAGAAAGTCATTACTACGCAAATGCCACAAAGTATCCCACTTACAATACGCCAAACAGCACAGAGACAAGCCTCAAACCTTCTGGCACAAAAGTCATTTGGAGTGATGAGACCAAAATTTGCTTTTTGGCCACAGCCATAAACACTACATTTGGAGAGGAGTCAACAATGCCTATGATGAAAGGTACACTATTCTTACTGTGAAACACTGAGGTGAATCGCTAATGTTTGGTGATGTGTGAGCTACAAAGGCACAGGAAATTTGGCCAAATTGATGGCATGATGAATGCTGTATGTTATCAAAAAATAGTGGATGAACATTTCCATTCATCAGCCAAGAAGCTGCGCATGGGACGTACTTGGACATTCCAACATGACAATGATCCAAAACACAAGGCCAAGTCGACCTGTCATTGGCTACAGCCGAATAAAGTGAAGGTTCTGGAGTGGTCGTCTCCTTACCTCATTATCATTGTGCCACTCTGGGGAGATCTCAAACGTGCAGTTCATGCAAGACAGCCCAAGAATTTACAGAAACTGGAGGCTTTTTGCCAAGAGGAATGGGGCAGCTTTACCATCTGAGAAGATAAAGAGCCTCATCCGCAAATACCACAAAAGACTTTAAACTGTCATGGATGTTTAAAGGGGGCAATACACGGTATTAAAAACTGGGGTATGTAAACTTTTGATCAGGGTAATTTGGGTAGTTTCTGCTGCCATTATGACTTAAAAAGAGTAAACACAGTTGATTGATAATAAATGGCTTCAGCCAAACACTTACCATGAGTGAAAGAAAAGTTTTTGTGTTATTCATATTCTCTGAAAAATGGCCAGGAAATCATAAATTCTGCCAGGGTATGTAAACTTATGAGCACAACTGTATATAAACAGTAAAAAAGGGAGGACAGACCATATTGGGCCCCATAAAGATTAAGGAAGGACATCTGATTATAAAGGATGGGGAAATGGTGAAGGTATTGAATTTATTCTCCTCAGTCTTCACAAGGGAATCGGGGGGGCTTCAGTAACCAAAACTGCAGTGTTTATCCTCATGACACATCACAGGAAACACCCTCATTGCTAACAGAGGACAGAATTAGAAATAGACTTGGGAAACTTAACATTAATAAATCACCGGGACCAGATGACTTGCACCCAAGGTACTTGGGGAACTCAGTCAAGTAATTGCCAGACCATTGTTCCTAATTTTTACTGACAGTCTACTGACTGGAATGGTACCAGCTGATTGGCGTTTCTTCAATGTTGCACCAATAGTTACAAAAGGGCCAAAATACATCCCTGGGAATTACAGACCAGTTAGCCTAACATCAATAGTATGCAAGCTCTTGGAGGAGATAAGGGACTATATACAAGATTTTGTTAATGAAAACGCTATCATTAGCAGTAATCAGCATGGATTCATGAAGAATCCTTCTTGCAAAACCAATCTATTAACCTATGAGAAGGTGAACTGCCTACTAGATAAAGGAAGGCCCGTAGACGTGGCGTATCTGGATTTTGCAAAGGCATTTGACACAGTTCCCCATAAACGTTTACTGTACAAAGTAAGGTCCGTTGGCATGGACCATAGCGTAAGTACATGTATTGAAAACTGGCTACAACTGGCTACAGAGGGTGGTGATAAATGGGGAGTACTCAGAATGGTCAGGGGGGGGAAGTGGGGTCCCCAAGAGTTCTGTGCTGGGACCAGTCCTGTTTAATTTGTTCATAAACAACCTGGAAGATGGGGTAAACAGTTCAATCTCTGTATTTGCGGATGATACTAAGCTAAACAGGGCAATAACTTCTATGAAGATGTGGAAACCATGAAAGAAGATCTGAACTAATTATTGGGGTGGGCAACTACATGGCAAATGAGGTTTAATGTAGAAAAATGTGTGAAAAAAATATGAATGCAGTCTATATACGGGGGGGGGGGGGGTGGGGAGAACCTCTGGGGCAATCTAGGATGGAAAATGATCTGGGGTCCTAGTAGATGATAGGCTCAGCAATGGCATGCAATGCCAAGATGCTGCAAACAAAGCAAACAGAATATTGGCTTGCATTAAAAAAGGGATTATCTCCAGGGATAAAGCGAGAATTCTCCCACTCTACAAGACTCTGGTCTGGCCGCACCTGGAGTATGCTGTCCAGTTCTGGGCACCAGTCCTCAGGCAGGATGTACTGGAATTGGAGCGAGTACAAAGAAGGGCAACAAAGCTAATAAAGGGTTTGGAGGACATTAGATATGAGGAAAGGTTGCGAGCACTGAACTTATTCTCTCTGGAGAAGAGACGCTTGAGAGGGGATATGATTTCAATTTACAAATACCGTACTGGTGACCCCACAATAGAGATAAAACTTTTTTGCGGAAGGGGGTTCAATAAGACACGTGGCCACTCATTAAAATTAGAAGAAAAGAGGTTTAACCTTAAGCTGTGTAGAGGGTTCTTTACTGTAAGAGAGGCAAGGATTTGGTTTCAGCAGGGGGGGTTGCATCGATTGTTTCAATAAACTATTAGATAAGCACCTGAACGACCGCAACATACGGGCATATAAAATGTAATACTGACATAATCACACACATACGTTGGACTGGATGGACTTGTGTCTTTTTTCAACCTCACCTACTATGTAACTATGTAATTGTTTAATTGTGTAAAAAAAAAATAATCGCAGATGTACCTCAAATTATTTTCATTTAACATTCCAGCCTACTGGCTATAAGAAACCAGGAAAACCTGTAGTCAGTTGCAACTGTTTTTGCAGATCAAGCAGAGGAAAATATTATGGGATCACCATGTACTTTGCAGTTCTAAAACAAACATCTGCATCAGATTACATCCTGAAAATGAAAAATGATGTCGTTATCACCAAACATCCTTTCAATTGATGGAATAAGAAAAGTGTCCATAATCTCAATAAAAACTTGTGCATTTATTGAAGATTTAATGACTGTCATCTACCCCTGTACCGTTACCTGACATGCAACCCCATATCATCAATGATTGTGGCAATGTGCATGTTTTCTTCAGGCGGTCGTCTTCATACATTTCATTGGAACGGCACCAAACAAAAGATCCAGCACCATCCTCCTGTCCAATGCTGATTCATTACTGAATATCACTTTCATCCAGTCATTCACAGTCCATGATTGCTTTTCTTTAACCCACTGTAACCTTGTTTTTTTCTGTTTAGTTGTTAAACACTTACGGACCACCCGCTGTCGTTATACGTCGGTACTTTGAAGAGGGATATTATTGTTATGGCAGCAGCTAGCTACCATAACCCTGGTATCCTCTTCAGCGGGCGGTCCACTTTCAGATAAAAGTGGTATCTGCGGCAGATTCGCTGCAAGATCACTTTTATTGGCGGCTGGAGTGGGGCCCCCTCCCGCCGTGCTCCGTGCTCTCCGCCTGTCTCCTTTTGTGGTATGGTTAAAGAACAGTGTAAAAATAAAAGGTGAAATAAAAAAAAAAATTAAACACGCCCCATCATTCACACCTAAACAGAAAAAAACAAGTTTACAGTGGGCTAAAGAAAAGGACTGTGGATGACTGGATGAAAGTTATATTCAGTGATGAATCGCCAATCTGCATTGGGCAGGGTGATGATGCTGGAACTTTTGTTTGGTGCCGTTCCAATGAAATGTATGAAGACGACTGCCTAAAGAAAACATGCAAATTTCCACAATCGTTGATATGGGGTTTTATGTCAGGTAAAGGTACGGGGAAGATGAAAGTCTTAAAGTTTATGCACAGCATGTGATTATTGCAGTGTAATACGCCACTATCAATAATTTTATGGCTAAGACCACAGCTGCTCTATATCATTGTAAAGGCCATATACATGCATTATATGACTGCAAGAAAGGTATAAAATGTGAAAATAGAAAAACTCCTGCGCTGTCAAAACAACCTATACTAAAGGACACTGCTGCAACACCTGTGTGGCTGATCCAAACAGACAAAAATGGCATAAATAAAGATGAGTGGTGGTTGCACTCTGACAAAGGGAAAAGGGAGTGGAAGTGGAGGGGGCTAAATAAAGTGCATAGAGAGGTGAAAAAAACGGCCGAAGTACGTAGCCCACACAAGCACTAAACACATATACACTTGAAGAATGAAAGTGCTAACATAGGTGAAAATGACTATAAATACGTAACAAAATAAATGTAGATAACAATAATAAACCATTCAAAAAGTCCAAGTGAATGAGGGCTAGTATCAAACTAGCACAAGAGTGACAACTCGGCAAGCTGATAGTGACAAATCCAAAAGGGTAAGTAGATAACAGTCCCACCACCAAATAATAAAAAAATAGACTCCCAAATAGTAAACAGTTCCAAAAGTAGGGAAAGATCTTCAGTGGGGACACCTCCGTGTTCGCAAGCAGGTCACCTTACTGCTGTAAGGTATACAGCTTGTGTTGCAAACTGCTAGCAGGCATGGAAATCCCATCCAGCTATTCAGGCAATTCCGATGGTAGATATGAAGGACGGTATATAAAAGAAACATAAACAAAGAATATATAGTGTAACTCTGTGACGGCCAGAGTGGAAGGGAGGCAAGACACAGAAGGGGGGTGCACTCACTTTTTAAAAAAATGAGTGCGGGCATCAATCCACGAACGCCGAGTTCGTATGCCTCAATAGGTGTTTTCAATCTTTCCCTGCTCCTCAATGCTCGTCAAGTGGGGTAAGTATATATGGAGTGTAAGGAGAAAGCGCACATAGCGTAATCCCGTATAAAAGTCAATTTATTAAGTTAAAACAATGTGGTAAACTTACATTAAACAATCGGCTATGGTATAAAACATCCACGAGCGCCGAGCTCGTCATCAGAGGATAACACTGGGTGAGGAGCCAATGCTTTTTAAATAGTCTCTATGTAATGGGCGCTCGGCGGCCATTTTCCCGAAGCCTGCCACTACAATGATGGGCGCCCAGTGGCCATTTTCCCGAAGCCCGCCACTGTGATGAATAACTCCAGCACCAGGCAGGGCCGTCGGCCATTTTGCCAGAGTCTCACAGACAGGCCAACATTAGAAGGGGCGTTAATAGCCATAAACAAAATCAGTGTGGGGCTAACTAAAGAGCAAAGCAAATCGCAATCGCTAAAGAAATATTATAAATGAAATGACCCACTAAAGGATATTGCCATGGATATGAATGAGCTGAAAAATGTGTAAAAAAAGGGGAAGGGACTTGAGAACAGATATTAAAAAATATAGAATATGTGTATATATAGAAAGGAGAAGGGATAAGCAAATGGACTGGACATAATCCAGCGGGGGGGGGGGGGGACCACAAATGAAAAAAATATATAATATATTATTATTTGGAAAAATAATATATAAAAAAATATATATATAAAAAATATCGTTGATGTACCTTTTAAACAAAAGTAATTTTTTAAACAAAAGTAATTCATCCACATTCATCCACCCAAAGAATTACTTTTGTTTAAAAGGTACATCGATTATATTTTTATTATATGGGAAGGTGATTGTGACCTTTTTAACTTCATTTTTTCTCAAATTAAATAATAATGCCAAAAACATTGTATTAACTTGGCAGATAGAGGAACATTCTATTCCGTTTCTCGATTTAGAGATTTCACGCACCAACAATCAATTTATCACTAAGACCTTCTTCAAAAACGTCGATCGTAATAGTTACCTACCTTTGAGGAGTTGTCATCATAGAAACTGGCTATTTAACATCCCCAAAGGCCAGATAATGTGACTAAGACGTAACTGCACTCTTGAAGAAGATTTCTATATGCATGCCAGCCTGATTGGAAAAAGATTCATGCATAAAGGCTATAATCAAGAGTTCATAAGTGAAAAAATAGTAGAAGTAGGGCAGATGCAAAGACAAGTACTGCTTGAAGACAAAAAAAAACCAATATGCCACCAGGATCAGGTACCCCTGGTCCTTGAATATAACTTCCAACATAGAAAGATTGAAAGCATTATATCTCGCCACTGGCATATTCTGAAATCGGATAGAGGCCTTAGAGAGATACTACCAGAAAAACCCAAATTTATCTGTAAAAGGACACCCACTCTTAGAGATCGGTTAGTTAAAAGCGTGATTGATCCCTCAAAAAAACAATTTTCTTTCTTTACCGGCAAGGGATTTTACCCTTGCAAACGATGCTATGCCTGCACCCGCACTAAACGTCCGAACCAAAAAGTGTTCTCTTTTCAATCAAACTGCAACGGCACCAAATATGAAGTCACTGGGTTTATTGGGTGTAACACTGAGGGAGCGGTTTATGTATTGGAGTGCAGTTGCGGCCTCCAATATGTTGGCCGCACCAAAAAGTTATTAAGAATTCGTATTAAGGAGCTTGTTCAAAACATTCAAAAGGGTTTCGACAAACACAATGTCTCCAGGCATCTTGATAAATACCATAACAGAGACCCCAGTCATCCGAAATTTTGGGGTATTGTACCCTACGCCAGACCATGGTGTGGGGGACATAAAGTGAGGATTTTAAGTCAACTCGAGTCCAAATGGATATTCTCTATGGACACTCTTGCGCCCAAAGGGCTTAACATCGAGTTTAACTTAAATTGCTTTCTCAGTGATTTTTAGTCTACCATCCTCACCTTCACACTCCATACGATCCCCCACATTCAGCTCTATTCTTTCCTCCTTCCAGTCTATCTACCTATAGTTATTAAGGTTAGCTATATTTTTGTCTACTGCATTGTTATTATTGCCTATTTTATTTATCCTATGCATTCCCCTCCAGTGAGTCTGTGATACTCCCCGAGCTTCAACTTCCCCTTGTATATCTTTTATATATATATTTTTTATATTTTTTTTTATATATTATTTTTCCAAATAATTATATATTATATTTTTTTTTCATTTGTGGTTCCCCCCCGCTGGATTATGTCCAGTCCATTTGCTTATCCCTTCTCCTTTCTATATATACACATATTCTATATTTTTTAATATCTGTTCTCAAGTCCCTTCCCCTTTTTTCACATTTTCCAGCTCATTCATATCCATGGAAATATCCTTTAGTGGGTCATTTCATTTATAATATTTCTTTAGAGATTGCGATTTGCTTTGCTCTTTAGTTAGCCACACACTGATTTTGTTTATGGCTATTAACGCCCCTTCTAATGTTGGCCTGTCTGTGAGACTCTGGCAAAATGGCCGACGGCCCTGCCTGGTGCTGGAGTTATTCATTACAATGGTGGGCTTCAGGAAAATGGCCGCTGGGCGCCCATCATTGTAGTGGCGGGCTTTGGGAAAATGCCCGCCGAGCGCCCATTACATAGAGACTATTTAAAAGCATTGGCTCCTCACCCCGTGTTATCCTCTGATGAAGTCACGTGACCTGACAGGATTGGAGCATGGGACACTGTTACAGACTAACGTCAGGAGACGAGCTCGGCGTTCGTGGATGTTTTATACCATAGGCGATTGTTTAATGTAAGTTTACCACATTGTTTTAACTTAACAAATTGACTTTTATACGGGATTACTATATGTGCGCTTTCTCCTTACACTCCATATATACTTACCCCACTTGACGAGCATTGAGGAGCAGGGACAGATTGAAGACACCTATTGAGGCATACGAACTCGGCGTTCGTGGATTGATGCCCCAACTCATTTTTTTTAAAAAGTGAGTGCACCCCCCTTCTGTGTCTTGCCTCCCTTCCACTCTGGCCGTCACAGAGTTACACTATATATTCTTTGTTTATGTTTCTTTTATATACCGTCCTTCATATCTACCATCGGAATTGCCTGAATAGCTGGATGGGATTTCCATGCCTGCTAGCAGTTTGCAACACAAGCTGTATACCTTACAGCAGTAAGGTGAGCTGCTTGCGAACACGGAGGTGTCCCCACTGAAGATCTTTCCCTACTTTTGGAACTGTTTACTATTTGGGAGTCTTTATTTTTTTATTATTTGGTGGCGGGACTTTTATCTACTTACCCTTTTGGATTTGTCACTATCAGCTTGCTGAGTTGTCACTCATGTGCTAGTTTGATACTAGCCCTCATTAACTTGGACTTTTTGAATGGTTTATTATTGTTATCTACATTTATTTTGTTATGTATTTATAGTCATTTTCATCTATGTTAGCACTTTCATTCTTCAAGTGTATATGTGTTTAGTGCTTGTGTGGCCTACGTACTTCGGACGTTTTTTTTCACCTCTCTATGCACTTTATTTAGCCCCCTCCACTTCCACTCCCTTTTCCCTTTGTCACAGCGCAACCACCACTCATCTTTATTTATGCAAGAAAGGTATAGTTTCCCAGTCTAGGCATTAGTAACTGCTACACAAAGCTTAGATAAAAAAAAAGGAAATCTTTGCTTTTCATTGTCTAATTTTTTTCCTTCTTTGGTGGAAACCTTTTATTCAGTGTGTACAGCATTCTATTTAAATATTTTCCACTAACAGAACGGTTGACTAACCTTTTCATGTCTTTTCATTCTTGAATTGTTCCTTGCTGTTTTGGGTAGCAAGGGGTTTCCTGTAGTGTCTGTGATTTGCAAAGCAGTACAAAGTTTTTAGAAAAGTTTGTGAACCTTTATTATTCCAGATAGCTGTATGAATGTCTCTTAGGCCTCGTGCACACTGGGCTCTTCTAAATGCTTTTCTCCTGGCAGGAGAACAGCTGCTTGAAAAACGCTCCCTACGCTGTTTTTTTTCCAAGCACGTTTAAGGTGTTTGTTCATTTCATTAGCCAGAATATAAATTTATTCTGACCATTGAAACTAAAAGCACATAGCACTAAAGCCCTTTTAAATGCGTTTACATTCATTTAGGCCCATGTTCAAAAGCTCCTCTCCTGAATGCAAAAGTAATGTTTTTTTCTTTATCGTACAGTGGGGCAAAAAGGTATTTAGTCAGCCACCAATTGTGCAAGTTATCCCACTTAAAAAGATGACAGAGGCCTGTGATTGTCATCATAGGTATACCTCAACTAGACAAGAGACAAAATGTGGAAACAAATCCAGAAAATCACATTGTCTGATTTTTGAAAGAATTTATTTTCAAATTATGGTGGAAAATAAGTATTTGGTCAATATCAAAAGTTCAGTGTGCACAGCGTAGGGAGCGTTTTTCAAGCGGCTGTTCTCCTGCCAGGAGAAAAGCATTTAGAAGAGTCCAGTGTGCACGAGGCCTAAGAGACATTCATACAGCTATCTGGAATAATAAAGGTTCACAAACTTTTCTAAAAACTTTGTACTGCTTTGCAAATCACAGACACTACAGGAAACCCCTTGCTACCCAAAACAGCAAGGAACAATTCAAGAATGAAAAGACATGAAAAGGTTAGTCAACCGTTCTGTTAGTGGAAAATATTTAAATAGAATGCTGTACACACTGAATAAAAGGTTTCCACCAAAGAAGGAACAAAATCTCAATACTTTGTTATATATCCTTTGTTGGCAATGACAGAGGTCAAACGTTTTCTGTAAGTCTTCACAAGGTTGTCACACACTGTTGCTGGTATGTTGGCCCACTCCATGTTTTGGGCCTGTCGCTGGGCAACACGGACTTTCAACTCCCTCAAAAGGTTTTCTATGGGGTTGAGATCTGGAGACTAGCTAGGCCACTCCAGGACCTTGAAATGCTTCTTACGAAGCCACTCCTTCGTTGCCCGGTCAGTGTGTTTGGGATCATTGTAATGCTGAAAGACCCAGCCACATTTCATCTTCAATGCCCTTGCTGATGTGAGGAGGTTTGCACTCAAAATAGAGTGTATAGAGTTCTGTGGTTGAAAAGTTGGTCAGCCGAAACACCATGCAAAAAACTCCTGACTGGGTTCCATTTTCATGGGGATTGGCTATTTGGGGTTGATTTGGACAAATACATCCAAACGATTTCCAGTGGGAAAAGTAGTCTTTTGCCAGTCAAAAAAAAATATAAATGCCCTTCATTTAAATAGGCTTTTTCTCCTACGCCAGGGGCATCTGCCTCTAAGCAGTGGCGACAGCCTCCACCGTCAAACTATAGAAGAAAATCTCAGGGTCAGTCCCAGGCTCAAAAGAAGTCCTGGGGCCGGAAACCTTCAAAGCAGAATTCTAAGGCCTCATTATGAAGAGGCGCCCCCCCCGCCAAGGTGGGGGAAAGACTTTTGCAGTTCTCAGAAGTCTGGCAAGAGGAAATTCAGGACAGATAGGTCAATTCCACAGTATCTCTAGGGTATAAACTGGAATTTCGGGACTTTCCACTGTCTCGTTTTCTGAGGTCAAACGTTCCCAATGATCCAGGGAAAAGACCATCTCTGTTTCGTGCACTAGACCGATTTAATGACTCAGGGGCTGATCATACAAATCCCCACAGAAGAGCAAGGTTTGGGGTTTTATTCAAACCTCTTTATGGTACTAAAACCGAATGGAGATGTCAGACCATTCTAGATCTGAATAATCGAAATTAGTTTCTGAAGATCCGCTCCTTTCGCATGAAGTCAATCAGGTCAGTGGTTTCTATCCTACATGGAGGAGAACTTCTGGCATCTATCGACATCAGGGATGCATATCTGCATGTCACTATATTTCCCGCTCATCAAAGGTGTCTGCTGTTCGAGGTAGAACAGCAGCATTTCCAGTTTGTGGCCTTGTCCTTTGGGCTATCTACAGCTCCCCGAGTGTTTACAAAAGTCCTGGCCCCACCTCTAGCCAGGTTAAGGGCACAGGACATAACAGTCTTGGCGTACCTAGACGATCTATTGCTGATAGACCAGTCGGTGGCTCGTTTGGAGCAAGGTGTACACATTACAGCCGGTTACCCTGAAAAGTCTAGGCTGGATTCTCAACCTAGAGAAGTCTTCCTTAAAACCGCTAAAAAAAAAAGCTGGAGTACTTGAGTCTGATCATAGACACAGCCCAGAAAAAGGTTTTCTTGCCTCTGGCAAAGATCAACTGCATAAGAGAGCTGGTGCAGATGGTCAGGTCAAAAGGGTCTGCTCGGAACAAAACGATTCAAGCTTTAGACTTGCCAATGTGGCTGTCCCCAAGGATGTCCCAAAGCCTCAGTTGGTGGTTACTAACCCAGAATCTGCTAAAAGGAAAATCCTTCAGACCAGTTATCTGGAAGGTGGTAACGACAGATGCCAGCCTTTCAGGCTGGGGAGCAGTACTAGAGAAGACAACTGTCCAAGGACAGTGGTCAAGAACCGAGAAAGCCTTGCCCATCAACATCCTAGAGATTCGGGCAGTCCATCTGGCTCTAAAGGCCTGGACCTTCAGGCTACGGGCTACAGCATTGGCCTATATCAATCTCCAAGGGGGCACCAAGAGTCTTGCAGCGCATATGGAGGTGAACCATATTCTAACTTGGGCAGAAAGGAATATTTCATGCCTATCGGCAGTCTTCATTCCGGGAGTAGAAAATTGGGAGGCAGACTATCTGAGTCACCAGCAGTTATTCCCAGGGGAATGGTCTCTTCGCCCCCGACTTTTTTCGGGCTATTTGCCAAAGATGGGGGACTCCGGACGTAGATATTCTAGTGCCCAGATGAAGTTAGTCAACTTTGTGTCCAGGACACGGGATCCACTCACATGCTGTTCAGATGCATTGGTGACCCCATGGGATCAGTTCTCACTGATTTATGCATTCCCCCCTATTCCGTTGCTGCCACGACCTATTTGCAGGATCAAGCTGGAAAGAAAGCTGGTAATTCTGGTAGCACCAGCATGGCCCAGAAGGTCATGGTATGCAGAAATCGTAAAGATGGCAGTGAAGGATCCATGGTCCCTTCCACTATGCCCAGACCTACTTTCACAGGGGTCGATATTCCATCCTACCTTACGATCTCTAAATTTAACAGCTTGGCTATTGAAACCCACATTCTGAAGAAACGTGGGCTTTGCGGGTCAGCTATCTCTACCCTGATTAATGTAAGGAAGCCAGCTTCCAGAACTATAAATTATAGGGTCTGGAGGGCTTATGTTTCCTGGTGTAAATCCAAGGGTTGGCACCCTCGGAGACCTATCATAGGCAGAATTCTTGCCTTTCTACAATTAGGGGTAGAGATGAAATTGGCCTTGAGTACTATTAAAGGCCAAGTCTCAGCTTTATCGGTCTTATTTCAAAGACCGCTTGCTTCACATTCTTTAGTTCAGGGTTTTATGCAAGGGGTGATCAATCCTCCTTTGAACCCTTGGAACTTGAACTTAGTTTTGTCAGTGTTACAAAAACAGCCATTTGAACCGATACAACATATTCCTTTAGTCCTTCTGACAAGGAAGTTGGAATTCAACTTCTTGTAAAGAGCCATATGTGATTATTCATGAGGACAGAGTGGTGTTGCGCCGTCGTCCAGGTTTTTTACCAAAAGCGGTCTCAGGTTTCCACCTGAACCAAGACATTATCCTGCCATCGTTTTTTCCAAAACCATGTTCCAGGGAAGAAAAGTCACTACATTGTGGTGAGAGCGGTCAAAGTCTATTTAAAGACGACTCAGATTCGTAAGACTGATGTCTTATTTATTCTGCCAGAGGTTCCTAAGGGTCCTTTCACACTGGGGCGGTTTGCAGGCACTATTGCGCTAATAATAGCGCCTGCAAACCGACCCCAAAGTGCCGCTGCTTTAATTCCAGTGTGAAAGCCAGCAGCTTCTTCGGAGCGGTGAAGGAGCGGAGTGTATACTGCTCCTTCACCGCACCTGCCCATTGAAATCAATGGGACGGCGCGGCTATACCCCTGGCAAAGCGCCTCTGCAGAGGCGCTTTGCGGTGATTTTAACGGTAAAATAGCGGTAAAACCGCACCCGCTAGCGGCCGAATACCGATGGTAAAGCGCCGCTTACCATAGCGGCGCTTTACCGCCGACAACGCCCCCGCCCCAGTGTGAAAGGACCCTAAGAAAGGACAGGTAGCTTCAAAATCCACTGTTGCTAAGTGGATTCGGCAAGTGTTAATTCAGACTTATGATTTAAGGAATAAGATTCCCCCTTTTCAAGTCAAAGCGCACTCTACCAGGTCGGTTAGTGCTTCTTCAGTGTGTCACCAAGCCTCCATGGCTCAGATCTGTAAGGCCGCAACTTGGTCTTCAGTACATACATTCACAAAATTTTATCAGGTGGATGTAGGGAGGTATGAGGATATCGCCTTCGGGCGCAGTGTGCTGCAGGCAGCAGTATAGGTCCGCAAGTCTGGGGGTACCCTGCGGGTTGTCTCTCCCTCCCCTCAAATAGCATTGCTATGGGACATCCCATTAAGTTATTACTTAAGGCTCTGTGTCCCATGATGTACGATAAAGAAAATAGGATTTTTATAACAGCTTACCTGTAAAAAGGTATATGATAGGAGGAGGGGTTATATAGGGAGTGAACTTCCTGTATTGGGTATGCCAGTGTCCATCACTTGAAGGTGCCTATATACCCATTAAGTTATTACTTAGGCCCTGTGTCCCATGATGTACTCCAAGAAAAGGATTTTACAGGTAACCTGTTATAAAAATCCTATTTTTTTCTGCCTCAATTGTAAACACCTATACTGTACTCAAATGTAATATGGAGGGCATACAAAATTAAGTGCAAAACTGATCCAAAAAAACAAAAAATATTTCAAGCATGTAGCCAGTGAAAACTTAAACACGTGCAAATATGTATACATTTCTATTTGGAAGGTTCCTTTCACAGGTGCCTTCCACAGGTGCTGCTGTGCTAGAAATAGTGCAAATCAATATTAACCACTTATCTACCGGGCACTTTCACTCTCTTCCTGCCCAAGCCATTTTTACGCTTTCAGCGCTGTCACACTTTGAATGACAATTGCGCAGTCATGCTACACTGTAACTATGTGAAATTTTTACCATTTTCTTCACATAAATAGAGCTTTCTTTTGGTGGTATTTAATCACTGCTGGGAAGACCAAAAAAGTTGGAAAAAAAAGTTTTTCTTAGTTCCTGTCAGTAAATTTTGTAAATGAGTAATTTTTCTCCTTCACTGATGTGCGCTGATGAGGCGGCACAGATGGGCACTAATAGGCTGCACTGATGGGCACTGATTAGGTGGCACTGATGAGGAGGCACTAATATTCTGCACTGATATGTGGCACTGATAATGGCACTGGTGGGCACTGAGGGACCCTGATAGCCATTACTGGTGGCATGGATAGGCGGCACTAATGGGCACTGGGCATTAATGGGCCTTACTGATGGGCTTTACTGATGAGCATTAATGGGCATCACTGGCTGTGGTGGACACTGGTTGCTGGCACAGGTTAGCATGGGTTGCAGGCACTGGTGGTGCTCTAATGTAATCAGGGCACTGATCATCAGTGCCCTGATTACATCTCTCACTGTCCCCTGCGAGGAAATGCCACTGATCGGCTCTTCTCGCCACACACACTGTCAGTGTGAGGCGAGGAGAGCCGGTTACCGGCACTTCCTTGTTTACATGTGACCGGCTGTGATTGGACACAGCGGATCGCATGATTTAAGAGCCGCGTTAGTGGCTCTTCACAGAGATCGGGGTCACGCCGTGTTGCTAGGACAGGGGCATCCATTTCGTGCAGGGGCGGCCATTTGGTTGCGCCGTCATATGACGTCCACTGAGAACGAGAGCCGCACCATCCCATTTGAAAATAAAGGGACGTTGTAAAAATAATAATTTAACATAAATTAAAAAATAAAAATAAAGCGCCCCATCCCTTTGTGCTCGTGCACTGAAGTGAACGCATATGCAATTCGTGTCCGCATATGTAAACAGTGTTTAAACCACATATGTGAGGTATTGCCATAATCGTTAGAGCGAGATGACTAATTGTAGACCTCTGTAACTAACAGGTAACCTGTAAAAATGTAAAGTGTTGCCTATAGAGAATAAGTTGCCTATAGAGAATAAGTACCGTTGTCGCCATTCCACGAGCACACGCAATTTTAAAGCATGACATGTTGGGTATCTATTTACTCAGTGTAACCTCTTTCACATTTTACAAAAAAATTGGTTTAACTATTGTTTTGTTGTTGTGTGTTTGTTTTTGTTTTTTAATTCATTAAAGTGTAATTTTTGAAATTGTGTTTGAAAGACCGCTGAGAAAATACCATGTGACATAAAATATTGTAACAATCGCCATTTTATTCTCTAAGGTCTCTGCTAAAAAAAATATGTGACGTTTTGGGATTCGAAGTAATAATTTAGCGAAAAATACAAATTAAACTTGTAAACAAAGAGTTCTAAAAAAGACCTGGTCACAAAGGTGGTTAACGAAAATAAACGACAGTTTACATATTTTTGCAGACAAGATATTTTAAGGTTAAGGTAAATTCACCTTCCTTTTTTATTTTTTCTAACTCCACACATGGAAGTGTGGAGGACAGAAAGATATTAAAGGTTTTATACCTTAATGCAGGGAATGCAGTAATGTAAAAATGTTTTTGGCTTTTGAACCACTTTAAAGTGAACAAAAGCCTGTCATCACTGGCTGTTACCATTGTAGGATGGCTTTACCTGAGGAAAAACAATGACTATGGACTGATGGAATTCTGCCTTTAGAAACAATATTTTGTTCCCTTTACTGCTTTTAACATTTCTGCTAAAGCCCTCTGAACTTGACATTGAACTGCTGCTGTTTTTAAGTGTTGACAGCCAAAAATTTATAAATGTGTTCCTCTTTTACTCACCCATTTTAGGGTGTCTATAATGGTTTAATTCATAATGATGGCATTGTGTTTATTTTTATGTCTGCCTTTTACAAGACGTTCATGCAGAATTCCTGGAGGTTCCTAGAGGGCCTTGAGTATTTTATTACAACTGTTATTTACAATTTAACATATATTGAATCCATACATATCCTTGGCGTGAAATACCCTTTATGACCTTAGATCGCTGCATTTTCTGAACAAACGTTCATGAGAATATAGGCAAGCCATTTAATAGAAATCTGTGACCGCATTGGTTCCTTGTCAGGAGTTTGCATTTTCGTAAGAAGCAAATATCTTCATCTGCTGTGTACAGGTAACAGGTATACATTCATCCTAAGACCGTTTGTAATTGTACTACAATGAAACGTAACATGAAATCAATAACGATTGTGGGAGTGAATGTTTTTTTGCTAATCTGCTTCTCCTCTGTGCATCGAGTTTGGAGAGAAATGCAGGACAATGATTTGAATACACAGAAGGCCTCATTGTTTTACCATTTACAGCATTTAATGTAATTGAAAATAATTAAACCCACATTATCATTATATTTGTAATGTTCTCAGAATACTTTTGTAGATTAAAAGGAAACTGCCTGCAGGTAAAATGAATATAGAACTTGGTATTGTGCTACAGCACTGTGTACTTTTGGCCACTAGTCTGCACTGTTGTGCCATTTTATGGTCGGTATTGACTTCTACAGTAAGTGAAATGGCAAGGATTTTCATATTAACTTGCTTATAGACTTGGTTGATTTTGTTTTCTAAAGGCTAATCTTCAGCAGAAATGTGTGAGAGAGATGTTTTTAAAAGCTTAACGATCATTGCTTTTAAATGTCAGTAAATGAACTGCATATCCTTGCTGCTGTACTTTAAAAAGCTGTGTTTTGTTCCTGCTTTTCATTTTCCATAATATTGGTACTTGAGTATATTAAATCCAGTTTTGAATGGCTTTGTGTTTATATGTCTGTTTTACAACATGCAATCAACCATTCGTTTTCATAATATTTTACATATCAGATTTGTTTGCATTAATAATACATATAAAATAGGGACATGTGCTAATGGAACCATAAACTGATCATTAACCACTTTCCATCCCGGCCAATTCTGGTACTTGGTACTCTGGTACGCTCCTACATTATTATTATTTCAGGTACTTATATAGTGCGTCAATTTACACAGTGCTTTTACATATACATTGTACATTCACATCAGTTTCTACCCTCAAGGAGCTTACAATCTAAGGTCCCTAACTCCCATTTATATGTACGCATACTAGGGCCAATTTAGTCAGGATCCAATTAACCTACCAGCATATCTTCGGAGTGTGGGAGGAAACCAGAGTACCCGGAAGAAACCCACGCAGGCACAGGGAGAACATGCAAACCCCAGGCAGGTAGTGTCGTAGGTGGGATTCAAACCATCAACCCTTTTACTGCTAGGCAAACATGCTAACCACTACACCACTGTGATGCCCATACATGTAAAAATGATCATTTTGTTTCTAGAAAATTACTCAGAACCCTCAAACATTATATGTTTTTTTTTTTTTTAGCAGAGAACCTAGGGAATAAAATGGTGGTCGTTGCAACTTTTTATGTCACATGGTATTTGCACAGCGATTTTTTAAATGTAAAACTTTCATGAATTAACAAACAAAAAAGACAGTAAAGTTAGCCCAATTTGTTTGTATATTGTGAAAGATGATGTTATGCCAAGTAAATAGATACCTAACATGTCACTCTTTAAAATTGCGCACACTTGTGGAATGGCGCCAAACAAAGGTTCCACGTTTAGAGTTAGAGGTCTTGGGCTAGATTTGTTGCTTTTGCTCTAACGCACGCGGCGATGCTTCACATGTGTGATTTGAATGCCGTTTACATATGTGGGCGTGACTTGCGTATACGTTCCCTTCTGTGTGCTAGCGCGCGGGGACGGGGGCGCTTTTTAAACTTATTTTATTTTTTTATTTGTACACTTTCTCTTTAAAAAAATAATTTTTTGATCACTTTTTATTCCTATTACAAGGAATGTAAACATCCCTTGTAATAGAAATAGTGTGCGACAGGTCCTCTTTATGGAGAGATGTGCGGTTAATAAGACCCCACATCTCTCTTTTAGACAGCAAAGGCTGAGATAAAAAAAAAAATCTCTCAGCCTTTCCAGCTGCGTCTTTGGCTTTTACTTCCGCCGGCCTCCGAGGGTCATAGAGATGACTGACCAGAAATCTCTATAGTAAACTTCCGGCGGCGACCGATTCGTTCCCTCCTGCTGCCTGTAAGAATGATCTAGCGGCTGAACTGCCGCTATGATTGTTCTTACGGTGCACAGAATCACCGGCTGAAAAAGATATCATCTGGATAATGCCTGTAGCTGCAGGCATCATTTAGATATCCCCACTCAAAGTCCATGATGTCATATGACGTACCTTGGGCGGGAAGTGGTTAAAACATAAAAATGTGTCTAATTCTTCTTGAATAACATGAAAAAGGTGTACACCGTTTTGGATTGTTGGAATACTTAACTTGTTTTTATGCTGGATACTGCTTAAAGCGTTATTGCTTTACCTCGCTTATCCCAACGTAGATCTTGTGAGAAGAAAAGCAGAGGA
>JBBGZY010000425.1:35000-50000 GCA_037952925.1 Lithobates clamitans
ACAGATCCGAGGGTTTGGCTGGACAGTGGACATACGATAATTATATTCAACTAGAAACTGTGCTCAAGATGTTACGCGTGCCTTCACGCTTCTTCAGGAGCAAAGATTATTGTGGCTAGACAGAAATAATTAAAAATATAAAATCAGTATATAATATTCTAGTAGACAAAAAAGGGGTTTATCATCGATCAAAACAGCTAAAGAAACCCACAAAGGCCAGACTGCATCAGCATAGAGTGAGCAAAGGGGAGCAGAACAAACGGTCACCTCGGGGGCGCACAAAACATTATCAGACGGTGTAAAATAATAAAAACAGTAGGTAGCCAAAAATATGTTAGTATCCCATAAAGATAGCAGTGCATATAAAGATTGAGGTAAATATAATTGATCGATGGTAGTGATTCCAAGAGGAGTACCAATGCAAACCAAATGATACTTACTATATAATGTAGCTTAAGATAACAAGGTTGTTTACAATAGAATTATTAGGACAGGGACTGCCTGGGATTGTAGTGAAACAATACGCCGAGTCCAGAGTTCGCATGAGTATAGTTGCTTGCCTACAGAGGAATAAGGATATTAAAATTGTAATGAAAAAAGAGGGAGAAAGGCCATAATATTGCAAATAATCCATAGGGTGATGTATATAAAAACTCCCCAATTAGAGGGTGAAGTTAAAAGAATTATGCTGGAGGGCTAAAGTAGGTTGGGGTAGATGAATCTTGAATAGAGTACTATTAGGTAACAGAGATCCATTATGCAGGAATCCAGCGAGAAGCCTGTTTGACTCATAAAATGTATGTTCTTTTGAGTTCAAACTATCTGGTAAGCCTGCATCTACTTCGGTGGTGGCTTTATCACATTGGTGTCTTTAGTTTCCATCTGCCATATTGGTCCTGTGTGTGGTGATCGAGACCATTCTATCTCAATATGGACTGTAATTACTCTCTGCACATTGTGGATTTCTGAGATTTTTATGGACTTTAATAATTTACTTTGCACCAGTTTAGATTTTTATTTTAGTCACATATATGTTTTATGTCACATGTGTTATTTTTATTATTCATATATATAGGTTTATTGTGGTTTGTTTGGATTCACTTTTGATTCATTTGTCCATGCTCATGGCAGGGCTGTGTTAATCAAGCTTAGCACTTTAGCGCTACACCCACGCACTTTTATGAGGTATTTAATAAGATGCATGGTAATTTATGTTTGTCACAATTTTTTTGGAAAATGAGTGCAGTACAGCGTCATCATATGACTAATGTGGCAGTGGTCAGGGACAGTGACTGGTGACAGTAGTAAAAACAAACAAAAAATAATAATAATTTCCTTAAACATTTTAAACCTTTTTTTTTTTTTTTTTTTTTTTTTTGCATACTTTCATCAGAGTAGTTCAGTATCGTCATAGTAAAACAGTGCATAGTAAAAGTAACACTGTACAGGGTGTTATGATTGGCCCAGGTACCATGTGATGGCTGTGGGCTAATCACAGCATCACTGTATAGGAAGCACAGCTTTTATGAATGACATTTATTCAAAACTGCTCACAGTGGCTGATGCCTACAGCCAAAATCCATCAGAGACAACGGTTGCTGAAATGTCATGCTGTGCACTCCAGACTGGTTCATGTACATGATCCATTCTGCCCATGCAGTGGGCAAGTGGTTAATGCAAGGTATACATTAACCTCTTGCCGACCAGCCGCCGCAGTTATACTGCGGCAGTTTGGCTTAGCTGCGCAAATCGGCGTAGGTATAAGTCGGTTCTGTGGGCGTGCGATTGGCCAGCGGGGGAGCCAATCAGCGGGTCCAGGGGACTCTATGTACGCTGGCTGCCCACGATTGTTCCCCGCAGAGACAGAGTGGGGATCTGCCTGTGTAAACAAAGCAGATCTCCGTTCTGACAGGGGATGACGCAGGATCTTGTCTTTCTGCTATACAGGTAGACTGAACTGTGTGTTGTCCCAGGCAGCCCATCCCCCCACACAATTAGAAACACACTGTGAGAACACAATGCCTTGATCGCCCCTGATGTTGACCCCTTCCCTGTCAGTGTCATTAGTACAATGTCAGTGCATATTTTTAGCACTGATAACTGTAATAATGTCACTGGTTCCCAAAAAAAAGTGTCAAGAATGTTAGCTAGGTATCCGATCTGTCTGCCGCATGGTCGCAGTCCCGCTAAAAATCACTGATCACCGCCATTACGATTAAAAAATAAAATAAAAATAAAATAAATAATAATGAATATTTCCCCTATTTTGTAGACGCTAAAACTTTTGCGCAAACCAATCAATATACGCTTATTTTTTTTTTTTACCAAAAATATGTAGCAGAATAAATATTGGCCTAAATTTTTTGAAGAAATTCGATTTTTCTTTCAATTTTTTATTGGGTATGTTTTATAGCAGAAAGTAAAAAATATATATATATTTTTTTTAAATAGCAAAATATATAGAAAATACAGCGCTGTCAGTAAGAATTATAGGACATACAAAACATAATCTGCTGTCCATACACGTAATTAAGCTGCAGTTAAAAAATATGGGATACCCATATTAAGCAAGATAATAACAGACAGAAAACTGCGCTAGATAAAAAATAAAAAAAGATTAAAACTCAGTGTATGCACACATATTGTTTTAAGTCCATCCAAAGCATATGAACAGGTGTCAATTATCAGTCTATGCAGAATCCACAAAAGGTGTGTATCCTCATCTTCAATCAAGGTGACAACACACTTAGAACCACCGCAGAAACAAGTGTAGAAGATAGGACAGTCCTCCACCTAAAAAACAACTGCCTCTTACCAGCTCCCTTGATCTCTGGTAAGGAGATCAAATGCGCTTTTTAGCTTATGACCCAGCTACAGTCTCGGGATGCAATGGATGGAACACCAGATATATTCTCCGTGATTTCCTTAAACAGGTCTCAACAAATTCAAAAAATTTAGGCCAATATTTATTCTGCTACATATTTTTGGTAAAAAAAAAAAATAAGCGTATATTGATTGGTTTGCGCAAAAGTTTTAGCGTCTACAAAATAGGGGAAATATTCATTATTATTTATTTTATTTTTATTTTATTTTTTAATCGTAATGGCGGTGATCAGTTATTATATTTTTTTTAAATGTCCGGCTTTTTTTGTGTATAGAGAAGAAAATAAAAACCACAGAGGTGATCAAATACCACCAGAAGAAAGCTCTATTTGTGAGAAAAAAGGACATACATTTTATTTAGGTACAGCATTGCAGGACTGTGCAATTATCCGTTAAAGTAACGCAGTGCCGAATTGCAAAAAAAAAGGCTTGGTCAGGAAGTGGGTAAATCCTTCCGGGGCTTAAATGGGTAAAGTAAAACATGTTTAAGCTTTACAAACACTTTTCAAGCCTTTTTTGGAGATGAAAAAAAGCCCTAAATACTAGTACGTTGGTTCTCAACTCCAAGAACATGGCGGCAGTGGGAACAAGTGAAAAAGTATTCTCAACTGGCCCTAACTTCTAACCTTTAGGCCATATAATAGTAGATTTTCAAACAAATTATTGTAGGAATGTTTGTACAAAAATTCTCATTACATTCGATGGCTTGACCAATTTTGTTTGAAAGTACTTTGAAATTACATTTGCTTTTAACATGTGATTTTGGAACTAATGGACTTTACCAAACAATAACTATAGACACTGTTAGTAATGTGTGAGAAAAATTTTCTGTCCTGCTCCTTTGAATTTTCTCGCCATTGTAGCCAAAAATGAACATCGATTTGACCACAATCATTTTTAGATCATCCAATGAACATTGTTAAAACAAAAAATTTCAAACAAAATTCTACTAGCATATGGCCAACTTTACCTGCCACACACTTTACTCCCTTATACGTAAGATTTAATTTTAACCCTGAAATATATACATGTTGGCCCTTAAACTTATCCCATATGATGTGGTAAGCTTCCAGAATGGAGGAGGACTAATTGTTGTGTTTAACCCATCAACCCTTTATATAGTGTGAATACTGGGGAAGAATTGAGCTACAGAGAGTGAAAAGCTGTGTCCTGCTTCCCTTGCAATTTTTTCTTTGTTTATAAAGATAGGACTAAATACAATGTTAATTAATTATATGATCCTGTTTAAATACTAAATTTTTTAATATATATTTTCAAGGCACGACTGGTACCAAACAGAGTCCCAGATCATCATTACAGTAATGATCAAGAATGTACAGAAAGATGATGTACACATAGAGTTTGCCGAAAGAGAGGTAACGTGTTTTATAACTCTAAAAACTAGACACTTAATGTATTCTTTTTCATATGTGTGTTCATTTTCAGTGGCTTCTGTTTTAGCTGCACCTCATTCACAGTTGAACAGAAGCTTTGATGCCCTGCAATTAGCATGCTGCATTTAAGTCAGAAATTGGCAGCCTATATGTGAATAGGAGCATAGAGCTTACCCTTCCAGCTGGATAAAACACTCTGTAATGTTCATATGCAAAATTTCTTACTGACTCAAATCAGTTTTTAAACATTTTTTTTTTTAATTTCAACTTTAAGAAAGTTACTAAATAGTATAAGTTTCCTTAAGGGTTCTCACATCTAATCAGAGGCAGGGTGCATTCGCAGTTTTGAATTCACCCTTGGGGCTAGTTCACATAAAATATGGTTATCAGTGTTTTTCCACACTGGAAGAACACCAGTCACTTCTAAGACATAAAAAAAATAATTGTTTCCTATGTACATGTAAACGCATCCTGGAGCTGCGCTGCAGTGAGCTGCAATAAAATGCTAATATGCTGCATTTTATTACAGTGTATAGTATGGGCTTGCATGCCATTGTACAGCAGAGCAGCACACCGTGCATGAAAGTATCACTTTGTGTACTTCAAATTAAAGTTGTCAACAAAAAAGAGAACTGTGTGATGCGCTGAAACGCACATCACACCACCCCCTAATGCTCGCTCACTGCAGTAAATTAGTGTTTAAACCGCTTTGGTTTAATGTACAGCAGCTGTCAGGTATACAAGTACAGTAACTGTCCACCACCTTATTAGATCCTCACTTAGACAGCCTTATAACATGTTAAGCCTTTAATGAAGCAATGAACCTGGTTGCATCAAACAGCTGCGCTACTTTTGCTCTTATTTTACATTTTTGTTGGTCAGCCCAACCTTTATATTTTCCCAGTACTAGATAGAAAATGGAAGATAATGTCTCATTGGCTTAGGGTGTCATTAGAGATGTTTTCCAATGCAGACACTTTAAGGCCCCTTTCACACTTATACGACTTGTCCCACGATTTTGTACTGCAAAATCGTATGACAAGTCATTCTCCATGATTTTCAATGACTACCATTCATATTGGCACGACTTTAAGTCGTGCCGACTTGAAAGTAGTCCCTGCACTACTTTGGTCCAACTTCTATGCGAGTTGTACTCCATAGACCTCAATGTTAAACCCTGAAGTAGCATGCAAGTCGTGCCTGAATAATATAGACACGACTTCAGTACGACTTTGTAAGCACAAGCCTAGCTCGCTGATCGGGAAAGGAAAACTTTTTTTTCCTTTCCCGATGAGCGACAGGCAGTGCCGACAGCTGTCTGGTATGAATCCAGAGGGGGAACTCCACGCCAAGTTTTAAATGAAAAAAACGGCGTGGGTTCCCCCCAGGGACATACCAGGCCCTTAGGTCTGGTATGGATCTAAGGGGAACCTCCTACGCCGAAAAATCGGCGTGGGGTCCCCCCCAAAATCCATACCAGACCCTTATCCGAGCATGCAGCCCGGCCGGTCAGGAATGGGGGTGGGTACGAGCGAGCGCCCCCCCCCTCCTGGACCGTACCAGGCCGCATGCCCTCAACATGGGGGGTGGGTGCTTTAGGGCATGGGGGGCACCCTGCCGGCCCAACACCCCAAAGCACCTTGTCCCCATGTTGATGAGGACAAGGGCCTCTTCCCGACAACCCTGGCCGTTGGTTGTCGGGGTCTGCGGGCGGGGGGCTTATCGGAATCCGGGAGCCCCTTTTAATAAGGGAGCCCCCAGATCCCGGCCCCCCACCCTATGTGAAGGAGTATGGGGTACATGGTACCCCTACCCATTCACCTAGGGAAAAAAGCGTCAATAAAAAACACAGTACACAGGTATTTAAAATAATTTATTAGGCAGCTCTGGGATCTTCTTCCGACTTCGGGGGTCCTTTTCCGACTTCGGGGGTCTCTCCGGCGTCTCCTCCCGGTGTCCGCATCTTCTGCCGGCTCCTCCGCTTTCTTCTGCAGCTCAATTGCTAGCGGTGGTCCGGACTTCTGCCTTCTGCCTTCTTCTTTTCTTCCAGAGATGTTGACACAACGCTCTCTCCAGCTGGAATGGTCTCTGAACGCTCCGCAGCGGACTTATATAGGCGGTGACCCCGCCCCTTATGCCGTCACAGTCCCTGGGCATGCTGGGACTGTGACGTTTTAGAAAGCGTGGTCACCGGGTGATGACCACGCCCCCTTATGACGGCACAGTCCCAGCATGCCCCGGGACAGTGACCTCATAGGAGGGCGGGGTCACCGCCTATATAAGTCCGCTGCGGAGCGTTCAGAGACCATTCCAGCTGGAGAGAGCGTCGTGTCAACATCTCTGGAAGAAAAGAAGAAGGCAGAAGGCAGAAGTCCGGACCACCGCTAGCAATTGAGCTGCAGAAGAAAGCGGAGGAGCCGGCAGAAGATGCGGACACCGGGAGGAGACGCCGGAGAGACCCCCGAAGTCGGAAAAGGACCCCCGAAGTCGGAAGAAGATCCCGGAGCTGCCTAATAAATTATTTTAAATACCTGTGTACTGTGTTTTTTATTGACGCTTTTTCCCTAGGTGAATGGGTAGGGGTACCATGTACCCCATACTCATTCACATAGGGTGGGGGGCCGGGATCTGGGGGCTTCCTTATTAAAGGGGGCTCCCGGATTCCGATAAGCCCCCCGCCCGCAGACCCCGACAACCAACGGCCAGGGTTGTCGGGAAGAGGCCCTTGTCCTCATCAACATGGGGACAAGGTGCTTTGGGGTGGGGGGGCCGGCAGGGTGCCCCCCATGCCCTAAAGCACCCACCCCCCATGTTGAGGGCATGCGGCCTGGTACGGTCCAGGAGGTGGGGGGGCGCTCGCTCGTCCCCACCCCCATTCCTGACCGGCCGGGCTGCATGCTCGGATAAGGGTCTGGTATGGATTTTGGGGGGGACCCCACGCCGATTTTTCGGCGTAGGGGGTTCCCCTTACAATCCATACCAGACCTAAGGGCCTGGTATGCCCCTGGGGGGGAACCCACGCCAGTTTTTTTATTTAAAACTTGGCGTGGAGTTCCCCCTTCATACCAACCACTATGTTTTCATTTGTTAATGCCAAGAAACGTGGCAAAGTCGTACAAAGTAGTACTGCTCCCAAATCGCGGCAAAATCGGGGCCGCGAAATCGCAGTAAAATCGCGCGACTTTGAAGTATAAGTGTGAAAGGGGCCTAATTGTTTGGTGTAGGCTCGTGGTTGGGGATGCCTTTTCATGAGGCCTGTTTCCAGGAAGAAAGTTTAAGTATTGTGTGTTTTAAACTTTATTACTGAACCTGTCAGCACCGCATACAATATATTATGTTTATATGGAAACACCAAACATCCATTCAGACCATGATAAGCTGTAATTATGTGTTGGATAGCATAATGTTTTTCATACAATATCACACATACATGTATAAAACGTCAATTGTTGTTTTTTTTTTGTTTTCTTTTTTTGTTTAATATTGGTATTGAGTTACTTTGTAACTACCCTTATCTTATATTCAGATTCTACCATTTTTAATTTTGCGGCACAAGTAGAAAATGTTTCTCAGCACTATTTCTAGGTCTCGATGCAGAAATCAATGTCCACATGACATGCATGTAACTGGAGACCAAAGGTCCTCTAACACTTTGCACTGGCACCCTGAGAGTGACAGAATTGCCTTCAGAAGGAAACCCTTTAATATATTTATTGGTTATATCTACACTATGCTATTCCTTGCTTACGTAAAATGGTGTTGGCAGTCCCGCTGAAAAGGAAGAATAAAGATTAGTGCAAAAACAATTTGGTATCATCCTTGAGTTGTATACATGCTGTGATGCTTTGCGTCATGGCACAACCGATATTATCCTGCCTTGTCACTTTTTTGCAGGTGGTACCACTTGCTGAAAATTACCCATTCAATTAAATGGGGCTGCACTGTAACCATGTGCACTACATTGAATTGTAGTATGATGGTGTGGGTTTTGGGTGTAAAAGCAGGGGGTGCGGAGGCTACAGAATGCCTCCTTGTCACCTGTCAAACGCCCTCTGGAAAGCATTCCACCGTAAAATGCTCCTCACAGGATGATGCCAGTGTAAACAAGCACTAAGAATAAGTCTATTTGATGCAAAACAAAATTCTCCAAATATACACAAACACTACTATAATCTATTTTTTGTGAAATAACTTTAATGTCATACCAACTTGTCAGCTTTCATACAGTAAATCACACGATTTTTAAGCTTTAGAAATGCAATTCAAATAAAAATCTTATGTATTTCTATGTGGCTGGTTTACATCTGTGCGCTGCAGCTCAGTGCACTTTTAAAACCTAAGACAATGCTGCATTTTTAGGTTTTTATGTATGTCCTGACCTGATTAAATTAATGGTACAAAAACTCATGTACCATGATTGGATAACTGTTCTTAATGTTTCTTCCTCACATTTGCATAATGAATAACATAAAAATGCATGCAAAAATGTATAATTAACACTTCATGACCATACTTACCCCTCTCGTTCCATAGCCCACTCTTCACTCCTTATATTTTTTCACTCTTCACGAATTGTATTCGGAATTGTATTCAATGGTTTTAGCATTTTCTTAATCTGTAAATCATTACTGCTTTGATCTGAAGAGAGTAGAGCTCTCATGAGGCTTGTGCTAAAAAAGTACGGCAAATAAGAAAAGTATTGCATACAGTACGCAACTGTTTGTTACAAAACATATTACACTGATGGTACACATAATACCAAGGATGATACACTTGACTTCCTCAAGTATTCATCGTTGCTAGTATTGTCTGAAGGCCTAGGCACACGCTTACAAGACACTGTGGAATCATAGGGCAAGCCAGTCTAAACTGTGATACTCCCTTTCAATATAAATCAAATACACAAATGCCAAGGACTGTATAAATGTAGCCAACACTAGAGCAAGTCTGAAGCAGCATTTTCTCCACAGAAAGGGAGCCATACACATAATGATTAATCATTTATTGAAGAACAAATAGTTTCAAATTATATTTTGTGTAAAAACATTTTTGTCATTCTGTTCCTTAATCTTTATCCATCCCAATAAGACTAACATTTATTTTAAAGCTTGATTCCAGGCAAAAGCTTGAGGAGTAGGTTGAACCTCGTTCCTCCCACCCATTCTCCATTGCTTTTTTTAAATAAATATTTTAAGCCCCCTTTAATACTCAAATCCACCTTTATTTTTCCCACACCAGCCCCTCTTCTGGAAGTGGACTGGTCACTTCATTGTGACATCATCACAACGCTGAGAGCCTGCGCCAGCCACGCGCCCCCCCCTTCACAGCCCGGCACTCCAGTGAACGCCGGAGTGGCAGAACAGAGATCACTTTGTTCTCAGTGTAGAGGCACCTAGGGTAACCTAGATAGGATTGGATGTTTAAAGGATAAGTTCACCTTTGTTCAACTTTTTAATTTTTTTTTCTAAATTCCAACTCTGCTATGTACCAGTATAGCATTAATGTACTTCTTTGATATTTTTGCAAAAAAAAAACTTTCCATTAAATCTACAGTCACTTCACTTGTCCTCACCCATGTTTCTAAACGTATCCATTGCTTCTGCCTTACATCCTGGTCAGGCTTCAGGTCATAACACAGGAAGGAGTTGACCAGCTGACCTCATTAGCACGCACCCTGCATCATCCACCCACCCATTCCCAGATGCACGTTTTTCAAATGAAAGGCAGTCAATCAGTGATCACTCTTCTCACTAAATACACAACATACAATGAGATTGCATAGTGTACGGCCATCTTTATACAAGTACATAAAAGGAAAGGTTTTTTTGGGGGGGATTTTAAATGAGGTTAGTACACATGGCTAGAAGATGAGTTGATATCAAAAACATGTTTTTATTGGTGAAACAAGGAACGTGGCAAAATGACATGATACATGCAGCAATGAATAAAATTTTTAATCACATATTACAGACCATATATAGAAACAAACATTGCAACCAGCCAACCACTGTGTTGTGTGGAACGAATCCTGGATGCAGTAAATACACTTAAAAATATAGGGGCTTCTGCATGAGAGTAAGTGCATCCAAATGAGACGGACGCATTTCGTGGATTATACCACTCTTCAGGGGTGAGTGCACACAAATATTTAAAACAAAACGTGAGTAGACCAGGATGATCCAATGTTGTACCCCTCATTGGGGAGGATATGTACAAAAAGAAAGGGAGAGAGTTACTCATCCCTATAAGTACTTGTAATAAGTCTGGAAAATGTGGGACGAGGAGTCAGAGGCTGTCCAAATGGTCTGTACCAGGAGCTGTAGAAGGGACCCGCAGGAGAGGGACCGGGTGCATAAACTTGATCCCCAAGAAGACGGAAGACCAAGATCCAGATAGTGGTGTAAGTGGGTTTCATATCTAAAAATATATATTGGGTATACTGTAAATACTCTATTGTGGGAAGTTACTACAGCCCAACACCAAGGTGCAGGTGAACATATGGGTGGGAAGGAAAATAGTGTGTGAGCAGGAAAGAGCAGATCAGAGATAAAGAAAACCATGAAACAGATATAGATGACAAAAATAAGAGTGAGCTTCTGTGAGCATGAACAGGAAAAGAATGACCATGTAATTACCGGTTACTAATGTAGAAATTGAATTCCAAATAGTGTGCAGTGTGCACAAAAAGGTGCTGCTATGGCTAGCACAGAGTGAGGATGTTAAATACACTCGGCACACCCCACGGGCTCCTCACAACGTCACACAGGTACATCAAGAGAGGAAAAGAGACGTCCACGCCCAAGCAGCAGCAGCAGCCGCCGCCCATGGAGGCTGGAAACACCCTCCTCTATATGGTGACACCAGATGGAAAAATTAAAGCGCCAGGAAACCCTGTGGGGACATCACGTGTCCACAGGGCACTCATCTTCTAGCTATGTGTACTCACCTCATTTAAAGTCCCAGAAACCACCCCTTTCTTTTCACAGATTTAGGGATGGAGACGTGACCCATATGTCTCATTTAAAGTCCCAAACTCCCCCTTTTTAGTTTATAGGAGGGAGTGGACAGAAACACTCAGCTGTCAATCCCCGTTCACAACTCTGCATGGTGGGAACTCGCATTCCCACATACAATTTTTTTTTTTTTTTAGAGTGGAGGAAGACGTTTTGGAGCATTTTCACTCATCACACATAGGGCAGCCCATCCACCTGAATGTGCTGCCCTGCACACAGCAATAGCCCCAAAGAAGCTGGTGAAAAAACAGCTGGCAGTCACCGGCCCCCAGCTCCCCCCTCCCCGTTTTATTTACCTGAACCCTCGAACTCATCCCACAGGCGACGCGCCGTCTCTCGGCTAGGGGTTCTGGGCTGTTGATTTTGCTAGATTGATAGCAGCGCAGCCATTGGCTCTCGCTGCTGTCAAACAAATCCAATGAGGCGGCCGCCGGGGGGTGGGGCCGAGGCCTGCATTCGGCGTCTATGGAGCGCGCTTCTCCAAGGGGTTATCTAATGTGGGGAGGAGCCAAGAGAGCCACCAAGGGACCCCAGAAGACCAGGATGGGGGCCACTCAAAACGAGCTGCACAGTGGAGGTAAGTATGACATGTTTGTTATTTTAAAAAAAAAATGCCTTTAGTGTCACCCCCCGACTTGTACCTTTTTAGAGTATAGGATTTCATGTCATCTGTGCCCAGTTTTGCCAGGAAGAGTTAATACAGCTCTGAGCAGTCCTCTTCTCTATTTTTCAGTAAAATAAAAACTGTCAGACAGAGAAATAGGTGTCCCTTTCTCCCCCTTGCTGTGAGTGACAGGTGATTTACATATCTCGTTCACGAGTGTGAGATAGACATTCTGTGTCCTTCACAGCCCTCCTCCTTTCTTCTCCAGCTCTCCCAGAAATGGCTGCTCCACACCCCAGCATGATTGGGCATGCTGCAGTCATGTGACTTTCCTGGGTTTTGACTGGATGTTAGTGGTCATGGGACATAATCCACGAGACCAGCAGAAGTTCAGTGTAAGAAATAAAAACTGTATTTTACCATCTACCTAAAATGTAAAAGTAAATAGTGGCACCGATATTGAAATATTACAATCAATCCTGTAACGAACAAACATAAATGAAATAACACCCTGTGACAAGTGAAAGTCACTGTGAAAATTAGTGACAAAAATGACACTAATTAACCACTTAAGGACCGGGCCTCTTTTTTAGATGTGTTGTTTACAAGTTAAAAAACGTTTTTTTGCTAGAAAATTACTTGGAACCCCCAAACATTATACATTTTTTTTTCTAACACCCTAGAGAATAAAATGGCGGTCGTTGCAATACTTTCTGTCACACCGTATTTGCACAGCAGTCTTGCAAGCACATTTTTAAAAAAAAAACACTTTTTTGAATTAAAAAATAAGACAACAGTAAAGTTAGCCCAATTTTTTTTTTTTTTTTATATTGTGAAAGATAATGTTTTTCCGAGTAAATTGATACCCAACATGTCACTCTTCAAAATTGCGCCCGCTCGTGGAATGGCGACAAACTTTTACCCTTAAAAATCTCCATAGGCAACAGTTAAAAAAATTCTACAGGTTGCATGTTTTGCGTTGCAGAGGAGTTCTAGGGCTAGAATTATTGCTCTCGCTCTACCAATCGCGGCGATACCTCACATGTGTGGTTTGAACGCAATTTTCATATGCGGGCGCTACTCACGTACGTATTCGCTTCTGCACGCGAGCTCAAAGAAGTTTTTTTTCTTATTTGTTTTACCTTTTTTATTTTTTATTTTTACACTGTTTTAAAAAAAAAAAGTGTCACTTTTATTCCTATTACAAGGAATGTAAACATATTTCGTAATAGAAAAAAAATGCATGACAGGACCTCTTAAATATAAGATCTGGGGTCAAAAAGACCTCAGATCTCATATTTATACTAAAATGCAATAAAAAAAAAAATGTTGTCATTTAAAAAAAATGGAAAAAAAATGGCCCTTTAAAAGCTATGGGCGGAAGTGATGTTTTGACTTCGCTTCCGCCTTGCAGTGTCATGGAGACGGGTGGGGGCCATCTTCTCCTCGCTCATCTCCATGCACAGCCACGGGAAGGATCCAATTGCCTCCGCCGCTGCCGACTGCTGCCGTAAGCGGCGGAGGGCACCGGATCGCAATGGGAGGGGGCCCCTCTCCCGCCACCGATTAAAGTGATCTTGCGGCAAATCCGCCACAGAGACCACTTTTATCTTGTAGCCGGCTGAACACAATGATACCGAGGTTATGACAGCTAGTCGTGCGGTGGTCCGGAAGTGGTTAAAGCCCATAAAATAATCCAAATTTTGACTCCGCGACTTCAAAAATATCTTTCTATAGCAGTTGTAATATTCCAGATCTTCCTCCACACCGCATGTCAAAGTGCCTCCGCTCCCCTTAAAGGCACTTACCGGCTTTAGGTGCCTTGCACTCTCATGCTTGGCATATACACCTTTACCCTCAAAGGGTTAAGTCATCCCACAGATATCCAACTGTGCATACGGAAAAAGATTTCTCCATATGAAAATAAAATAAGTGCTCCAATAGTGTGATAACATTTAAAACAATTTAATGAATAAAAGCAAATCTTCAACTATTGTACTGAGTCTAAATAAAGCAAGCATAAAAACAATCCTCCTGTTATCAGCAAGTGGTGGTATATTGTGGTCACAGCGGACCTGCGGTGTACAATGTGTATCTCACCCTCACTGACTCATCAGACTCGGATCGTCACTTCCGGTTTGACGTCAGATGTCACAGCTGGTTGCCCTACAGCCACGACGCATTTCATCATCACGACTTATTCATGAGATTGTCTGTACGGCATGGCAACCCTCTCCTTTATAGTCTTCACGTTCAGTACTGGCGGATGTGTTTTTACTGCGCATGCGCACACCCCAGGTGCCCATAGCGGGACGGATAATATTCCGCACAGTATTACAATCGACATTTCTGATGTTAGACAGACATTTATCTAAAACACCATCCAATGTCAAAATGTATTAGATTGTATAGTATGTATCAATTCCAATGTCCATCACAACCCCATCGTTAGTCAATGATGCACATCTAAGACACCTATTTTATATGTTAAAACTACGTTAAAAAATATATATGTGTGTATATTTGTGTGTGTATATATATATATATATGTATGTGTGTGTATATATATATATATATATATGTATGTGTGTGTATATATATATATATATATATATATATATATATATATATATATATATATATATATATATGTGTGTGTGTGTATATATATATATATATATATATATATATATATATATATATATATATATGTATGTGTGTGTATGTATATATATATATATATATATATATATATATTAGAGGTCGACCGATATATCGGCCGGCCGATATATCGGCCGATATTTGGTGTTTTTTTCTTAATCGGCATCGGCCGATTGTGCTGATAAAAAAGGCCGATATAACTCAGCGCGACTTGTAAATGACTTCTGAAGTCAATACAAGTTGCCTGTAGTCTTCTCTGAAGCGACTTCTCCCCCTCTCTGGGCAGCCTGCCAAATCTGATAAAAAGAACCTGCATTGATACAATGTTTACACTTCTGAATGAACTGAGTGCCATGTGTAGAAGTTCTCAGTTTAACCATTTAAAGACTAAATCTTTTCTGACACTTGTTGCTTACAAGTAAAAATCCAGTATTTTCTGCTAGAA